>CANSNZ010000867.1:430000-501829 GCA_947646795.1 Beta lomatogona | reverse complement strand
TCAAGGATCATCCCAATATTGTAATGGAGCCCACTTCCTTACCGACAAGTGGCAACTACGAGTCCCACCATGGAGTTGACCTAATCCCATGGGGCTAGTAAAGCCCTCACAAGTCAGGAAAAGTATGATTACCTTAAAAGGGAAACAAAGCCACTCACTTCCACGGGAGGCACATCTCCTCAAGGTTACTGTTTGGGAATCCCTGGCCAACAATATAAATAGTACAAGCTTCATCAATGAGAGCGGGTATTCAATTCTCGCTTACAAAAACTAGAGCATCTCTCATACGTTGATCACTTTCTCTCTACCTCAATCACATCTTACTTGGCGTCGGAGATCCTGGAACAACCCCTTGGGTAGTCTAACCTTGTTATGCAGGATTCAAGAGATATAAATAACCAGGGCTCGAGCGTACCTTCTTGGGTCCCACATCAAATCTCTCAACCTTCAACACCAAAAATAGGACAAATTCGGCGATCATGGCAACAACCTCCGGTTCAAGAAGAATATAAGGGAGATCTACTTGGACATCAAAGACAAGTCCATGCTCCCAAGGCCACACCCCATCGAAATATCGGCCACCGGGCGTGAAAAAGTCGAGTGGTGTGAATATCAAAAGGAATATGGGCACACAACGAAAGACCTTCGAGAGTCAAGAAATCCTTTGATAACATAGCCGATCAAGGAAAACCGAACCGCTACCTCAAGTATCAAGGGAAGAGAAGCGGTAAGCAAAAAGCGGATCAAATAGATAGTTGGGAGACGGATGGATTCATTGGGAAATAGCGGGTGGCTTTGCATCGGGAGGCCTAGCTCACCGGTCGATCCCGCAAAGCCCACCTACAGAGCCCCAAGCATCAAGTGCTTGACATCCACAACGCCCGCCCAAAGCGCCCTACAATGACATTCGGAGAGTCCAGGTCGGTCCCTGCACACCCCCATGATGATCCTCTCATAATAGACATTAAGGTGGCAAACATAAGGGTCAAAAGAGTTATGGTTATGCGTTGTTCGTCGGCCGACATCATAACCTTGGAGTGTCTCAAGAAGTTGAAGTACACCGAAAAGGATGCGACACTCCTAAATCGATGACTCATAGGCTTCGGGAAACTCGGCCGTCCGGTTGATCTATCAAGCTACCTACCAGATAGCGAGAAAGGCAAATGGAGGAGCCTACTGATTGACTTCCTAATGGTGGACATCCCCGGCCCTACAACATCATAATGGGGAGACCAACTAGGGGGGGTAATGAATTAATCATGCCTCGGTAGGAGTTCACTGAGCAAGCAGTGAAGTAGCAATCAACTTCAGTTAACATGATTATCAGCTGAATAACTTCATCTAACAACCAAGCCAGCTCAGCTTCAAGTTAAGTGGTAGTTATATATGTTCGAAGTTGTTAGACCATTTTGTACACATTAGCTATGCTATGGTTGTATAATTGTAAGAAGCCTTTTGATTAGTTAGAACAACATATCATTGTGTACTATATAATGTACTTTTGCTCTAATAATGTCATAATAATGATCATAATTATTTCGCATTCTCTCATGAAGTTTTAAGAACTTCAATAATTTGAAATAGAAAATTTTTTTGGGACACTTAAAAAGGAAAACGAGATCTATATCATGCAACATCCAACTGTTACAATATCAAGAAACTACGGAAGTATTCATGTGTATGTGAAAGAGAGATATGTCAATTGTTTGAAGTTCTAATCTTGAAAGATGAGTCACTATCAAAAGAAGAGTTGATTTTATTTTATTCAATGGAGGAAATGAGAAATACATCCAAAATAAAGAGAAATAACAAGACCAAAAAAGCAACAAAAACAAAACTACCAGGAAAACATAAGATTAATTAGGGAGGAAGTAAGCGAGGAAAGGAGACAAATGTAAAATAGCTAGGAGAAGTCAACAAGGGTTATTCATGATTAGCATCTCTCCGCTCATGCAATACTCAGAGCACCATTAGTGGTGAATGAAAAAAAAGATCATCCCACTCTCTTTCTAACTTTCTCTCTCTAAAAAATTACATCCCACAATCTTTTCCCACTCTTTTCTTAACAATGAACAAAAAAAAAGATCATTACAACTATTTTTTCCTCTCTCTCTTACTTTTTGATCCCACCCAACTACTTTTTCTCTCTCATCACCCAACCACTATTATACATAAAATATTCATTATTAATTGCTATTATATTATTAATTAATTTAATTAATAATTTTAATATTATAATTATCATTTTAATAATTAAGTTATCTACATATATAATTAGCTATTATTAATACGTAGCATACACAATTAGCGTTTTTAATATATTTTTATTAATTAGCGATCTAATAATTAAATTATGAGACACAATTAAGCATTTTTAATATATTTTATATTTCGAGACACATAATGAAATACAAGAACGAATTATAAACTTAATTAGGAACGAAATATATAAAATACATAATGAAATGCTCTTAATTAGCGTTATGGCCAAACTTCTGCCATATATTGGCAACCAAATCACGTTTCAAGGATTGATGCACATGTTGATCTTCAATTGCATCTCTATTCGCCATGTAACGGTTGATATCTACGATCCGATCATGATAATATTCAAATTCGTCGCCATCATTACTTGTGTTTGAAGTGAACTCAGTAGTATCTGCGTAGTGTGCATATGTATCTCGTTCATCTTCCACAATCATGTTATGCATGATAATGCAAGACAACATGATATCATTGAGAATTTCCTCATCCCATGCGAGGGATGGTTTACGAACTATAGCAAACCGAGATTGCAGCACCCCAAATGCTCTCTCAACATCTTTTCGAGCTCCTTCTTGGTGTTGATCAAATAACTTGTCCTTGCGAGTTTGAGGACATGTAACTGATTGAATGAATGTTGCGCAATTCGGATGTATACCATCAGTGAGATAATAACCCTTCTCGTATTGGTTACCATTCACCTTAAACTGCACGGGTGGTGCTCGACCTTCTAAAACATCTCTAAACACAGGAGATCGGTGAAGAACATTTAGGTCATTGCACGAACCCGGTATCCTAAAGAAAGAATGCCATATCCATAAGTCACGATCAGCCACAGCTTCAAGAACTAATGTAGCAACACCAGCTCTTCCTTGATATTGTCCTTTCCATGCTGTCGGACAATTTTTCCATTCCCAATGCATACAATCTATGCTGCCGATCATTCCTGGAAATCCACGTTCTTCACCGTACGCAAGTAGCCTAGCCAAATCATCTGGAGTTGGCCGTCTCAAGTACTCGGCACCAAATTGGTTGATAACCCCCTTCGTGAATTTCATTAACGCTATTCGAGCTGTGCTTTAACTAATTCGCACATACTCGTCAAGCGAGTCTGTCGCAAGCCCGTACGCAAGCATTCGTATAGCAGCTGTACACTTTTGAAGGGGAGATAAACCTAACCTTCCGGTACAATCTCTTTTTGAGCGAACCATGTATCACTTGGTACGACACTTTCCATAATCCGAAGAAAGACATGTCGCTGCATTCGAAATCTTCGACGAAATAAAAGAGCAAGGATAGAGCGGTTGATCAAGCAAAGTAATCATTATACAATCGTCTATGACCTTCTTCCCCGCCTCGAATAGGCCGGTGATGATCCTCATTAGGGATCGAGTCACTTTTGCTCTTCTATTCCTCGGTCTTTGGAGTAACATTTGATATAAGAGTTGGAACATTTGGTTGAACAACATTGATCAAGAATTCATCTGTTGGGTTGGCAATTCTTCCTGCCTCGAAAGCTTCCCAAACTTTTCCCCAGAAGACGCCTTTCTTTTGACTCGTCCCAATCACCTTATCAAGAGAAGTGTTCATAAATGCTGAGATGAGATTCTCATCTTCAACTTGATCCCAAGCCCTCTTACCATTACAACTTGCTTCTGCATTGTGTTGTGGTTGTGGTTGTGGTTCCTCAGATAGATTTGGTGATAGTAATTGCGAAAAGGATTGAGTTGGCTGAACAAACTCATCATAATCATCAGAATCATCACCTTCTTGGTATTGACCAACATCATTGTCACCTTGTTGGTAATGACCACCATCCTCATCAACATCATTGTATGGAGATGAATCTTCTTGTAATTGAGAAAACCCATAATTAGGATCAAGTTGATTATATGAAAGGTTGGCATTTTCAGATAGAGATTCATGGTAAAGGTTATCATATTGAGGAGAATAATATTGAGAATTTTCACCCCTTTGATTCGTAATTATTTGAGAGGGTTGACGATAATTTGTCTGAATTTGAGAGGGTTGACGATAATTTGAGTTATTTTGAGAGGGTTGATGATAATTTGAGTTATTTTGAGAGGTATTTGAGCGGTTTTGTTGCCTAGGCATTTGGTTTTTTGAGCGGTTTATGGGTTGGTTTCTTATATAATTAGGATTATTAGACTCCATAATTATAAGAATTTTAAAATAAAAGAGCAATAGAAGAAGAGTTAATGAAATAATTTAGAACAAGTAGAAGAAATTAGTGAAGGAAGATGGAGAAAATTAAGTGTGTCCAAAATATAGCAAAATGGGTCTCTATTTATAGAGCTCGAAAAAATAAAGCCGTTGGTATTTTTTTTTTTTTATTTGTATTTTTTTTAAATATAACCGTTGCAAATTTTACAACGGTTATATTTTAGTGCCCAATCCGAAGTCGTCATGTGGAAAGTGGCGACAAATGTCGCCCGCCTTTTTCTCTCCTCCAGCCCAAAACGCCTGCGCGTTTTGGCTGGAGCTCTCACACTCTAGCCAAAACGCAGCGTTTTGGCTGGAGGAGAGGCAAAAAAAATTTAAAAAAGTCGGATCAGGCAGTGGGTCCCACTCCCACGCCTGATAATCCTTTCAATCGTGGGATGCAAATTTTTTTTGCCAATCAACCAACAATCTTATTTTTTTTCACCATTAAGGGACCCCTTTTAAGATCTTGCACATAATCTTTCTTTTTTTTTTCACCATTAATGATGCTCTCAGTAACTCGACAGTTCATTTATGATTATCACATAGAAGGAAATTTATGAATACAAAAAGTTTTAGAAAATACAAGATCAATTCATCTTTTATACTCGCGACAACATGAGTTATACCCAGTACCCACTATAACAAATCAAATAAAAGTTCATGTTTTCACCAAAAAAGTTAAAGTGCATGGTATGAAATATGAACTTAGACAAGTTTAATTTACAGCCACAAGTTCTTCTGATCTCCCCTTGGTGGCCAGTGAGGACTCCGATTCGAGCCATTTTAACCATGGCTGGACCAAATTGGTTCAGAAAATGGTAAGGACGGTTGGCTAGCCTCTTCACGTGGCCTCTAGTCAAGGGACTCAATGCCAAGTTTTGGTCAATCTCTAAAGTACCATTGTGTGCTAGAATTTGCTTGTAATAAGCATTATCAATCTTGAAATGACTCTTCGGAGTTTGGTCAAGGAATGTTTCCTCGTCTTTTTTATCGTTAAGAAGACATGTTTTTTGCAAGAGTCCAAGTAGTGATGGACTTATAGTTGGATCTGGTCTGTGGGTGTTGTGAAAGTTATACAAACGTTCCTTGAATGAGTGACAGTGTGCAGTTCCTGCCGTATGTCCACCTGTAAAATGAAAAGAGTTCAAACCATTTTTCGTTAAAAGTGAAATAAGTTACTTCCTTTCACCTTTTTCGTATCATTATAAGTTACAAAGTTCGCTAAATTTGTTAGCTGTCAATATAAGTTAAAAAGTTTGCCACAATTGGTATATTATCCATTACAGAATTAAGATCTAAAACACACAACCAATAGGAAAAAGGGGCATACAATTGACATACAAATATACTTGATTTTATGAGGGTTATGTATGTAGATCTATGGGCATTTACCTAAAAGGACAACAAAGTCATGTTTATCAAGTTCTTTCTCGGCGAACAATTCAATGGCTTTATCCACTGGAATTATTGGAGGGGGGAAGCGTTGCTTCTGCTTCAATGTCTCGAGAGAAAAACCCATCTCTTCGTCCAGTTTCTACGTCGTACCATTTTACTCCAACCTTCACGTGTTACATAACAGGCGCACACACATAAAACGGACAAGTAAAAATCAACAAATTAATCTTTGTACTCTGAATTAAAGCTAGAAAAAAAAACTAAGAATCAAACATATGTGAATGTAGTAGTGTTTATTGACTTACTAAGTGAACAGAAGCTCTAGCAGCTATAACAAGGACATCAGTACAAGATACGACTCCTGGGCAAACTTTCTCTACGACTTCCTTAATTTCACTCACATCTCCAATTCCACCAAGACGACGATTTACTCGTGCTTTTTTGCTCTGTATGTTTTCCCTCAAGGAAAATCGATGCATCACAACCCCTTTTGACAATCGAATAAATTAGCATTGCATCAAAGCATATATATATATATATATATATATATATATATATATATATATATATATATATATATATATATATATATATAAATTTTGAGTAAACTAACAAAAATAGAACTTAATTTCGTTACGTGCGTACCCGAACAAAACAGTCATGGAATGATAGACGAATAAGATCGGACACAATATCAGCATCTTCCACAATCTTCTGCTTAACTATTCCGTAAATGATTTTCTCAATATTGCGTCCCCCACACTTGCCATTGTAAAATCCAACTCTAAGCTCATTTCCATAACAATGACTAACAAGAGTCATTAGGATGAGCCTAAGGGAGAGCATTGAAGAAAGTGAAGACAATCTCATTTTTTTAATCCTAATTACGTAATAGCTTAAGTAAGTTTAGCTAGTAGGTTTGCGAAAATCTCCTAAGCTTGTTGTATGGGTATGACCCAAGTATGTTAGCGGACCTCTGTGATAAAGTCCGCGAACACTACCTTGGCCGCGAATATTGTAAATGTCGCCTACAGCTCTAACAAGTCAGTATATCAACGTGGTCCGACAACGTTGGCGGCCGCCCAACAAAGATAAAATAAGGGAATCTTCCCAATTGTCAGATGCACCACAGCCATACACGTGTCAAAGGATTATTCACCATGTCAGGTGAATAGTACTTCTATAAATACCTCACTGGTACTATTCTGCAGGTACATTCTCTCACACTCACAATCCTTATCTCTCTCTCTCTACTTTCTCTCTCTCAATCCGAGTTGGACACGTACTGACTTGAGCATCAGAGGGGGTTTCCTCGCATCCCCCCCGAGGGTAGTTCACGTTTGCTTCTTGTGCAGATATTCACCAGAGGACGATAACCCCAATCTTTGGCGGACTTCTCTCAAGACCGCCAACCGTTTCAACACCGAAACAACTTGGCGCTAGAAGGAGGGGGCCTCCCGTCTCTATGAAGCGATTCCGACAAAATCGGAAATTCGAGTCGCGGTCCACCAGGGTTTGAAGTTGGCCAAGGGTCTTTTCAACTTGTCATTACCGGACCTATCAGTACACCACAGTTCCACCTTAACGTCCCCGTGGACAATAACGACAAGCGTACTCTTGAGAATAAGGTGACTCAGGTAAACAATGGTAGCGTTCCATTCAACTTGACTCAATTGACTCAATTCTCCCCTGAACAATTGCAAACCGTGGCATCATTCATCCAAATGTTACAAGGCACTTCTCAGCCTAATAACAACCATGTTCCGAATACTAGAGGCGTTCAACACCGTAAACGATCACTGGCTATGGCCGGTAGAAACGTTGACGGTACGCCGGTAAGGAGGATGCGTACGCTGACGCAAGAGGAACGCCAGATGGAAAGGCAAATTGATGATGCAGAGTATGAGGAAACTATTCTGGAAACTGAGGATTTAAACAATTCAGAAGATGAATATCAAAGTCAGTCCCGCCGAGAGTACAGCACCAAGGGTGCTAGTAACTATTCAGCTGGCAGACACTTGTTAATTAAGCTCAGAATCTGTCCCTTTATTCCAGAAGTCTTGAATCACCCCATGCCCAGAATCAAGATGCCGTCCTGCAAATACGACGGCAATTCTGACCCAGATGAGCATGTTGTAGCATATGAGGGTCACATGTACTTATACACTCAGGTGGACGCCATCTAGTGCAAGGTGTTTCCGTCTACCCTGACCGGGATTGCTCAGACTTGGTTTAAGAGTTTGAAGCCAGGTATTATCTCCAGTTTCTCCCAGTTGGCTTCCACATTTAGCACTCATTTTGTAAGCAATAGGCGCCGTGAGCTCACAACTGGTGAAGTGCTCTCTGTTAAGCAAGGGGAAACAGAAAGTCTCAAGACATTCACGTCCATTCCATTGATTTCATTGGCCGTTTTAACGTGGAAGCAATCTCCATTCCACGACTTCAGCAGGACGTGGCCGTCTTAGCCTTAATGACGGGGCTGAGAGAGGGGTCAGCGTTCAGAAGTTATTTGGGTCGCAAGACCTTCACGTCCTTAGGTCCCGTTCAGGAAAAAGCAAATGATTTCATAAGGGGCGAAGAGTTTGATAAGGCCGCGAGCAACCAGCACCGCGAGCCCGAAAATAAAAAGGAGGATAAGCAAAAGAAAGACAAAGGTCGTGAAGGTGATCGTGGCCGAGACGAAATAAGGCAAGAATCCAATGTGGTCAAAAAAGGAAATGACCGTGAAAGAAATGACAGCGAGAGGTATAATCGGGAGAAGTGTGAACGCAAAGAAAAGTTTGACGCGTACACTCAGCTCACCACCTCCAGGAGTCAGATATACTTGATGAATAAAGACAAAGGATAAATGGCAAAGATCCAAAACAAATGTTCCACAAAAACCGCGACAAAAGCAAGTGGTGTGATTTTCATGGTGATCACGGGCACTTGATCAAGATTGTCTGGCATCTGAAGGATAACTTGGAGGATTTGGTAAGAAGGGGCTATTTCAGCCAGTATAAAGCTCAGACTAAGGATGGAGACTTGGTAAAGCCAGCCAACCAGAATGTTCAGTCGCGGATCAGTGAGATCCATGTTATCAGTGGCGGCCCGATTCATGGGGGCAGTGTGAACGGAGCAAAGGCAAGCTTGAAAGAGTGCAGGCTTCAAGTCAATTTCAACGAGAGTATGCAATGGAGAAGACAGCCAGTAATGCCCGCTATGTCTTTCAATGTAGAGGACGCGAATCACGTCGTCTACCCCCATGACGACCCTCTAGTGGTCACGCTGAAAGTATCAAATTGTCTGATCCATAGAATTTTGGTAGATGGAGGAAGTTCGGCAAATATACTGTATTTCTCAACCATTGAGAAACTGATGATTGGCCGGGAGCATCTGAAGCCCGTCCGTTACCCAGTTATAGGTTTACGGGGGCGTCAGTGATTCCAGAAGGCTTGATACAGGGTAGGAGAAGATGAGAACGCCAGAGATGTGATGGCGGAATTTTTGGTGGTCGACGTGCCTGGAGCTTATAACGCAATTATCGGACGCCCTTTTATCCATGACGTCTAAGGAGTTGTGTCAACTTACCATCTTACCATGCTGTACATTTCCAATCTTGGAACGACAGCGAATGGGTTAAGAGGGAATCAGGAGATGGCGAAATCATGCTATTTAACAACACTGAAGTAGCCGGCAAGGAGAATACCGGTAGAAGAATTGAATCTGCCAACTCGAAAACAAAGGCGAGCCTAGAGGAAAGCTCTGGAATAGACCCGGCCGTGATGGTACATCGTCTAAATGTTAACAAGACCTGTCCGCCCTATCAAGCAAAAAGAAGAGAAATTTCTCTACTAAAAAGAACAAGGCCATAAAAGAAGAAGTTGGTAAGTCTGGCTGTGGCGGATTTCATTGAGCCATGTGATTATCCGTAATGGTTGGCCAATGTGGTCATGGTAAAGAAAGCTAACAGCCAATGGAGGATGTGCGTAGATTTCATGGATCTCAACAGAACCTGCCCAAAGGACTCCTATCCGTTACCGAGAATAGATCAGCTGGTAGACTCTATTAGTGGGCATGCACTGCTAAGCTTTATGGATGCATTCTCAGGTTATCACCAGATTAGCTTGCTCGAGGCCGACAGAAAAAAGGCAGCATTCATCACAGATTGTAGCGTATACAACTATAAGGCAATGCCGTTTGGGCTTCGTAATGCAGGAGCAACCTACCAAAAGTTGGTCGATAAAGTATTCGCGGATCAGAGGGGGAGAAATATCGAAGCATATGTTGACGACTCCATTGTCAAAAGTAAAACTGACCGCGAACATTTGGATGACCTGGAAGAGACCTTCAGAACGTTGAGGAAGTATAAGATGAAGCTCAACCCAAAGAAATATGTCTTTGGGGTGAGAGCAGGGAAGTTCTTAGGCTTTTTGGTAAGCAAGAGAGGGATTGATGCAAACCCAGACAAAGTTCAAGCCATTGTCGACCTGCCTGAGCCAAAAAGCGTCAAAGATATTCAGAGGCTAACAGGGAGAATGACGGCCCTCAGTCGATTCATTTCAAAATCAGAAGACAAGGCTTTGCCTTTCTTTGCACTACTAAGGGGAAATAAGAAGTTCGCGTGGGGAGAGGAGCAATACAAAGCATTCCTGGCGGTAAAGGAGCATTTGAAGAAGCTACCCACCATCACAAGGCCTGAGACTAGAGACGTATTACAACTGTATATCTCGGCCTCGCCAAAAACAGTCGCGGCCGTATTGTTGGTGGAAAAGGAGAAAAGGCAGCAGCCAATGTATTTTATCAGCCACATCCTTAACGGTCCAGAGAGCCGTTACCAGCTGGTAGAAAAAAATGGTTTTGGCTATGGTAATTGCCGCCAGGAAGCTCATACCATACTTTGACTGTCACCTCATTCAAGTTCTAACCAATCAGCCGCTAGAAAAAGCGTTGCAAAAGATGGATAGTTCCGGCCGCTTGTTGAAATGGGCTGTTGAGCTATCGGAGTATGATATACAGTATAAGCCCAGGACCGCTATCAAGGCGCAGGCCTTGGCAGATTTTATTGTGGAAGCCTCATATAAGGAGGAAGAAGTGGAGCAAAAGGAAGTCTGGCTACTGGAAGTTGACGGATCCTCCACTGTTAACGAATCCGGGGCTGGTATAGTGATGACTATCCCTGAGGGAAATTCATACCAGTACACCATCAAGTTTGCCTTCCCGGCGTCAAACAACGAAGCAGAATATGAAGCGGCAATTGCCGGCTTGAGAATGTGTTTGGCAGCGGGCGCTAAATATGTACTCTTGAAGACGGATTCGCAGTTGGTTAGCGGCCAGCTAAGAGGTGAATTTGAAGTCAGAGAGCCTAACATGCTGAAGTACGTGGAAAAGGCCAAGGAGTTTATAGCTCAATTGAATCACTTTGAGATTCAAGCAATACCAAGGGCCGAGAACACGAAAGCGGATGCATTGTCCAAATTGGCAAGTTCTGACTCATTTAGCATCGAGAAAACCGTCACAGTGGACATCTTGAAGGAAAAGAGCATCACGGAAAAAATTGTGACCGTCAACAGCATAAACTAGCAAGGGGAATGGTTTAGTGAGCTGGTGGCGTATAAGCTGACTGGGACGCTTCCCAACGATCGTTCATCCGCTAAAAAACTGAAGCGACAAGCAAACTTTTACGTCATAATCAGACCGAGCTGTACAAGAAATTGTTCAGTCTACCTCTGCTTAAGTGTGCAACCGTATGGGAATCCGCGAAGGTTCTTGAAGAAATACACAAAGGTATTTGCGGTAACCATATAGGCAGAAAGGCTTTAGCACTTAAGGCATTGAGAGCAGGTTTCTATTGGCCAAGTATGTTGGCGGATGCTCAGGGCTACGTCAAGAAGTGTGATAAATGCCAGAGATATGCTCCCGTCATTAACAGGCCAGCCAATGATTTGTAGCCTATACTATGCCCAATTCCGTTCGCTCAGTGGGGAATGGATATCCTGGGACCATTCACCACAGCGACGGGATGGAGGAGATTCTTAATAGTGGGAATTGATTACTTTACAAAGTGGATAGAGGCAGAACCGACAGCAAAGATTAAAGCGAATCAGGTCAAGAAATTCATCTGGCAGAATATTATGACAAGATTTGGGATCCCCATGGCTAACGTCTTCGACCATGGCGTCCAATTTGATTGCCGTCCCATACAAACTTTTTTAACGGAGTTTCGTGTGAAATTGGCATACTCAACCGTTTGCCATCCTTAGAGCAACGGACAAGCAGAGGCCTCGAACAAACAAATTTTGAATGCCTTGAAGAAAAAGCTAGATGAATTCAAGGGAGGATGGGCTGATATGGTGCCGGCAGTGCTACGATCAAATTGAACAGCCGAAAAGGAAGCAACGGGAGAAAGCCCTTTCAAGCTAGCCTTTGGTGTAGAAGCAGTGTTGCCAGTAGAGGTGGGTTTGCCCTCTTACCGGATCAAGCATCAGGATCTTGGGAAGAATGATCAGGCACTCAGGGAGAATCTAGACTTCTTGCCAGAAATGAGGTTGATAGCAGAACTGAAAGCGGCTGCCTACAAAGACAGAATTAGCAAGGCTTACAACAAGAAAGTCTTGGAGAGGTCTTTGGATGTTGTCGACCTAGTCCTTCGCAGAACAGCAGCCACCGGTAAGGCGCATGTTGAAGGAAAGCTGACCGCTAATTGGGAAGGTCCTTACATCATTGCCAAGAAGCTTGCTCCTGGTTCTTTCATTCTCAAGGGCATGGATGACAAGGAACTCAAGAAATGTTGGAATGCTAGTGTCCTAAAGAAGTACTATGTATAGAATGTAAAGGCCGAGAGCCACCTTTTATTACATGATTAATACAAACTTCTGCTAGCGTTCCATAAATTGTCTTATTGTTCATATATATTAATGAATTGCGTAACCGGTCAATGTTCATTATTAGCAATCACACATATAAAAAATAAAAAAAAACGTCGAAGCCATATGACAGGCAAAGTGCATTAACGGTCATATGACAGACCAAGCACATAATAAAACGCCATATGACAGGCAAAGTGCATTAACGGTTATATGACAGACCAAGCACATAATAAAACGCCATATGACAGGCAAAGTGCTTTAACGGTCATATGACAGACCAAGCACATAATAAAATGCCATATGACAGGCAAAGTGCACTAACGGTCATATGACAGATTAAGCACATAATGAAAGCACATAATGAAAGCCATATGACAGGCTCAAAGTGCATTAACGGTCATGCGACAAACCAGGCACAAGATAAAAGCCATAAAACTGGCTCGCGTACGTTTGCGACCATGCAACAAGCAGACGACAATTAAAGCGACGAAAACGCAAGATATAAAGTACTTTCCCATAAAATAAAAGCTACTGGCTTGGCGGCCAACTACAGACAAAAAAGATGGCGGCCAAATAAAAGGCTTTCAGTTGGAATCGTACTTATAAAATTAAGAAACATTAGCGTTTACATATGCCAACATGGGCCGAATAAAGAGTTAAGATATTCAAAAGATTACAAGACTATAAGCTATTGGAAGAGCAAGAAGAGCTGAGAGAAGGCTGCCAAAAACTTCAAGAGGGAGGGGCTCCCTGATTTCCCTGATCTGGAATGTCTCGAGGGTCCGCATCAGTAATAGCGTCCTCGTCAGCAAATTTAGGGTCCCCCTCAAAGGACGTGAGATGTTGGCCGGCAGCATGAGCATCTTCAATTACATTGCAGTCAAATCCAGGAATGGTCTTGCGCACGCATCTCATGGCAGCCGCCCACCCGCCATCATACCTCTTGTGGAGGGTCGTCGCGTACTCATCGGACTGCTTAAATTCAGAATGCCTTGGCTTTAGCTTCCGCCTTGGCGTCCAAAGACGGCAACCTCCTTCTCGTAGTTGGCGGCCTCCGTGAGCTTTGGTCAATGTGTTAACATTTTCCTCGGTCTCTTCCAACAAGGCAGCTCTCATTCTCAGAGTTACAAGCTCATCCTCCAGAGGTTGTAATTTCGCCGTCTTAGCTTTTAGCTTATCCTCTACCTCCTTCAGCAAGTCCTGGCAAGTCTCCAGCGACTGCTTATAGCTGTCCGCCAGCTTCTGGTTCTCAACATACTGCTCTATCAACTCAATAGCAGCATTGTTGGCCTGCAAAGAGGAAAGGAGAACATCAATAAGAATACAAAAAACAAGTGAGTAATAATAAAATAAGTACGAAAACGTACCACAAGCTGGTCGTGAGCCAGCCTTGCAGCAGGAGTTACCAAGGACCCCCGCCGGTCTGTCTAGTGGTAGCTGCATACCCTTCGGGATACGAAAGGCGAGAATGCCACCGTTCTCGGGGATGTCGGCATACAAATGACTCATCTTCCCCGACGTCGCAATCAGGTTGATAAATCTTGTCGGAGACTACGGGCCACCGAGCAAAGGAGGCCGCCACAAAGATCACTTAGCGGTACCTCTTTCTTCTCGATCCACTCATGGTACCGGGAGAAGATGCTGGGGGATAAGTTGGACGTAAAGTCGGGCATGGTAATCAGCTCCCGAATCTTCTCGCAGAGGGAGGAGTAAGAGCCTGACAGCCAAGAGGCGCCGCTAACATGTCCCGGACCAGTAGCCGCGATAGCCTGCTCCCGAACCTCTGGAGGAGCATCCACATTCAGATCTTCCACCTGAACGGTCTCATGGGTAGGAGCAGAAGAAGGCCTAATGGGGACGGCAGGGGACGACTGGCCGCTAGTACCAAAGAATAAAGACAGCAGTGGCGCCCCGAACGAGGACGCGAGCAACATCACCCTACCGCGGCCGCGACGGATGCTCGAGGGCCATGGCGGTTCCCTCCCGGGTGACCATTAGTGTTGCCGTGCATGGTCTCGTACTCATGGGAAGGAGCAGCCGCAAATTGGTTAATCATTGGAGGTTCTCATCCACACAAAGTGCGTCGAGATCAAGACAAATAAACCCACGAACGGCAAGAAGCAAGTTTAAAAAAATAAAAAATAAAATAAAATAAATGAATAAATAATAATAATTTTATCAGTTGGACCAGTCCGGTAACAAACTTACCACTTTCATGGGTATGACATAGCAGCATAGCCGACAAGGGCTGGTTCCCAAGAATATACTTGGTTTGAGGAAGCCAGTACTTAGGTTCCTTAACCCTGGATTTATTCCCGTCCTCGTAGGTGATGAGATAATCTTCAGTGTCAAAGTATGAAAAAGCAGTCAACTCATCCCCAGTCAACGAAACTTGAGGCGGGTGCTCCATATGAGGACGCGGCCCGGTGAAATGGCGGCGTATAGGAAAATCCTCGAGCACCTAAACCGAAAAAAGGCATCCCGCCAACCCTTCAAACAAGTCATCTTGGGCTGAACGGTCATTTTCTTGTCGGGCCGTTGTCAACGACCACCAACCCCCTTGCCTGGAAGACACATTTTTCTTCAACCAGTTAAGATGGCGGAATAGGTTTAAAGTGTGAGGAAAGTCCAAAAAACAGATAACCCAAATGTACGCGATCAAATTCCTGACCGCCAAGGGTGTAAGTTGAGCCAGACAGACATTAAAGGCGTTCAAAATCTCCACTTAAAAAGAATTCAGAGGAAGGCGAAGACCGAACTCAAAGTGATGAGTGTAAACGGCCACATGACCGGAAGGACACTCTATCACAATAGCCCCTTCTGGCGGAACTATTAGCCGATAACCATCGGGAAAATCATACAAATCCCGAGCAACCTTGGGATAACCAAGTTCAATGGCGTCTTGGCGCCAAAGATCGTCAATTTCCACGGTAAGAGGGCCAATGCTGAAATCTTAAGGTAGCCAAAGAGCATCGGACCCTGGACCGACATCAGTTTCCTCGTCAATTATGTCGTCCTCCATATCATTGGCGTCTTCGACCCTCCCACCAACATTGGAGCTCACTCCGATAATGCGTTCCGACAAGGGCCCGCTGGTGCCAATATTCGCGGCTGTAGTGTCTGTCGCGTCTTCGGTGGCACGAGCAATAGGAACGGACCGACGTTGGTAAACGGACTCCTGGTTGGCCATGACGGTGGCAATAGAATCACTGTCATCCCCTAAATCAATAATAGGAGGGTAGTAGTCGCATATCCCTGTAAGCGGTCATAAAAATCGGCCGCTACCTCAACCCCAGTGGCGGGCCGCGTTTGTCGTGAACGCCACCCAACCAAAGATAAAATTTCTCCTACTCTCTTTTACACTAAACTAGTATAATGGAAGTAGGGGTCGTATCCACAGGGAAACAGGGACGAGTTTTATATTCAGCGTGATTCAAAACCTAGATTAAGCTAAGGGCCGAGAAACCTAATTACAAAAGGGGGGTTTCAAGTAGATTTACGAACAAACTAAAACTAACTAACATATAAACAAAATGAGAAATCAATATAGGAAGATCTTGAATCCGATTAATATCCACTTCAATTCATTATCGATCATTTAACCTCGACTCTAATTATTTCCACAATTATCTATTGATGAGAATTAATCTCGCATTCTCCTTATTCTTAGTTGAATAGCACGATCAGCGTGACTATAAAACCCTAACTAAAGGATAACCTAGTCCGATAGCGTCTAATCCAATAAGCAAGCAATAAACACGAGAGAACCAATAGACCCGCTAACGTCATACAAGCGATAAACATTCAACAGTTGATTCAATTTCCCCAAGAAATAACCAAGACGATCTGCATCTAAGTTACTCCCTAGTTTGCTACCAATTGATAAAAGAATAAAACAATCCGATTCTATTCTTAAATCTAGCATTAGATTAATTACACAATCAAACTAGTAACGTTCCTAGCATAATTATGCAAAAACCATAGAAAGCAATCATAGAAATTAAACCATAATCAAAGAAACTAAATAGAGAGGAAAGATCTCACAATAATGCTTGAAGCTCCATATTAATCTCGTTCAAAAACGGTTCAAGCTACAATCGGCATAGCATAAGCCAATCCCATAATTGAAATCTACAAAAACTAAACTAGAAAATAAAAACTAAAAAGAGAAGACAACAAGAGAGGAGTGGAGTTTTAGAGACTCCCTCTCCTTGTGGCTGCTGCCCCCTAGGTCCAAAAATAGAGTTTAGTATTTATACTAAAGCTCAAAAATCAGCCGACAATTACACCGACCTAGGGGTCGCGAGGTGCGAGTCTGGTCGCACCGTGCGAAGAGTACTCTGTCTTCCGCAAACTTGGCTGGGCAAAGCAGGTCGCGAGGTACGAAGCAGATCGCGAGTCGCGAGCAAGCAGGTCGCGAGGTGCGACCTAGCTCGCAAGGTGCGACCTGCTGGGCGTGCCATGCGAGAGTGCTGGGCGAGCATGCGCGAGAACTGGGTGACATGGCTGCTGCTTGGGCGAGCATGCGATGCGGCTGGTGGACGTGCACGAGAGCTTGGTAGGCTTGGTGCTATGCTCGGCTATGGCTTGCGGCGATGCTTGATTGGAACATGTGGCGATGCTTGGCAAGTATAACGATGTTGAGTCGTTCCAAACACTAATGCTTCTAGGAGCTCGGAACTTACAACCTTAACTATAATTAATATACAAAATTCCAAACTTCCGCTAAGAGCTAAATAAAATGCAAACGTTAACAATTATGATCAAGACTCTTAGCAAAAAGCACCCAAAATATAATATAAACACCGTATAACTTGAGCATATCACCCAGCATCCGCCAAGTTATCCAACCAGGCGTGCTTTCTAAGAGGGGCCACATTAAGGTCGGGAACAGCATCGGCTGGAGGATGTCTAACGGAACGCCTAGGAAGAATTTGATGCCTAAGTTCCCTAAGCGTTTGCTTATCACCGCTCAGGCTAGCGGATAGATACCTCAGTTCTTTTTCTCTCTCGGCAGTGAGGGGTATATGCGCTAACAACCTAGTCCTCCCCACAGGGCTTGAACCGGAATCAGGTTCACTATCGGCCAAGGAAGAAGCGGGTTCATTGTCGGCCACAGGGGAAGAAGGTTCACTAGCGGCCAAAGGAGAAGAAGGATCACTTTCGGTCATAAATGCCTCACTAAGGACATTCTGGCTATCAAACTGGTCCGACATGATGAATACGCAAAGAAACTTAAGGAAACGCGGAGAAAAATTGAAGAAATACCTGGAAACGAAGAGTCGTCGGAAAAAAAAGGTAAGAGTAAGGAATGAGAACCGCCGGAAAAGGTGAATAAAGTCCCCGAACAACGAAATTGCACTGAAAAACTTGAGCTTGAGCCAAGGAACCACCGGAAAGGTAGAAAAAGCGTCGGCGAAAGACAAATCTTCAAACCTAGAAAAAACCCAGAAAATGTTCGTCAAGAAAAGACAAAATTTTAAGTGCCCCAGAATCGGGAAATGAAAACTAGAAGATTGAGTAACTTTTCGAAGTAATTTGAGCACGGAAAAAGTGGTTTTTGAACAATACAAGCTTCGGCTATGGAGGTTTTATCAGAGAAGAAATGGAGAAGGAAAGAGAAAGTTTTGAGCGTATGATAAAAACTCAGGAAAAGACAATCGCTCGATAAATGCACGGATGAACGGGCCGAGATTGAAAGACCTCTCAACTCCCTCTCCGATTCCCCGCCAAGTGTCGAAACACGGTAAAACCATAATAAAGTAATGGGCGGGATTTTCGGAAAAGTAATCATTAACTTTTCGAAAATTTTCAACTCCCTACGACGACACGTGGCATCCAACGAATTAACTCCTCCAAAAAATTGAGCACGGGAACAATGACTTGCGTCCACTGACAACATCATTAACGGTCAAGACCCCAAATGATGCTGGGGGGGCTAGTTGTATGGGAATGACCCAAGTATGTTAGCGGACCTTTGTGATAAAGTCCGCGAACACTACCTTGGCCGCGAATATTGTAAACGTCGCCTACAGCTCTAACAAGTTAGTATATCAACGTGGTCCGTCAACGTTGGCAGTCGCCCAACAAGACAAAATAAGGGAATCTTCCCAATTGTCAGATGCACCACAACCATACGCGTGTTAAAGGATTACACACCCTGTCAGGTGAATAGTACTTGTACTTCTATAAATACCTCACTGGTACTATTATGCAGGTACATTCTCTCACACTCACAATCCTTATCTCTCTCTCTACTTTCTCTCTCTAAATCCGAGTTGGACACGTACTGACTTGAGCGTCGGAGGGGGTTTCCTCGCATCCCCCCCGAGGGTAGTTCACGTTTGCTTTTTGTGCAGCTATTCACCAGAGGACGATAACCCCAATCTTTGGCGGACTTCTCTCAAGACCGCCAACCGTTTCAACACCGAAACACTTGTGTTCTTATTTATTATGATGCCAAAGCTAGTAAAGCTTTAATTTAAGGACTAATTCAGCCACATAGGGCTGCTGAATGTGTAGAATCTAGTAGCAGCTGGACTTATTATTTGCTCAGTACTATCGTTAGTTTTTTTTTTCTATGAAAAGGGCATTATAGCATAGTTGCAATTTAGAATGCATGTTTTGGACGTACATTCCCCTAATTTATGGTTTAAGTTTGAGTATAAGGCGTAAAAAGAATAATGAAATTTTGGCTTACATACAGCAGTATGATTGATACATTCCCAAACCCGACATGTTCAATACACAAATTTCTACTATAGCTTATTTGTTGTGTACTTGTGTTCACTGATTACGTCAAATTTCTACTATAGTTTATTTGTTCCCGGATTAGGCACATGCTTAGTGATAATTATGTAAATTATATGGCTCTTCTTATGCATAAAACATTAATTACGTTATGTTTGTATAACATACTCTCAAAATAACCTTAGAAAGTACATCTAGCAGGCAACACTTATGTTATAACGGACACAATAAAGTAACGAAGAATTAAAGAATAATCGACACAAAAATTAACGTAGTTCACTAACAATGTGTTAGCTACATCCACAAGCAGAGGAGAAGCAAACGTTTTAGTATCTTTATGAGAGAGAGTACAAATTACATATATTGAGGCAAAAGTTAATTATAAGGTATATATAGTACCCTTTTAATTAACCTAAACAGGTAGGCCTAAGTGAGGCTCTCGTGCTTGGTTAATCCTAGCGCTAGATAATTCAGGGCATATTTCAACAAAACAAAATCGTCTGGTCAACCATTTGACGCAACACGAGATGTCTAGCACTAGATCATTCAAGGATGTTTTTATAATAGCCTTCTTGAAAAAAAAGGCTACCGTAACAAATGAATATGAGCCAGGAATTGTGCCATGTCAGCTGCTCGTTATTTTAGGTATATATTCATTGAATAATGCTAAAAATGAAATTATTCTTAATTTATGTTTATACTGATTTTTTTATTTTTTCCCTTAAACAAAATTATATACGAAATTTATGCAATGAAATATAAAGTACAAAAAAATACATTATATACGAAATATAAACCTTATAAGATATGAAATTATACTTTATAATATGAATAAAAAACCTTATAATATAAAAAACTATACTTTATTATATGCGAAAATATACTTATATAAAAACTAGGCACATATTCCTTATACTCCATTAATGTGCTGTTCAATTTTTCCAAAACCTCCATTAACGGCGAGGACGAAAATTTGAATACACTTAGGATTCCTTATATTTCTATTTAAGTTGAAGACAATTAGTGTTCGCATGATTGAATCTCTAAAATTTGTACAACATTCCAACGATTAAATCTCCGATTTTCGGTTCCATGGATGAGTTTTAGTGCAGTTGGCAGACCATAATGATGGTTTTCAACTTGGGAAAGGCAAATAACTACCAATTATTGAATAGATCCGACTTTGCGCGTTAGATGTCGTCAATTTTGTATTTTGGACAACACCATAACATGTTTTGGTCATATACGTAATGGTTACAGTGAAATAATTCTTGGCTATGACCAGAATCATATTCGAACATTGCCCAACTTTGTGCTGACTATGCTTCAAAGACTATTTATGTTAATATAGGAATTTTTGGGATAGTGGAGCATAATAACGAAAATAAGATCGATAATATCATCCTATAACTGAGTTTACATATATCATGTAATGACCTAAGTTGATTTTTGACAATTGCCATTTAGCAGATCTATTTTGATTTCAAATGAACAATTCAAAATCATTATTGAAGTACACCATTATCGATAATCAAATTTTATAAAAAAAATTCATAATTGTTTCCTCCATAAATCTGTAATTTAACTACAATATCCCATTCTCCCCTACAAAATAGGAATCTGAATATCTTTTACATAATGGCAAAATGTATTTTCAGTAACCTATATCTTTTAAAGATTACTTAACTCCTAAAAACGTGCATTGTAAAATATTTTGGGAAAATTACAATTAACTTCTTTGATATCTCCTAAAATCTAGTAACAAATAAATATCCAACTATTTTTTGTGAAGGAATAAGTAATAGTAAAATATCTCAATAATTGTCTTGGATCGTTCTTTTTACAATGTTTAGAAGTTGTATATGCTTGGAGTGATAATGGGTTGTGATACTGATTTTGGACACGTAAAATGGTTTTCGTGGTCATTGCCAAAGTTTGGCTGGGTTGATCTTATTTAAGGTACGCATTGTATAGATATGACCAAAATATCTTATGGTGTTGTCCAAAAACAACACACAATATAACTAATGCGCAAAGACGAATAATTTGTAATGGCAGTTATCTTCGACCTTTCCAATCCGAAATACACCATTATCGACTACAACTAAAATGCGACCTCGAGTTTGGTACCGGAAATTTGATATTTATTAGTAATAATAATGCATAAAATTTCCAAATTCAATCTTGTGAACCCTAATTTTCTTGAAATTAAATAAAAATATTAGGAACCTAAATGTCTTGAAATTAAATAAAAGTTATTGTTAGTGGATTGGAGGAACACTATTTTTCTTAATATTATAAACTATGCAATTTCCAGGATATTACAAAGTATTTTTTTCGTATACCAGTATTATACCGTATAAGGGCGAGTAATTATAAAGTATTAGCTGGTAAAATATGAAATACATAAAATAATAAAATCAGAAATTAAGTTAACAATATAAAAAGTAAAAATTGCCTAAAATACGTTTAAAGAAAAAGAAAGTTTAATCTAGAATGATAACTGCCAAAATAAGCTATTGATGACATGGCAAAATTCGTGGCTATTATTTCTTCCTTACGATTAGGGGAGAAAGTTATTCGGATAAAATCCGAAATACAATCCAATCCAATCCGAATTAGTAATTCGGATCGGATTCGATCTGTGTTCGGATTGGATTAAGATTGAGATTTTTTGAAAAATTGGATTTTCGGATCGGATTGAATTGAGGGTAATTGGATCCAAAAACCCAATATAATCGAATAGTAATATGCCTTGTATTATGTATCTGGATTGGGCTTAAGTGCTTAACTGGATTTTTTTTAAAAAAAAAGCCTAGTCCATAGCCAAGTAGGCGTAGCACTTAAACCCTTCTCCTAAAACCCTAACATCACTTAATTCCTCATTTCCTAAATCTACTAGGCTGCTGTTGTGCTTAATTTATTTCATCTAAAAACTAGAGTTTTAAAATATCGGATTTTCGGATCGGAACTAATCTAGAGTATGGAAATTCGGATTGGATTGGATCGGATTCAAACTCTAATTGGTTTGGATTCAGATTGGAAAGTTGAGATCCAAATTTTATTCGGATCGGATTGGATTAGGCCTAATCCAAACCGTACACCGAACTTTCACCCCTACTTATGATAGCCTTTTATGAAGTCGTCTGGTCAACCATTAGAAGCAACATGAGATGTTAAGCGGCCCCCCCCCCACAAACACACACACACACACTTACTATAAGGTCTTGTTAATTCTTTTGGACTGAATTAATGAAAATTTAGTTCAATTCCGCTTCGGAACAATTTTAGTTTAGTTTATTAACCTAAGCTATCAGTTTATATGATATATCGATTAGTTTATAAACATAAGCTATCAATTTATAAAATATATCTATCATTTTATAAAGAACATCACAGATTGCATAATCACCAAATACACAAGAACTATACTAAAAACAGTTCAACAATCTATTGCAAGACACAAAAATAAAACATACCGCGGTATTAGTTGGTGCAACCCAACGGAAGAGCAATCCCAAGAGTCAACTCAAAATTAGTTTAAATTGTGTTTTGAAATATTATTCTAAAGCCCAAATTAATTATTCATGATAATTAGTTATTTTAAGCCCATAAAATATTTTAAGTCCATTTAAAGTATTTTAAAAGCCCAATTATTTATTTATTATTTTTAATAAATATTTTTATTATTTTTAATAAATACTTTTAACAAATATCAGATTTTATCCTGTAAAATCAGATTTTCGGAGTTAAAAGATAAAAAAAATATCTTCAAAAACACGTTTAAGGAAAAAGGCTGGCAAATAAGCTGGACGCAAGCGGTGGCACGTGGATTTGTGATTCATACAGAGTCCTGCGCCTAGCGCACCTCTCTGTGTGAGCCGCATCTTTTTCTTTTCTATCTTTTTAAATACGAGTACCACGTGTACGTGTTTGACTGGGCTGGCCACATCAGGCACACCAATGTGCGCCTGACACATAGACGTGCGCTTGACACGTAGGCCTGCGCTAGGCGCAAGTTGGTGCGTGAGGCGTACGCTTCTTTTTCCTATTGATACCTGTGATTCATCGAATCACGGACGACTTTTCAATTTATTTTTACGAACACAAAAACTTTCCGAATATTTACGAATCCTATTACGAACCTCCAAATACTCAAACACTTTCAGTACATCAATTCCTTTTCCAATTCCTAATCATACTGCATTATTGGTTCCACGATTGCTCAACCTGAAGATCGTTGCGCTCTTCGACCTATGCCGCATAGGTATAATTCCTGAGGATCTTTGAATTATTCAATTATATTTATTGCCTTGAAGTTACTAACAATTTATTTCATGATGTAGATCTTTAATTGATAATTGTTCTATTGTATATTTTAATCTTTCCGTCTTCATATTTATTTTCATACACTGTTACATACTTGCATGATTGTTTTATTCATATTATTATGACTGTCTTGCATGCTTTTTATCATTCACATGTTATTATTGCTAAAACAAGACCTAAACAACTGTTCTAACTAATTCAGGGAATTTGGACAACCTGTTAGGAACCTTGTAATTTAATTGCTTAATAAGTTGTCGCTAAAAATTAGCCTTATATGTGTTTCCTGAACCTACCTAGACTAAATATTTTTAGGGTGTTTAAAAATATTATATGATTATTCCTTGGCATGAAATTTGTTGTGAATTGATATTTAGTATAGGCCAACAATGGGCAACATGGTTCATGATTGTGTTGTATCCTTACCCCCGAACTCAATCTTTGGTTCGTTTTGACCATTTATGGAGTCAAGACGGGGAAATCTACATTGGATAAGTTCCTAATTTGTCCCTACGATTTCCCAATATCCAATTAGGTTTATGATTCTTCCTTTAAAGACTTGTTGGCGACTTCAAAACAATTTTCAATAAAACATTTACAACGGGGTAGTCAAATCTAATACGCGCTCATCCTGCGCAGGCGAAATAAAAATACGCCTATAATTTGGCGACTCCACTGGGGAGGATTTTAAAAAATTAATTTTTTTAATGAGTGGGTGAAACGTGAAAACTGCGATTCATTCTCCTTTTATGCCTTTGAATAATATATTGTTTTGCATATGCATGGCTATTGTTCAAACACCATAAGGACAATCTGTCTTGCCTCATTAGCACATGTTCTATGTGTGAGGTCACCCTCGGGGGGTTTGAGCTTTGTCCTTTCAAAAAGCTTCCTGAGCGACAATGTTGGATCTTAAACCTACCCAACCATGGCATTGTTCTCTTGTTCCTGACTTGAGAACTGGAGTGCGTCTTACACGTGGCCACCTTTTTAAGCAAAGGTATGTACTATGTAGCGTGGAATCAATCTTTTAGTCATGGACCCTTTTTAGCCTTAACCTAAACCTGACCATAGATGAACATAGAAATGGACTTTAGGTTGGAACTTTTGCATCCATGTTATATGACATTTGCTTGTGATTGCAATTTCTGCCTGCTATTATTTTGTCAAAATCGTTGTTATTCGTTGCGTCTGAAATCGCTTCTAAATAACAAACAAAAAACCGTCAATTAACCAAAACGACGCCTAAATCCCCAAAAAACATGTCGGGGGAGTAGTGCGCCAAGACCCATTAAATAGCGCCTGGCGCTCCACACCCACGCCAGACGCACGGCTGTTCTCCGCGCACGGCAATGTTGTGCGGCACGCAGTTTGTGCGTCGCATGCTTTTCTTTGATTTAGTCGTCGTGGTGGTCGATTCTATGTTCGGTCTTATGTTCGTCTGTCTGCATTCGCATAGAATCATGGTCATTCTAGGGGTCTCACCTAATTCAAGCAAAAAAAAGGTCAGTCTTTTTATGTAAGGTTGAGTCTGTCCTAAAAAAGTGCATCTAGAAAAAGTGGTTATGTTAGAGTTAGAATCATCATGCATGTCTACCTTCTCCCTACTGTTCAACTAATCTTCCCTATCAATTCTACCCAACCATATTCAACAAATTTCAAAATCTTGCATTTTTTTCAAAATCAATCCTACACCCATGTCTATTCTACTTTTTTCAAAAAGTATTTATTAATCATTATACACGACATTTACAAAAATATTTTCAAATCAATCCATCATCTTTTCCTGACAAAAGATAAAAACAAGGGTTCCTTTTAAAAACGTATTTCGAAAATTCCAAGCGCAGTCCATACACCTTCATCCAATCCAATCCCATCAACCTAATCCATTTGCATTCATTTTTAGGCCCATATGCATTAGAGTCCATATTGCATTCATATTAGATCCATATAAATTTGAGTCCATACATTCACAAGCATTAGAGTCGATCTTAGGCCCATGCAAGTCTAGTTCATATCAAAATATAGGCCCATTTGCATTCTTATGTGAAGTCTAGTCCAAGTCTATTCCTAGTCTATTCCAATCTAAGTCTAAGTCTAGTCCAATCCATATCTTAGGTCCATTTAGGCCCAGTTCTTTGCCTAGGTCTAGTTTGCATTAAATATAAACCCTAGTCAGTGTTCGGACTATAAAAGTCAGTCTTAGGACTATAAAATTTCCCTAGATCTAATTTGCATTAAATGTAAACCCTAATCAGTCTTCGGACTATAAAAAGTCAATCTTACGACCACTAGTAGAAAAATACGGAAGGGCTGCATTAGCCCAAAAACCACAGCCCTTCACTTACGAAGGGTTGCGGTCAATAAGTAATAAAGGGCTGCGTTTTTAAAAACATGCAGCCCTTTATGGGCTTTTATTAAAAATTTTTGAAAAGAATTAATCGCGGGATTAAAATATTAAGCGGGCTTCTCCTCTCCCTCATTCTCTCTCACGTCCTTCCTTCTCCTGTCCCTCATTCTCTCTCCTCTCTTACGCCCTTCCTTCTCCCTCACCCTCCTTTCTTCTCCCTCCCCCTCCGACAACAACAAATATTCGTTCTCTCTCACCCTCCGGCGGCAGCGAATATTCGTTCCGTCTCCTCGTTCGTCGTTCGTCTCCTCTCAACGAGGGTTCGCCTTGCCGTGCCGCTTTGTTCCTCGTCGTTCGTCCTTTTCTCTGTTGGTCGAACTCCGGCCATCTTTTCGTCGTTCGTCCTTTTCTCTGTCGGTCGAACTCCGGCCATCTTTTCGTTGTCGTTGAACTCCGCTTAAGCAACGACAGCAACAAGTGATGATTTTTCGTTTTTCAGATCTATAAATTCTTGATCTTTGTTTTGATTAATGTTTATGTAATTTCAGATCTATAATTTTTCTCTTTTGTATTTTCGTTCGTTTATTTCATTTTTGTTCATTTTCGTTCATTTTTTTTCATTTTTGTTCATTTTCGTTCATATTTTTTTCATTTTCGTTCCCTTTTTTTCATTTCCGTTCATTTTTTTTTTTCGTTCCTTTTTTTTCATTTTCGTTTTTTTCCATTTTCGTTCCTTTTTTTTACCGTAAATTTCGATTGTTCTTGTTGATTTTCCCTGTTGTAAATTTCGACTGTTCTTGTTGTTCTTGTTGATTTTCCCTGTTGTAAATTTCTTGACATATGTAGAAGTAAAAAAATGCAAAAAAAAAAAAAAAAATTATGGGTCAATAGGGCTGCGGTTATGGTCAAAACTGCAGCCCTTTGTACAAAGAAGGGCTGCGTTTGAGGCCCAAAACGGCAGCCCTTCCATATTGGAAGGGCTGCGGTTTTGGGCCTCAACTGCAGCCCTTCGTTGTGAAGGGCTGCGGTTTAAAAACGCAGCCCTTCACTTTTAGTGAAGGGCTGCTGGCCAAAAACGCAGTCCTTAGGGCTGTTTTGACCGCAGCCCTTCCGTTTTTTTCCACTAGTGGACTATAAAATTTTCCTAGGTCTAGTTTGCATTATATGTAAACCCTAGTTAGTCTTTGGACTATGAAAGTCAGTCTTCGGACTATAAAATTTCTTTAGGTCTAGTTTGCATTATATGTAAACCATAGTTAGTCTTCGGACTATAAAATTTCCCTAGGTCTAGTTTGCATTATATGTAAACCCTAGTCAGTCTTCGGACTATAAAAGTTAGTCTTCGGACTATAAAATTTCCCTAGGTCTAGTTTGCATTATATGTAAATCCTAGTCGGTCTTCGGACGATAAAATTTCCCTAGGTCTAGTTTGCATTATATGTAAACCCTAGTTAATCTTCTGACTATAAAAGTTCAGTCTTAGGACTATATAATTTCCCTAGGTCTAGTTTGCATTATATGAAACCCTAATCAAGTCTTCAGACTATAAAAGATCAAGTCATACCTTTATTGTCTACCATACATTAAGTCTAATATGCTTATTGTAAGTACAAAGTCTAGTGCTCAGCCAAGTCCGATCATTCAGTCCAGTCTACTTGCATAGTCCAGTCCAGTCCATGTCTACATTTGCATATAGTTAGGCCCATGTCGCCATCATAGTCAAGCCCATACTAGTCCATAATAATTTCCATTTGCATTTCAAAATCATGCCCATTTCTCACCTCTCATTTCCATTTTTATTTCTCCATCCCTCATTTCCATTTCTCATTTCGAAAGCATCATTTCTTGAAATTTACGAGGTCCATTCGTTTTCTGTTCAGGACAGGTTGTGAGATTATAACTTGGGAACACCTAATAAAGAGGATACAAGGTCAACCTACTCCCAGACTCGTGAAACGAGTTCTCACCTTTTCAGACGCGTTTTCCGAAACTTTTGAATCATCATCTGAGATTGGGGACACTAACGAACAGCTCAGTGCCATCATGACTCAACTTCAACTAATGAACTCTCGTCTTGAGGAACAAGACGATGAGATCAAAGCACTGAGAGAAAAACTGCTAACTGAGGAAAAAAAGCATGATGACACTCCACCACCACCACCACCTCCTATCAAAACCGAGACAGAATTGTGGTTTGAAAAACTCGAGCAATTGATCCAGTCAATTCCTGCACTCGAGACTCAGGCTCATGGCCATGACATCATTGATCCTAAACTAAGGGAAAAGCTCCCTAAAAAGGTAACATTGGGTGACCTCCCAAAATTCAAGGGGGTCGAAGACCCAGATGATCACTTGAGAGCCTTTTCTATCTCTATGGCTCTCAAGGGCATGAGCAAATACCTGTTTGCTTATGTCTTTCCATTAACCTTGGATGCACATCCAGCCAAGTGATTCAGGTCACTGAATAAGACCAAGTTGAATGACTGGGACTACATAAGAGAAGAGTTCCACAAACAATACATATACAATACCCAGCTTCCCATTGACCTTCGTGAGTTGGAATTAATTATCTAAACAGAACTCCAACGAAGATTTCGTCACCTTCCTTAATAGATGGAGGGAAAAAGCTGCACAAATGACTAACAGGCCATCTCAAGAGGATTAAGTCCGACTGGTAATCCGTAACCTGCAGCCTAAGTATGGGGATCATATTAAATTCCAACCCATAGAGTATTTCACGAAGCTCTATAAGGTAGGCCTGCTGATCGAAGAAGAGGCACAAACCTCAAAGAATAAGGGTTATAACAACAACTCTTTCAAGAAGAGTAACAACAACCCTTCTAGCTCCAAAAGCAATGAGGACAATGCCCTAGCTAGTGAAAAAAGAGGCTATCAAAAGTCTCCAAGAACGTTCACTCCTTTAGGCATGTCTCTAGAAGAAGCCTTCACTAGACTTCATGCAAAAGGGCCACTTCAGCCTCTCGGCTATACTCTGAACCCTGCTCCCGAGAATAGATACAAGAAGTGGGATCCTAATGCCTATGGCAGTACCATCAAGGAAAGGGGCATATGACATCACAGTGTTGGACCTTAAAGAATACTCTGTAGGATATGGTTGATAGCGGCAGACTTCCAATCCTGCCTGCAGCGAAAGTCAACAACAACAGCAACCCCTTGGGAATCGTCTCAACTGTGCAGGAGGCTTAGTCATTTCACGCTAGTTTTCTAGGTTGAGTCGAAGAGTCCGTCCCCTAACTCCTTCATTTCCTTACCTGTCGAGTCTATGTCATTTAGGACTTTATTTCTAATAAGCCTTGTTCTATTTATTTCTAATCAATAAAAATAATTGCATTTTCATTTTCATTGGCCTTCCATCATTTTATTTATGCTTCTAATTCAATGATGAAACTTAAATCACCTAATGAGCTTGACTAATAATAATAAAAAAAAAAAGAGATCTGAAATAAAAAATAATAATAATAAAGAAAAATAATATTGGACATACTTTGGATCAGAAGTTATTCCCCTCTTCCCTCCATCATCCATAAACCATCATTAGCCAAATAACCTTTCAAAATCAAAGCTCCACAAATACCTTTCAAACCTTCCGATACACATAACCAATAGCTTGTGTGAAAGCCATACTACATAAAAAAAATCAGTGTCAGGCAAAAACAAAAAGTGAAAAAAATTCAAAGTGCGAAAAAAAAATGCAAAAAAAAAAGAAAAAGCCCAAGGCAAAATAAAAAGTCAAGTTAGGGGGCTTGCACACAAGTTCTACCCCTCATTCAAATCCTTCAACCCATCAACACTTTAGCCTATGTAATTGTAGACACCAAATTTTGAACCCCCATTTTTCGGATACATAAACATTTTGAAAAGAAATAAAAATAACAAAAACCATCATACATCGTGGAGCGCGCTCCCCGTCAAAATGCATGTTTCGTCCCGGAGCGCGAGTTTCATTCCGTCGTATGGATTTTCCTTTTTTGCGTATTAGTCATGCAGTTTCGGCTTAGAAACATAAAATGATTCGTAGTATCATCATGCTCGTCTTCACTAATTTGACGAATTTTCGTTAATTGTCTTAATTTTGTCTTTCGAAAAAACGAAAAACGAGTCGCGATTAGGCGTCGGGATTTTAGTCGTATCCAAAAACCGACATTAATCAATTTTCTTGATGATTAAGTCATTGTTCATTGGATAAAGAATAAGAATATATTCTTTATCCATTAATCACATCCTTTATCCATTAGTTAGAGAAGATTTATCATGAAAAGATGTGAGAATAAGAATTAAATCCCATGTGTAAAAGGGGAGGAATCCGGATTTTTTCCGGAAGAATCGAGTGTGCGCCAAGCACACGATCATGCGCTAGGCGCACGATATGGCCTACGCCAGACGCATAGCCTTGCGCCCAGCGCACGACGCTGTGCCTAGCGCAGGTTCCTGCGTTTGGCGCAGCGTCTTAATTAGTTTTGTTTTGGACGTTTTTCGATGTATTTTTCTTGCGTATTAGGATGTTTAGGGAAGAATATTTTCTGAAAATCTGATTTTGCCTCATTGATGAGAAAATCCAAAAAGAATAAGAATATTTGTGTTTCCAAAGAGATTTGATGATGTCATTAGGGTGAGGTCATTAGAGTGATGTCATTATGGTAATTAAGGATGTAGAAAATCAGATTTTTTGGGTGAAAAATCTGATTTTCTACCTCTTTAAAACCCTAGTTCACCTCTCTCATTTCTCTATAAATACATGATAAGAGGTTTTTAGTGTGTCGTTAAGGCACCAAAAACTACTTTTCAAATAATATTTATAAATCCTAACAAGCAATTACTAAGAATGTAGCAAAGGCAAGTCAAGGGTCGATCCACAGGGAAAAAGGGACTAATTAAAGTCTATCAAGTCTAGACTACCTAATTGAAGGGTATTTGGGGGTTTGAAAAGATTTGGTAACAACTATGTCTAGCTAATAACAAGAACTAGCAAATAACTCGAATTAATGAATCAGATAGGAAGACACTAGAGTTGAGGTTACTAATATGAATGAGAATCGACAATGAATGTTAATGCGATTGTGAAGTAAAGGAGACGATTATACAAGGTTTAGTTTTCCTCTAAAATACTCGAGTCCTCTCTCGAATGGTCCTCAAGAATAATCACTTAATCAATCAACTAAATCCTCTCTCGAATGGTCTTTAGTCAATTGATTAAGAGAATCGATAAATTCGGAAAACCCCTAATAAAGGATCCCCTTAATTTCTACCCAATATCTTGGCCTAGAAATTAAGTTGATTCTTGGGGATGGTAAAAGAGTTCAAAATTCGATTTAAGAACATTTGAATTCAAAGTACCAAAGCATAAATGTGATCAATATCTATCCTAAGGTCTCAAAACACCAAGATCCATGCTTAAACTTCTTCAAAACATCACAGTCACATCAACAAAACATTTAAAATCCTAATTCATACTTTCACCCTAACCCTAGATAAGAAACTACTCACTAATCATGGATTCAAGGCAATTAAACACAAAATCTATGACTAATCTAAGGCTAAACATGATTAAGAGATAATAAAACTAATAGAAAAAACAATTATGAGATTGTGAGAATGAAGATCTAAAAATAACTAAGAACAAGAACAAACACGAAAAGAATGCAATAAAAATTGAAACTTCAAATTAAATTCAATGAAAAGTACCTTGAATGTTATCGGAATCACAAAGTATGATTAATAAATATCAATTCTCAATAAAACTCAAGTGTTTATCTGTCTAGTATGAACCCTAATAATCTCTCTCAAAAGTAGAATAAAGCATAAGTTCAAAAACTAATCAACTCCAATGTTATTAAGGCAAGCCTCGTTTTTTTTCCTTCGCGGATTTGAATGGTGCGGGCGCACCAAAATCAGGTGCGGGTGCACCATTTCTCCTGACTTTTGGGTTTCAAAAGTTCCAGATGGTGCGGGCGCACCTCAGTAAGTGGTGTGGGCGCACCAGTTTGCCGCGGGCGCACCATTTCCTCTGCTCTCGTCGGACAGTTCAACTTAAAACGCGCATAACTCTTTCGTTTTACATCCAAATCAAGCTTATGACCAGTCGTCGGAAAGCTATCGAAACAAGATTTCACCTCCAACTGGAATTATCTTCATCTGATTTGTGATTTGAAAGTTATGTCCATTTGAAGTTCTCTGTTCAAGATTATATTGTGCAATGTGCTCCATTGTGCGAGCGGACAAGGGGGATGGTGCAAGCGCACCACTTCTCAACATGTGCTCTATTTTCATTGCTTCCTTTGCCAACTCTACAACACATAGCCATCTTAGTAGTTCCACCTATATTAAGAACATGGCAAAACAGGGTGAAAGCAAATGTACTAGAAATTCGGTCAAAAATGACTGAAAATCTAGCAAAATGTCACTATGATCAAGAATGATCAAGTGAATGAAATAGAAGGGGAAATGGAGAAGAAAGAGGGAAAAAAAGGGGAGAAGGAGAATCAAAATGAGCTAAAAAGGAGTCCATAAAGTGCGTTAGAAATGCACTTATCAATACACTCCTTTTTTCAGTTCGAAACCAAGCTGAAAAAAACTCAATTCAACTTCACAACTTCTCTCTCTACTACTCTTCTCCTCCTTAATTTTTCCATCTAGGCAAAAGTCATAATTAGTAAGTAAGGAAGTTGACAAAAATTCAACTTAATTTCACTACTTCTCTCATCTTCTCTACTGCTTTCCTCTAAAAAAAATCACACTTAAGAAAATAAAGTAAAATTTAGTAAGATAATTAGTAAGTAAAGAAGTTCATCAAAAGAAGAAAAAAACACAAAAAAGAGTTTAAGTTAGTAATTAAGTGGATTTAGAAACTCACTTAGAAATTAAGAAAATCACAAAAAAAAGGTAGAAAAAATTTGCAAAAAGGAAGTGCATCATTGAGCTAGCAAGGTAAAGTTGAAACTCTTGTTTATTTTCTATTATTTTCTTAATCATCTACTAACTTATCTTTGGAGTGATTTGGGTATGTGGAAGTCCTAATAGGTTCCCAATCTTAAATCACCCCACCTAGAATAGTCCACTCTAATGGGGAGACTCTTAGGAAATAATGTGATTATGTGATTTTATCCTTAATCAAGTTGTTGTTCATCACTAAAGTTATTTTCATAAATAAATTCAAGAAAAGTTGTGTATAAATATCTCCATAAAAAAAATTTGATACTATAATTATGGTCTGTTTTTATTTCGTACTTTAATTCAATTTTTTCGTCTGCATTAACTAAATAGTTTGTAGGATTTTATATTTTTCCTATGAAGTGCAAGATGTTTTCAGCAACTGGACTTTAGAATTTCTAAAAAATGATTTTTTTGTAAATAATTAAAAATCATACAACTTTGTTGTGCAAAACTAATTTTGTCCAGTACCACCTAAGTTTGTCTTGTTGATAAAGTTCAAAATAAAAATCATTTAGACAAAACTAAAAACATCAATTTAAAGAAAACATCAGTGGACTTCCAAAAATATAAAAATCATGTTCATATGAATTTCATATATTTTTACATCATTTTTACAAAAAAGTTCATGTAAATCACTAAATTCCAGAAATCTGATTTTCTCTTCAGTTAAGAAAACAAATAAAAAATGGTTTTAAAAATATCCAATTCAAGTGAAAATATCCAGTCTAGTCTTTAAAAGTGTCTAAAAAGTTCATACCAAAATTCACTTCAAAATAAGTTCAATAATTTGGATTTCAAAGAACAAATTGAATAAGGTCGTGTTTTGACCAGTTTGAGTATAAAATTCACCATAATTCAAGTTGTCACAAAAAGTTTATGAAATTTTGATAAAACATAAAGAACTCACTGATCTATCCATAGATGTATTATATACTCAGTTTAACACTTTCTAAAGAATGTTATGATTTTTGTAAGTCAGTACAAGAACAAAAGTGCTATCTGAAAAATGAAATAAAGTGATTAACTCAACTTTCATAAAAAATATTTTCTTTTCATACGAAAATGTTAATTAAAAATCATGAAATTTTAAGTTTCTCTTAAAGTAACTCATTTTATCATGTAAATAAAAATCAATAAAAATTGTCATAAAAAATCAAAATCAAAGAGATTAATTAATCTCTAATTTTTCACAAGTTGACAAATAAACATGAATTCCAAAGTCCATTCAAGGAAATGAAGATCAAGGAGCATCATGGTGAAGATCAAGATTGAAGACTTTGTATAGATTATAGAATTTGTACATATTGTTGTAATAATATTTTTTTTTTCAAATAGTTATTACATCACTCAATTAAAAAAAACATGGAGATGTTTATGCATAATTTTCATAAATAATTCCACAAATCTTTTCAATAAAATGAGCAACCAATGTTACAAATATTGCATGATGGGCCAATATATCATAGTATATGAATTAAATGACCCAATCTCAATTAAGCGGAAAAATTGCAAATCTAATTAAATTGTATGATGATCCATCTTACATTTTAAAAATGTGTTCTCCATATTCAAATCGATTAATCATATAATTTGACATAATTCGATTGGTAATTATGATCTCCGAATTGATTTTAGGCCGTTTCACGTATCTCGCTTTAAATGGCCAAATTCCAATTAGCCAAATACAAATCTCCAAATTCGATCTCAAATTGATCATTTCTCTCCAAATGACTTAATAATCTTCAATTAAGATTATTTCTCAAAAGCCTTCAATTAGGAAGCAAACCTTCTAAGACCTCTCGAAAATCATAAACGTGATCACTATTAAGGTGGTTATTTCAATCCTCGATTAATCGTTAATTAGAGCGGTTAACTCAAACTTCCTTTAATCACTAATTAATTAGGGTGATTATCTCCAATAATTATTTAATCACTAATAGGGTGATTATCTTAAACTTTGGTTAGCCACCAATTAGGGTGGTTAGCTTAACCATTCATCATATTTAATCACTAATTAGAGTGATTATCTTAAACCTTAATAATCATCAATTAGGGTGATTACTTCCTAACCTTCATTGTTAATCACTAATCATGGTGATTATATTTCCTCTTAAGTTTAGTCACTAATTAGGTTGATTATCTTAACCTCCATTTCTAATCACTAATTGAGGTGGTTGTCTTAATCCTTCATGTTTAATCACTAATTAAGGTGATTATCTTAATCTCATTTCAATCACTAATTGGAGTGATTACCTTAATCTCAATAGATTTGTTTAATTCTAAAGATGAGTTATTCATAATATATTCTCCCCTTTTCTTCCCCAATGGAATTGGCCATTTAGGGTGAGACATAAGATCGAACTATGATGGTTATGATCCATGAGTGGATTCCAAACCCGCAATGATTGGTACGTAGTGCAACTTCAGTGCTCAAACCTACCATGTATAAATGATATATTGGTCCTAAATAAAAATGGTTAATGTGTATATGTGCAAATTACGTGATTTTCTTTCTTTGAATAGCCATGATTACTTTAAAATGGAAAATAACGAATTTAGTAAGAGCCCGTTCTGTAGAACGGAAGAGGAGATGAGTTCCAGACGTTCGCACCTCTTAAGCTAAACCCCGGACCCTATCTCATGGTATGAAAGACCAATTTTCAAAAAGCCTTATCCATATGAAGTCATCATCGTTTTAAATGATATTTCTTGAAATTGATTTTAAAATGATTTCTTAAATAAATTTGTCCCTATTCAGATATTAATAGGGTGGCGACTTTCAAGTTTTCAAAAAACTCATAGTCCAATGAAAGACTTTCGTGGGATTCAGATTGTTAATTAAGACAGTAAAAAATCGGATACCACAATAATCCAAATACATGATCCTATGTTCGTGAAACCAATTGATCTTTCATCAAAGCCTCATGATTTGAACCTTTCAACCTTTCATCAACCCTAACTTATTTTCCAAGTTATGTCCAAGCCCGCTACGTTGAAAACCCCAAAGGGCGGCCTAGGCACAAGTTAGGGGACAAAAAAAAAATTCAATTAGATCCAGAACTACGAATGGTCTGATTGCGCAAGGAGACTTAGAAATCTTCATCTCGAGGGCCGACCGCTTCAATAAAATAAATTGGTCAAGGTCTAATGATTTGACTTTCAAGAATTCAAGAGCATACTCTTTCTAGATCCCGACATAAACTCAAGTCTGACCCTAGTATTGTTAAAGCCTTTTCCTACCTATATTTATTCAAGTTACAAAATTAAACTTTTTCTTTTTTTTAATCCAAGCTCTCTTTGTTTAACAAGGACTCTCTGACAATTCCATGGTCTCTGGCGATATCTAACTTTGCCTAAATCAATTTCCCAAAGAAGAATCCCCAATGACAACTTTCAACGCTCAAGACAGATCAACTACATTTTAATCAAGGCTCGGAATGCCTAATTCAAGGCAAGCTCACCCAAAGTGGGGGCTTCCGATATATGTGGTGGTTCCTCCAAATCAAACTCCCGAAGAGTTGTAATATGCGGATCTCGTTTACGGACCCCGATTATTTACTAAAAATGATTTTCGAAAATCATTTTATCCATTTATGATCATTCTATTACTCTACATATCCACATCTCCTAGCCTTGCAAAACCCTGACCTTGCATTGCATTGCATTTCATACATCCTAGTCTTGCATAACCCTGACCTTAAGCATGACATGTCATCCTTTAGCTTTGCATAACCTTAATGCTTGCATAGTGTCTTATGCATCCTTAGAGAGTCTAAGTTTGCATTTTTGCATCATTATGTGCTTCATGTGAGTTGTTTGCACCTATCTGCTAACATCTTCTTCTGCAGGTAATCAGATTGCTTGTGGTTATTCTCCTGCATACTAATTTGTTTTGCAGAGACCAGCGTATATAGATCATTTCTAAACTGCAGAACGTTTAGAATCGTTCTTCGTCTCGACACCGTATACTTTGACTTTCGGTTTCCTGAACCTCAGTCAAAGTGTGGGCTTATGTACACACATAATCGTGTCTCCCCATTTAAGGGTCCAATGATGAAACATACCGCGTATTAGTTGGCGCAACCCAATGGAGCAATCCCAAGAGCCAACCCAAAATTAGTTTAAATTGTGTTTTCAAATATTATTCTAAAGCCCAAATTAATTATTCATGATAATTAGTTATTTTAAGCCCATAAAATATTTGAAGTCCATTTAAAGTATTTTAAAAGCCCAGTTATTTATTTATTTATTATTTTTAATAAATACTTTTAATAAATATCATATTTTTAACCCGTAAAATCAGATTTTCAGAGTTAAAAGATAAAAAAATATCTTATAAAACGCGTTTAAGGAAAAAAGGCTAGCAAATGAGCTGGACGCAGGCAGTGTGCCTAGCGCGCCACGTGCGCCCAGCGAATTGGCCAAGATGTGTCAGGCGCGCCGATCCGCGCCTGACACGTGGATTTGTGATAGACACAGAGTCCTGCACCTAGCGCACCTCTCTGTGTGAGAGGTATCTTTTTCTTTTCTATCTTTTTAAATACGCGTACCACGTGTACGTGTTTGAGTGGGCTGGTCGCGTCAGGCACACCAATGTGCGCGTGAAATAAATAATTGATTTATTTTAATAAATAAATATTTTCAAAAGATATATTTTATAAGTTAAATTCGGATTTTTTCCCTTAAAATCAGATATCCGTAGTTAAAAGATAAAAGAAAATCATTCAGAATGCGTTTTTATAAAAAAACTATCAAGACATGTCAAAAACAAGCTCTACGCTGAGCGCAGCTACCTGCGCCGAGTGCAAGGCCTGCATCGAGGGCGCGTGTCCTGACACGTGGGCTTCCACGTAAGCTACGCCTAGCGCACAACCTGTGCCATGCGCACCAGAATAGCAATGTAGACTTTTGTTTCATGTAGAGTCCTGCGTCAAGCGCAGTTCTCTGCTTGAGACGCGGTGTTTCTTTCTTATCTTTTTCAAAAGCGCGTGCCACGCGTACCACTCATACGTTTCTTACTGGTCATGCCGCGCCATGTGCTTGACACGTTAGCCAGCGCCAGACGCAACTGGCGCGTGAGGCGCAGTGTCGTTTTCTCAATAAATAGGCCTGATTTCCGTACAGATTTTTGAGGATGGATTTTTCACATTAACACACTTCGAACTCGGCAAATACTTTACGAACCTCTCTACGAACTACAAAACTTCCCTAAAAAATTCACACTTTCAAATACAAACACATTCAATCTACATACTTTCATACATTCAGATTTTCAGGCTTCACGATTGCTCGTCCCGAAGGTTGTCAATCTTGCAGACCCAAACGGTATAATCCTGAGGGTCCTTGAATAAATTCTCTATTTTTATATTGAAGTTACTAATCAATTATTTTACGATGTAGATATTTGGTATAAAATCGTTCTATTGTATATTCTAAACCTTTTTCTTTCTTTTCATTTATTTTTATATATATTATATGCCTGCCTGATCATTCTATGCATATTATATGATTGTCCTATTTTTAATGGTTTTATGACCCACATGTTATTTTTGCTAATCAAAGACCTAAAGAACTGTTCTAATATTAATCAGATTAATTTGGACAACCTGCTAGGTTCCCTGTAATATTGATTGCCTAATAACATGTCACTAAAAATTAGTCTTTTTATGTGTTTCCTGAACCAATTTAGACTAAATATTTTTAGGGTGTATAAAACATTATTTAATTATTCTTTGGCATAAAATTTGTAATGAATCGATATTTAGTAGAGGCCAGCAATGGGCAATATGGTTCCTGACCATATTTGTACCCTCACCCCCGAACTCAATCTTTGGTTCATTTTGACCATCTATGGAGTCAGGACGGGGAAATCTACATTAGATAATTTGTCCCTACGGTTTTCCCATATCCAATTAGGTTTATGATTCTTCCTAAAAAGAATTATTGGCGACTTCTTTCAAAATAATTTTCAATAAAGCCTTTACAGTGGGGTAGTCAATTCTAATACGCGCTTATACCGCATAGGTGAAATAAAAACACGCCAATTTGGCGACTTCACTGGGGAGGATTTAAAAAAAAAAAATGAGCGGGTGAAACTTGAAAATTAGGATACATTCTTATTTTTATGCCTTTCAATGATATACTGTTTTGCATATGCATGGCTACTGTTCAGCCACTATAAGGACAATTTACCATGCCTCATTAGCACATGTTCTATGTGTGAGGTCACCCCCGGGGGGTCTGCGCTTTATCCTTCCAAAAAGTTTCCTGAGCAATAGTGTTGGATCTTAGTTGTAAGCAAACTTACCCAACCATGGCATTGTTCTCTTGTTCCTGACTTGAGAACTGGAGTGCGTCTTACACGTGGCCACCTCTTTAAGCAAGGGTATGAAGCGTGGGATCAATCTCTTAGTAATGGGCCCTTTTCAGCCTTAACCTAAACATGACCAATAGTAGAATGTAGAACTGGACTTTAGGTTGAGAACTTTTGCATCCATGTTACCTGACATTTATGTGTGATTGCAATTTTTGCCTGCTAATACGCTTTGCGCCCGTAATTATCGCAAATCGCATCTAAAACAAATCGTCATTTTCCCCAGAACCTTCATCAATTTATCAATAAGCGTGTCGCAGAGCATTGCGCCAGACGCATAGACTGCGTACCGCGCACATTAGATGCGTGGCACGCAGTCTATTCGTCCCATGCTTATTGGTCTTTTGACCTTTGTTCGAGTGTAAGATAAAAAGTTTGCATCTGTATAATATGCGAAAAAAGGTATTTTCATGTAAGGTCGAGTCTGTCCTAAAAAGTGCATCTAAAGTGGTCATTGTAGAGTTAGAGTTGTCATGCATGTCTACCTCTTCCCACTTTCTCCCTGTTGTTCAACTAATCTTCCCTATCAATCTTACCTTACCATATTCAATCAATTTCAAAAGCTTACATTTTTCAAAATCAATCCTACACTCATGTCTATTCTACCCTTTTCAAAAACATTTAAAAATCATAATCGTACACGACATTTACAAAAATATTTTCAAAATCAATCCATCGTCTTTTCCTAACAAAAGATAAAACAAGGGGTTCCTTTCAAAAATGAATTTCGAAAATTCTAAGCCCAGTCCAAACACATTCATTCCATTCAATCAACCAAATTCAATCCAATTCACTTGCATTCATTTTAGGCCCATATGCATTAGAGTCCACTTTGCGTTCATTTAGGCCCATGTGCATTTCAGTCCATACATTCACTAGCATTGAGTCGATCTTAGGCCCATTTAAGTCTAGTTCATTTCAAAATTTAGGCCCATCTACATCTTTATGTGAAGTCTAGTCCAAGTCTATCCCTAATCAATTCCAATCTAAGTCTAAGTCTAGTCCAATCCAAATCTTAGGTCCATTTAGGCCCAATTCATATCCTAGGTCTAGTTTGCATTTCCATGTAAGCCCTAGTCAGTCTTCGGACTATAAAAATTCAATCTTAGGGCTATAAAAGTTCATCCCTTAAAGTCTAGCCTGCTTGCTCACCCGTAAGTTCAAGGTCTAGCATTCCTTAAGTCTATAAGCAATTTTTGTGTCTGGCCTACTTGCTCACCCGTAAGTTCAAGGTCTAACATTCCTTAAGTCCATAGGCATCTTTTGTGTCTGGCCTGCTTGCTCACTCGTAAGTTCAAGGTCTAGCATTCCTTAAGTCCATAGGCAATTTTTGAGTCTAGCGTGCATAGTTTAATGGAAGTTTGGAAATCTAGTTGTCTAGCTTGCTTGCTCACCCGTAAGTTCAAAGTCTAGTTGCCTAGCCTGCTTGCCTTAAGTTAAGAGTCTAGTCTCCCTTAGTGTCCAGTCTTCTTAAAAGTCTAGCCTACTTGATCAACCGTAAGTTCAAACTCTAGTCTCTCCTAAACCAATCGTGGAGTCCAGTCTGTTTGCATAGTCCAGTCCATTCCATATCTGCATTCGCATATAGTTAGGCCATGTCTCCATCACGGTCAAGTCCATACTAGTCCAAAACCCTTAACCATTTCCATTCCCATTTCAAAATCATTTTCCATTTTCATTTCCCACTTTCATTTCACATTCTTCAATTTCACATTCCCATTTCTCATTTCCCATCTCTATTTCGAAATTCATTTCTAAAATCTTACAAGCAAGGTCCACTCGATTCTGTTCATGATGACCAGTCGAGAGATTACAACTTAAGAGCGCCTAATGGAGGAACAAATGTGAACCTATTCTATGGCTTATCAAGTGCACTATCACCACCCTGACTTCATTTAGAGTCATGAAGATTACTTATGACCGCCTTCATAATAGAGGCGCGATCACTTTCATAGGGTCTACCGCCTTCACATTAGAGGCGCGATTACTTCGATAAGGTCCACTCCGAACCCTGCACCTAAAAGAAAATTTAAAAGGTGCAACCTACATTTTTACTGCGAATTCCAACGAAATAATTCCACCTAACATCTAGTGTCGAATACCATCACTGCGCTGCGAAACATGGTCGATGAAAACAGACTTATAATGCTTACTACAACAAGAATCAGTATCACCAGTAACCCTTTTGCGCAATCCATCAACAATTCAACAGGCTTAGTCTTTTATTTATGGTTTCCTAGGATGAGTCAGAGAGTCCTTACCCTAAGCCATTTTTGTCCTTTTCCCATCGAGTCTATGTCACTATAGGGCTTCATTTCTCATAGCCTTTCCATTTTCATTTATTTTATTTTCATTTTTATTGGCTTTCCATCATTTTTGTTTATGCTTCTAATTCATTGATGAAATTTAAATCACCTAATGAACTTTGACTAATAAAAAAAAAGATCTGAAAAAAAAGAGAAAAATAAAAAAGAGGACATACTTTGGATCAGGAGTTATTTCCCTCTCCCTTCCATTACCTTTCAAAAGCCATCCTCATACAACTAAGGAAAAACAAAAATCATTTAAACCATCATCTCCATGATACTTAGCCAAATAATCCCTCCATTGACCAAAGCTCCGAAAATATCCTTCAAGCCTTCCAATACCCTAAACCAAACGTGTGTGCAAGCCTCACTACATTAAAAAAATAATAATAAATGCCAGGCAAAATAAAATAAAAAAGTGAAAAAGATCAAAGTGCGAAAGAAAAAAAAAACAAAAGCGAAAGAAAACGCACTTGACAAAAGGAAAAGATTCAAAAAGAAAAAGCCAAAGGCAAAATAAAAGATCAAGCTAGGGGGCTTGCATACAAGTTCTACACCTCATTCGAATCCTTCAATCCATCAAAACCCTTAACCTTTAATCCAAATCCATGACCCTTCATTTCTCAAACCAATTCAACCTTCATCTAAGCCTTAAACTTTTCAACCTTTCATCAACCTTAACCCCTTTTTCAAGGTATGTCCAAGCCCGCTAGGTTAAAAATCCGAAAGGGCGGCCTAGGCAAAAGTTAGGGCACATAAAAAAAAGAATAAAAAAGAAATCATATCCAGAACTACGAATGGTCTGATTCCGCAAGGATACGTAGGAATCCTCATCTCGGGGTCCGACCGCTTCAATAAGATAAAATTAGTCATGGTCTAATGATTTAACTTTCTAGAATTTAAGAGCATAATCTTTCTAGATCCCGACATAGACTCGAGTCTGAACCTAGCCTCGCTAAAACCTTTTCCCACCTACATTCATTTGAGTCATAAATTTAAACCTTTTGATTTTTCAATCCAAGCTCTCCTTGTCCCTGAAGAATTCTCCGACAATTCCATGGTTTCTGGCGATATTTGACTTTGCCTAATCAACTTCCCAATGAAGAATCCCCAGTAATAACTTTCAACGTTCAAGACGATCAACAACATTACAATATCAGATCAAGTACATGACAAATTCAAGACAAGCTCACCCAAAGTAGGGGCTTCCTATACGTGGTGGTGCCTCCAAATCAAACTCCCAGAAGTTTTAATCCATGGACCTCGTTTACGGACCCCGATTATTTACTAAAAATGATTTTCGAAAATCATTCCATCTATTTCTCATCATTCTATCATTCTACACATCTTCTAGCCTTGCAAAATCCTGACCTTGCATTGCAGCCCTGCAAAACCCTGACCTTGCATTTCATACATTCTAGTCTTGCAAAACCCTGACCTTGCATAGCGTCTCATGTATCCTTATAGAGTCTAAGTTTGCATTATTGCATCATTATGTGCATTATAATGTGAGTTTTTTGCACCTATCTGCTAACATCTTTTCCCTGCAGGTAATCAAATTACTTGTAGTTATTGTGCTGCATACTAACTTTGTTTTGCAGAGACCGGCGGTTATCAGTTCTAAACTGCAGAGCGTTTAGAGTCGTTCTTCGTCTATACCGTATACTTTGACTTTCGGTTTCCTGAACCTCAGTCAAAGTGGGGGCTTCTGTAGACACATAATCGTGTCTCCCCATTTAAGGATCTGATGATGAAACATACCGCGGTCTTAATTGGTCCGACCCAAGGGCAGAGCAGTCTGAAAAGCCATTCAAAACCATTTCGAAAAGTGTTAAAGTCCTATTTTAAAGCCCAATTAATTATTCATGAAAATTAATTGTATTTGAGCCCAATTCTATGAAAATCCCAATTAATTGATAATTAATTGATTTATTTTAATAGATAAATATTTTCAAAAGATATTTTTTATAAGTTAAAATAAGATTTTATCCCGTAAAATCAGATATCCGTAATTAAAAGATAAAATAAAATCTTTTAGAACGCGTTTTTATCAAAAAACTGTCAAGACGTGTCAAAAACAAGCTCTACACTGAGCGCAACTACCTACGCCGAGAGCAAGGCCTGCACCGAACGCACGTGTCCTGACACGTGGGCTTCCACGTAAGCTGCGCCTAGCGCACAGCCTGTGCCAAGTGCACCAGAACTGCCACGTAGACTTCTGTTTCATGTAGAGTCCTGCGTCAAGCGCAATTCTCTGCTTGAGACGTGGAGTTTCTTTCTTATCTTTTTCAAAAGCGCGTACCACGTATACGCTTCTTACTGGTCATGCCGCGTCATGTGCTTGACACGTGAGCCTGCGCCAGACGCAGCTGGCGCGTGAGGCGCAGTGTCGTTTTCTATATAAATAGGCCTGATTTTCGTACAGGTTTTTGAGAACGGAACCTCTCTACGAACTACAAAACTTCCCTGAAAAATTCACACTTTCAAATACAAACACATTCAATCTACATAGTTTCATACATTCAGATTTTTAGGCTTCACGATTGCTCGTCCCGAAGGTTCTCAATCTTGCAGACCCAAGCCACGGAATAATCCTGGGGGTCCTTGAATAAATTCTCTATTTTTATATTGAAGTTACTAATTATTTATTTCATGATGTAGATCTTTGGTATAAAATCGTTCTACTGTATATTCTAAACCTTTTTCTTTCTTTTTATTTATTTTTATATATATTATATAAATGCCTGATCATTATATGCATATTATATGATTCACCTGTTTTAATGTTTTTATCACCCACATGTTATTTTTGCTAATCAAAGACCTAAAGAACTGTTCTAATATTAATCAGATTAATTTGGACAACCTGCTAGGTTCTCGCAATATTGATTGTCTAATAACATGTCACTAAAAATTAGTCTTTTATGTGTTTCCCGAATCAATTTAGACTAAATATTTTTAGTGTATATAAAACATTATTTGATTGTTCTTTGGTATAAAATCCGTAATGAATCGATATTTAGTAGAGGCCAAAGAATGGGCATTATGGTTCCCGACCATATTTGTACCCTCACCCCGAACTCAAACTTTGGTTCATTTTGACCATCTATGGAGTCAGGACGGGGAAATCTACGTTGGATAATTTGTCCCTACGGTTTTCCCATATCTAATTAGGTTTATGATTCTTCCTAAAAAGAATAGTTGGCGACTTCTTTCAAAATAATTTTCAATAAAGCCTTTACAAAGGGGGTAGTCAAATCTAATACGCCACACCGCGTAGGCGAAATAAAAACACGCCAACAGTTTTTAACCAACATTAGACTAGTCATCATGATTTTTGGAAACAAATATGTTGATGTCTTGAATTGAACCCTTAAAGTTTTAGTAAGAATTACTATACATTTACTATTTGAACTAATATTTTTTTTTATTGATTCTTACGTCCACAACATCCCTTGTATGTTATGTAATCCACATACTATAAAAAAATTAATAAATGCATTTTATAAGATTTGATTCCATGACTTAAATCTTACTACCTCCGTTTATTTTTAATGGTTACACTTTGACATTTTACACTATTCACAAATTTCACTTTGACCATCGTTTATAGTTTATACGTGAATAAAAATATAGTCATGTGGAATCTTGTTAGATTCGTCTTAACATGTATTTTATTAAAATGTACTTTTTATAAATTTTACAAATACAAAACTAAAGATATATATCCTCAAAGTTTTGCATTGGCATGCGTGAAAAGTGTAAGTGTAACAATTAAAAAGAAACGGAGGGAGTATATATTAAAGTTTAACCATTAAAACAAGTGATATTTGGTGTAATCATTCTAAAATAAAATATTAATTATGAAAAATATAAGTACCCGAAGCGTAACTCGGATCTTAAAACTAGTTTTAGACCTCCCTGAAATATCAGATCTTAAAACTAGTTTCTAGGGTGTTTAATCCAGTCAATATCGGAGTTTGTGGTCAACTTTCAAAATCCGGCAAAAGGTACTCTTTCGCAACAAAAAAAAAAACCTGTATAAGGTATTTTTTTTACAATAATTTTTTTATAAGGTACTTTTTTTTACAAAAAACGTGATTTATAAGGTACATTATGGAAAAAAATTCATTTTACTACACAAATTCTTATATGAGACGGATGTACATTGTAATTTATTATACGATTGAGGTAACATTTTAATTCCAAAATGGGTCACTTATATAATAGTGACCCTTTTGAGGTAAAAAGTTGCATGTCAGTTTTTTTTTTTTTGACAAGAAGAAAAATGATTTCATTCATATGGGATAGCCAAACGGCATTTGCAATCAATTCATGAAAAATCAAAAGTTCCACCACAAGTATATAACACCTTAGAACTAGATACATCGCAGATTGATTAAAAACAGCCTTAATAAAAAACTTCATCCGAAGCAATAAAATCTATGAGTTCGCTCTGATTCGGCTTAACTTCCGCTGATGCATAGTCGTTTGGGTGAAAATACTCCTGTGGTCTTCTAGATTCTTACAGAGAATAGAGATTGTTAGACATTCCTCCTTCATCAGACGAACAAAAAAAGAAATTGAACACCCTAAAATAAATACCATCTTAAGGATGGGATATACTTATTGGAAGCAATTAAAGAAGTTTTTGGGGCTTACACCGGTACAAACACCAGTAGAAGCCCCTACAAAAATTCACAATTGAGGCCAAGAAGAAGAGAGATGAAAGAGAAAGAAGGGTAAAGAATGAAGGAAAAACCATCAAAAAAGAAGAAAAACCTAGCGATGGAGGCTAGGAAAAAATCCTCCCAAGGAGAAACCCTAAAGAGATAAAAAACCCTCCCAAAAAGAAACCCTAGAGGGAACTTATATTTTATATGCAATTTAGTTAGCTACTAAAACAAGTTACATGTCAGATGAGAGTAACTATATATCGTAAATGTACACTTTTACTTATATAAAAGTTACTTATTTAAGGTTAAAAGTCATTTTTATTTTAAACTGACTCCTATTGATTTGAAAAAATGACTCATTTTGACTTAAAGGTGACCTATTTTAACTTAAAATAAACTGATATGATAATTAATTTATTGTATACTCCACATACACAATATTCATTGTTACTACTAATACTAAAAACCAAAGTTACTGACGGCCAATTATAAAATCGAATAGTTGCAATTATTCTAGATGGAGCCTTTTAACACTTAATTTATCCTAAAAAAGACACTAACAATGAGTTACCAAGTCTTATTCGAGCTAGACCAAGATTGAACACATAAATCCATCATGAAACTAGCAACACTTTGTTCATAGATCCTGCATTTCTTTTTAAGTGACATCATTCTATTTTCTTAAGGGGAAAGTGATACAGTTCTTTGATTTATATAAAAACTTTTTTTAAGGAATTGTATTACTTAAACAAAACAGAGCTACTCCCTCCGTTCCAAAAAAATTTAAACAATTGTTGGGACACGTATTTGAAGATGACAAGTTGCAGTGTGGTTATCAAATGATATTTTATATAAAAAGTAGATGTGATTAGAGTTGGTGGGTACTTTTTATTAAAAAAAAAAGGGAAAGTTGGGTAGCTTTTTATTGATAAAAGGTAGAGTGTGGGCAAAAGTAATATATTAATAGTGGGACCAAACTAAAAATGAAAGTGTTCAAATTAAGCTGGGACAAATATAAATGGAAAGTGTTTAAACTATTTTGGAAATACAATTTAAAAAGGAACTTGAAGGATTTCAACAAAGAACAATGAAATCAATATGCGACATGTGTCCTCTGCCACTCTCACATGTTTGCAAAAAAATCATGCATCACAACTAACACGTCACCCTCAGTCCTATACAAACGTGGCATTAACAATAAAAAGTACCAATAACCCACAAACTTTTGATCAATCCAATAGAGCCTTTACATCTCAGTCACTACTTAAAAGAAAGCAAATAGACAAAACATCCTACACTCTTTAAGTCCTAACACTTGACACCAAAACAGAGCACAAAACAGGGGAATTATTGAAAGAGAAACTATGGCAAATGAGGGAACTTCACCTAAAATTCCAACAATTCAGCTAAGCCATGGTGGAGTGTCAATGCCGGTATTGGGTCTAGGCATGGCTCCTAACCCACCGGTGCCCGATGAGGTGACGAAAAATGCCGTTATCGACGCCGTGGAAGTGGGTTACCGGCACTTTGACACAGCAACCATCTACTTCACAGAGAAGGCTCTTGGAGAGGGAATCACTCAAGTGCTTAACTGTGGAATGGTTAAATCAAGAGAGGAGTTTTTCATCACTTCTAAGCTGTGGGTTAGTGATGCACATCCTAACCTTGTTGTTCCTGCACTCAAAACTACCTTAAAGTAAGACGTTCCTACTTATACTTTACTTTGAAATTTCCTTTTCTTGATTTAGTACTAGAAGTTAATCCATTTATATTCTATAAAAGTCAAAGAGATTGTAATAGAAATAATTTTAAAACTTTGAGATTCATATGGATCAAAACGAATGTTATAATATATAGTCTAGAGCATTTGGTATGGTTGATATCTTAAAAAAAAAAGTTTGCAAATGCAATTCAACTATGATTGAGGCAGAAAAATCAATATCAGGGATTCACAATTGATCAGTGGATAATAAATGTGTACATCATTCTCTCTAATCCGTATGTAAAGATCGCTGTGTACATCAATTCAACTATGATTGAGTACTGATTGGTCTAAACCCTAGTAGTAGTCTTAGGTTGCACCTTGTTTTTTTTGGTTATCAATAATAACATTGAATTGCCAAACAAAAAAAAAAAAAAGATCGTTGTGATCAGGAAAATGTGAGGGTGTAAATTTACGCTCGTATATAAGATGAACGGTTCAATCTTATGTTTTTTGGTAGTATACTTTTAATAGCTATGGTAATACTGCTTTCTAGTGACGGACTGGTGGTACAGTTTTTTGTGGTAGTTACTTACCTTATAGTAGTAGTTTTTTTGGGGATCACCTCAAAAAGTTATCAAATCAATTTCTGTCATTCTCGATTTCACAATTTAAAGAACATTGAATTTTCAAAATTTTATACATCTTCTATTCCATTCATGATTTTGTTGCATGTATAGGAATATGAAGCTAGAATACTTGGATCTATACCTTATACATTGGGCTGTAAGCGCAAAGCCAGGGCCACCAGCCTATCCCATTAAGCAGGAAGACTTCCTTCCTTTCGACCTCAAAGGTGTGTGGACTGCCATGGAAGAGTGCCAAAGACTTGGGCTTGCCAAAGCCATTGGCGTTAGCAACTTCACGCGGAAGAAGCTTCAACAGCTCTTGACCATTGCCACCATACCACCTGCAGTCAACCAGGTTAGTCCTCAAGATATTTGGTAGTATGCAAAAAATTGAAGTATCAACTATAGAGTGCCCTCTGTTACTCCCTCAAGGCCAAAAGTATTGTAGTTGATGCACCTCACTAAAATCGAGTTTTATTACTTGGTTTTGTCTAAAATTTAGCTTCTCTTTAGTGAATACTGAACAAATACTTGGTTGTTTCAGTATAGAACTTGTTGATCATAGCCTTAGTTTATGACCTTCTAAGACTATTTTTGTGCTCTTAAACTTTGTTTGTGTCCTTTGAAATTGAGAATTTCGAGACTTGGAGAAGTACCTTTATAAGTAGTACTTAACAAAGTTCTCTTCGACAAAATTATGGAAAGGTGGAAGTCAACCCTACATGGCAACAAAAGGAGCTGATAAATTTCTGCAAGTCGAAACAAATTCTAGTAACAGCATACTCGCCGTTGGGTGGCCCTCTTGGCGGGCATAATGGAGTCATGGAATCCAATATCCTCAAGGAGATAGCAAAGGCTAGAGGAAAGACAGTTGCTCAGGTTCTTTTCTTCAAGCTATTGCACTTGAGTTATGTTTGGTTCGACGGAATATGTTTTAATGTCAAACGCAATTGTAATTTAGTTTTCCTTTGTTTGACTCCTTACAAGAAAATTTAAAGAGAAAGTGAAAATTGAAAATAGAGGGAACAAGATAAATGAGAGAAGAGAAAGGGAAAGGTATGGAATCAAAAGGAAAATGTGCATTCCTTCCTTCTGAAAGGATAATGATCCAATTCTGGGAGGACTATTTTCCTGCTTTTTGAGAAAAATGTTTTCATCCCAACCAAGTATCATCTTATTTGGTCCTGGATTTTAGATTAGTAGGATGTTGATCCATTATATAGTATGCATTATTTGTTTAGGTTGCTCTGAGGTGGGGATATGAGCAAGGCATTGCAGTTGTGGTGAAGAGTTTCAACAAAGACAGGATGAAACAGAACCTCGGAATTTTCGACTGGGAACTAACTTCAGAAGAGCACGAGAAGATACGTAGTGTCCCACAAGGCAGAACATGTGACGGATCGGATTACACTTCACCGTTAGGCCCTATACGTACAATTGAAGAGCTTTGGGATGGAGAGATATAAACTGTCATATTCCACTTTCTGATGTGCAACCTATATCAGGTCCATTATGAAGAGTAGTATAATATTTGGGGTTGTTTAAACCTATGATAAGATTATGAATAGATTGTATTTTGGTGTAGTCCTGTGTTAGTTAGGACCAACAAGTTGCTTCAAGAACTTTTGTTATAATATAGTAATAAAGAAGCATATGTGTTAAGAAGAAAGGACGAACTCAAAGTTCCTCACTGTTATATATTAATTGTTAGAAACAAAGCTCTGTTCTCAAACTACCCAACATTTTTCACATTCTTCAAAACCTACATTTATTTCTCCCTCTGGTTCCAAAATATCTCCCTATTTGGAGTGAAATATATTCCTAACCGTCATAAACTGGAATTTCTGGAAAGGAAGAAAGTGACAAGAACAGTAATCAAAAGTAAGTGTTGCTCTTGCTATATGTCTCATAAACATCCTAAAGAGAAAATATATTCCTAAAATATGCATAACCCACCATGAAAACCGTAACACACTCATCTCGTACGAGCTTGGAATCGGGTATTGGTATAACAAACTAGTATGCATCCAAGTACCAGACTTGACTAAGTTATGAATGTAATTCATATATTGATATATCCATGTTTATGGTCCAAAATAAAGTGTCAAGTGCCAATGCCGTTATTTCATTTGTCGAAGATCATAAACAGATACATGACATATGAAGAAATAAAGTAAAATAGCTACTTGTTTCATATACAATCAACATAAGAAGGAAAAAGAAAAAGATGGACTGTGATAGTGTGATTCAATCTTCCACGATTTAGAACTATAAGTTACTACTTCAGTTTTGAACCTGTGAGTGGAAAAACCTCACCAATCTTTGGGATACAGATTGCTGACTCTCGTTCAACTGCAACGAGTCCTCATCACCATTATAATCATCATCATTTTCAAAGATAAGATGAATTCCCCACTTCAACAGCTCAATCCCAGGGACAACGCCATTTTTCAACCCCACCTGTATTGTATCACCATCACATAACAAAGATGATAAAGGATGATATTCTTTAAATCTACAGAGGTAAAATTGTTCTTCTCGTGTGCATGAAATTCCCATTAAAATCAATGTAGTCCTGAAGATGCGCTCATCCAGTCTGACAATGCTAGCCTGAATATCAACGATGCTAGATAGTTGACTTAGCGTATCATCTAGTACCTGGATGTCAACCGAGACAACAACGAAACAAGTACACTTTTGATAGTGAGGTTTGGATGAGCTGTGAAATTCACTGCTTTTTGAGAAAACCACCCAGGAATTTCACTCCCAGGAATACTCAAATTGTTCAAATTCCTCAAAGCAACCTGCAGAGAAATTTTTCTAACTGGTAAATTATCCAACTTTTTCAATATCATTATTAGTTTTCAGTTTTAAATACTTTTGATGATTAAGTTGAGTGTTCATATTTTCGCTCTAATTTTGAAGAACACCTCTTAGTTCTTTTGAGACTCGAAAATCAAATATGGGAAACTCAGGGCTTCTTCAGTATCATTTTAAGTATTGAGTTTTCAGATCACCCCAAGAAATGTAGTTTCCAGTCATACATTGTTGGGTATAAACAAAGAATGGCGCTTTTTTTTTGTTTAAAATTAACATGACTATGACTAGTGAAATCTACCTCAAAATCAAAAATTGAAAACTCACAGTGATACTTCATAGCCCCCAAAGAGGATACCAAAATGTGCCTACTACTATGCAACTCTTTAAAGAAACAGAGAGTGGTCAAAGTACCTTGCTTAGTCTTCTCCTGACTGTTGATGGACTTGCATTACAGCCACCCATAAACAACCTTCTCAAAGACTTTAAGCATTCAAGACCCGGCACATCCTTGATCTGGTTGCAGTTTGCAAGTTCTAACTCTTCCAACCTCTCAAGCTTGGAAAGGTTGTCTATACTTTCAAGTGAATAACAATTTGCAGCATCTAGCTCCACTAAAGTTGAAGGAAGTTGAGGCAGAAACCTCAGCTTTTCGCAATGACGCAACTTTAGCTTTGTTAGAACATATAGACCCTCTAAAGTGGAAGGGAGTTTATGGAAACTATTGTATCCAATATCCAAACTCTCCATCTTAGACAACTCAACAAAATCATCACGTATTTGACCAGAAACTCCACATGCCCGAGCATTCAATTCTTCCAAATTAGATAGCTTGTAAAATGAAGTAGGAAACGCGCTAAGCTTGAGGAGGTCATTACTAGACTTCTTCAATTTCAATGTCCTCAACTCATCAAGTGAACCAAAGCTTTCAGGTAAATAGGTAATAGCAGTGTCCTCCATCATAAGTATACGCAAAGACTTCAATCTTCCTATGTTATCTGGCAGGCTGCTTAGATTTTGGCACTTGTTCAAATTTAACCATGTAAGATTTTCCAACTCCACAATGGACTCTGGCAGTTTTGTTATGGCAGCACCTTCAATAGATAGATTGATAAGATTTGAAATGTTACCCACTAAATATGGTAGTTTTTCAAGTAAAGTGCAATTAGACATTCGAAGTTTCTCCAGAAACTTCAAGGAACATATCTCGTCTGGTAGTAATTTTATGTTTGTGTCATTTAAATCAAGCTCGACAATGGAAGCTAACCCTCCTACTGAAACAGGCATATTAAGAAGAGAACGACATCCTCCAAGTGATAAGACTCTAAGACACTCTAATGAGCAGATAGATGCCGGAAGTTGCTTGATTGAACTGGCATTAAGGTAAAGCTTAGTCAAGGATTTGAGGTTTCCAATGGAATCGGGAAGGGCAATAAGGGGACAGTGCATTAATTTTAGTGTTTCGAGGTGTGTCAAAGTTCCAATAGAAGATGGTATATTTTCTAGTGCAGTACTAGAAATAATAAGCTCTTTCAAAGAAAGTAGAGACCCAATGCATTTAGGTAGGCTTTTTATCAGACGACAATCATTGAGACTGAGCACTTCAAGTTGTGTAAGGCTAAATAGATATTCAGGAAGCTCAGTTATTGCTGTTTCGTCGAGCAATAGTTGGTTCAAGGAAGTCATGCTTCGAACATCTTGAGGCAGTTCTCTGAATTTTGAGCAATCGGATAAAATCAACTCCTTAAGACCTTTCGTACCTGTTACATCTCTTGGAAAATCAAGCAAGTTTGAGCAACGTTTTAGATTTAAGTGAACAAGAGAGCTCATATTTCCAATTGACGGATGAATCTTACTTAGTCCTACACAATACTCGAGTGTAAGCTTTTTCAAGTGGTTATGGCCAGACATGTCAGGAAGAGCAGTAAGTCTAGGGCAGTAAGAGAGATTTATCACCACCAAGTTCCCAACCACCTACAAGCCAAAATGTTTGCACATTATTATCTTAATAAGGAATATCATTAAATTCACATGAATAATCCCAACTATGCTCCATCTTCTGAAAATAAACAAGTTATCAATCACTTAGAATAATTGTGAAAGGGTACCGCTTATAATTGGAATTATCCTTAATCCATACTCAGGATCATAATGGGAAGAGGCAAAAAAGCGCTCATACTTAAATTATTCTTAAAATTCTTTATTTTCTTTTTGTAGTTACCACTTCTAAAATCAGGTAGCAAAAAAGATGGCATGTAAAAAGTTTCTAAAAGAAGCTATTTATTAAAGTAACAAGCATCAGCTTCCTAAAATGACCAACTTACTTAGGCTAAATTACCTTGTTGAAACCCCGATAGGAATAATCAGAGCTCCACAAAGTCTCAATATTACTTCTTGAGACATCAAAGCACACGAAGTTGTTTTGGTATATTAGCTGGCACATTCTTTTGAGGACATCCTCTCCATTGCAACCACCTTAGATCTAAAGGCATATACCTGAATCCTCCTTGCAATTTTGCATAATTCATTTGAAGCAGTTTTAGCTGCACCATATTCTTAAAATATCTCGTATAAAGAATAGAATTATCATCATCCTCAGTTTTGTGCCATGAAGTAAGTAGTCCCTTGAAAAATTTTGCCAGGAACCTGATGGAAGTACTTATACTAGGATGGCTTCTGAAGTGGTACCCATATGTCATTTCATCAGTAAAATCCTGAGGCTTTTTGATGTCCAAAATCATCCCTCTTACATCATCTCTTACCTATTATACATTATACAATCAAGTCAAAGATAAACTCATGGATTTAGCTACATTGAAGAAAACCATCAAAGATTGAAGACACAATGATTAAGGAGATAAGGAAATAATCAAACTCTTTTCTTAATTACATTGTTGAAATAACATATGATAAATAAGTTCTATTAAGAAATTCTTTTTTAATCAGCATAACTCAAAATTTTACTAAGCAAAAGTCACCTTTGATGAGTAAAAATCAGTTAATTATGAACCAAGTGCAAAGAGTACCTTTTCATAACGAAAGACACGCATTATATCCTTGGAGTCCCACAATCTCCTCAGCTTCTCAGGATCATGATTTTTCTCTTTGACAATCTGCCTTCCCATGTCCCGAATTTGATCATTCATCCACAATTTACCATTTATTATCTTCATGAGTGATTTAGTGACAAGGTCACCAATAGCTAACTCCGCTCTTAAGCCACAACCAGCTAATATATCCACTACATCCTCTCTATCCATGTTTGTTTGAAGCAACAAACATGAAATGTCAAGGAATACAATTTTCTCTTCGAGATCTAGACTATCATAGCTAAATTTTAGTACATCATGAATACTAGGTGGTCGAGTGTCTCCAAATTTATTGATCGCGTCCTTCCACTCCTTTTTTGTCTTCTTGACCAAAGATGAACCAAACACTTCCAATGCCAGAGGAAGTCCACCTGTTAGAGACACAATCTTTTTTGAAACATCCCTAAACTCATTTGTAGGCTCTCTTCTTCCTAAAGCATGTAAGCTAAACAATTCTAATGCTTCATAATCATCTAGTTTCTGGGCTTCATAGAGCTCAGCATTAAACGCAGAATGAAGTAACGCGTCTATGTTCCTACTCGTAATGATTATCATGCTCCCTTCTTTGAACCATTCTCTGACAATGCCGAGATTTTCAAGCTGACTTGCCTCAAAGACATCATCTAACACCACTAGAACTCGAGTCTCTTCAACTACTCTCTTGATAGTTCTTTTGGCATCATCCACTTGATTCACCACCAATTGTACTTCTTCCAAGGAAAGGTCTTTTATAAGTTGTCCTTGAAGAGTTAATAGGCCTCCTTCAGTAGCTAACCTTTCTCTGACATTAGAAATGAAACAGCGGTTTTTAAACTTAACAACCAGCTTATTGTGCACAGCTTTCGCTAAGGTTGTCTTGCCTATTCCTGGAGTTCCGTGGATGCCCAAAACACGGACACCTTGAGACGAAATATTTAATATCTTCACCACTTCATCTACACGAGAATCCAGCCCAACTGCAAGTTTCACTACATATTCTGGAGTGTTCTTTAACTCACTCCATACTTGTTTGACTATGCGTCTTATAACTTCTTTATCTTCATCACTGTCACTGTATATGAATTGAGCCGTGTTAGAAGCATAGTCATGTATTACTTGTAGAACATAGATGATTCTAATATAATTTGCCAAAACAATAAAATGGATTCTATTACACTGAATAATTCAAAGGAAAGTTGACATGAATATTCCTTTTGAATAGTCTCAAGTAATGCTGCCTATTTGCACTGACTTCTTAAAATGGGACAATCTCATTGATGACCTCCAATTCTGCAAACGCAAGTAACCAGTCTACGTGTCAAAAGAGAGAACCCTTCCCCAAGGTCACAGTGTAATTACAGTAGCAGAAAACAGATGGTCTCTAATGTCAAATAATGGTTTTGGAGGGAAACAACAAACAATGTCGCTCACACTTTGTTCACTGATGGTTGCAGGAGTAAATTGACGAACATAAACTATACAGGTAATGTTATCGCTAAGGATCTCAATTTTAAAATGTTATCATCAAGGACCTGCAAAATTGACTATCAAACTTGCCAACGCACTTTGACCATTAATATCTCTAATTATGTATTTGTAAAAGTTATAAAAAGTTGATTTTATGAAAATATTCATTGAAAAAAATTCAACAACATCTTATATGATCATTTTTGTTTTTATATATTGGTAAACAAATACATCAAAATGAGAAGTATGGATAGTGCAAAAGTCGATGTGTTGTACTTAAAAGGAAACAGATGAAGTATAAGTTAGATAAGGTCGTTAAGAAAAAAAAAAGATCCTTCTTGAGTTCTTATTCTTGAGTTGTTGTCACCCCAAAACTTATATCATACTTGTAATCTTATTATAATGGAATTTTTTTTACCAAGAGCATGTACAATGGTATAGACTCTCCAATGACATCTCTACTCTTTTTCATCTATTCTATCTCTTCAAGCTACTCTCACGTAGGGGTGTGCACCGGTCCCAGACCGGATCGGAATCGGCTGACTGGTGGACTAGAATATGGAAATCTATAGACCGGGCCCGAACTAGAATCGGTCCAGTCCGGTTTTGGACTGGAATCTGTATCTTTTTTAAAAAAAATATTGTTTTACTTAGTTTTCACATTGGTTGATTTGATATATGTATCAATGGCGTGATCTTAGTGGGTCAGTAAGGTTGGTTTGGTATTGTTTGTCTTGCACTCTTGCTGGCTGTTGCATGGAATGATGTCTCCTACTTGGTGTTTTCAAATTAGTTTAGAAGTGCTGCCGTTTTACTTGTTTCGAGTCTTGGACTTTACCCTCTTGGTTAAGTATTGAAGCTGGTGTTGTCATGCCACAAGGATTGGCTAGTGTTTTCAAGAACCTAACTTATTTGAAACTTCAACCATAAACTCCAACCGAACTTGTTTGGTTTTTAACCATAAATTCCCTCCACCGATTTAAGAATCTAACTTAATTGATTTTATATTATAAAATTCCCTCTACAAAAAGTTTTGGATCTCCCTATGTCATGAGCTTCTTGGTTCTCCTTATACCGTGAGACAAGGTTCATTATCTGGTTCTCTCTGTGTCGTGAGACAGTGTTTGTGGCTTTTCTCTACAAAAACCAGTAGCTAATGTGAGCTTGGTTTTGCTCTAGAAAAACCGTTATCCAATGTGAGCCTGGTTTTGCTCCAGAAAAATCTTAAAAATTTATGCAGCCGACATCATTGGTTTGTGGATCAACTTCAACGAAGACAAGTTCTAATTCATCCAATTGATCTGTAGCTCTTACTAATAACAAATATTTTTTTATTTTCTTTATCTCCAATCGCAACGTGCGTATTACCACCATTACGCATGCGGGAGGGTGATAAAATAGATTTAGGAGTATTTCCTAAATCTATCTATGTAGAAGCAATGGCGGATCCAGGATTTTACCCACGTGGGTTCGGAATCGATGAGACGCTAAACAAAAAAAGACCAAATTAAATTGACTAAAAAATAAAATACTTCAATTCAAATTTGGAAATTAGAACCGATAATGACGGGAATATATAACTTTTTAAATTACAAGGAAAAAAAAAATAAAAAAACCATTCTACAGCTTTCATACTCAACTTGTTTTCAGGCCGGACCATGCCTTGGCCCTTGGGTAATTATAATTTTTATTTATTAATATCTTACTTTGAAATTATAATTAACACCAAACATTACTTGGTTTAATGGTCAAAACATTAATATAGTAACTTGAAATTATGGGATCCGATCTTATATCATGCACTTTCTAATTTTTTATTGTATGTGGAGTACATGAAATAAACTCTCTAAACAATAGCGGCTAGCATCACGTGGCACATTTTTTGTTTAGGGACACCTTTTAATATATTAGTATAGATGATTGATGATTTAGGCTTTGTTAAAAAATTAAACTTCTCTTGAGCTTCAGTATGAACACTACCAATACCACCAACATGTTTTTCAAATCAACCTACCAATTAAGTTTTAAAATTTTAAAACTATCTACCATATCAAACCATGAAAAACAAATGAAATGTTTGATACTATAGCACATATATGAATCTAAAATGATTAATTAACTAATCAACACTAATATAACATGAAGAGGGAAAAAAATAGTAATATAACAAGGGAATTTGTAAATAATTCGGATTCTTACCCACTAATATTGCATTAGTTCTTGGTGGTAGGGAGAGAATTATAAGAAACAAAAAAATAGAGAAAAATCTAAAGGAAGGTTAAAAAAACGGATTTTTCACCAGGTACCCCTGAGGTTTAACAATATTCACCTGGTACCCTCGCGTTTTCAACAATTCACCTGGTACCCCTGAGGTTTGGAAAAATTCCTGACATGCCCCTACCGTTAAGTTTCCGTCACATTCTTAATTCACCATTTACCCCTCAGGTTTGATAAGTTTCCAACCACTTTCTCCCTCCTCCCCACCCCCACCCCCCACCACCACCCACCCACCCGGTGACACGGAAACCACACCTCCCCAGCCCCACCCCTACCCCCACCCACACACGCCACCGGAAACCCCTTCCCCACTCTCTGCGGCAACCACCGACTTCCTCCATCATTTGAACTTGAGCTAAGAACTAAACAACGAGATGTCCGGTGTGTAGCTCTCACACTAGCGGGGGTGTGTAGCGAGTCATCACAAAGAAAATACCCTCCACCCGCCACAAATCCCGGTGGGGTTGGGGTTGGGTGGGGTTGGGGTTGGGTGGGTGGGGTTGGGGTTGGGTGGGTGGGGGGCTGGTGGGGTTGGGTGGGGCCGGGGTTGGGTTAGGGTTAGTTAGTGTTTTTAGGATTAATTAGAGTTAATTAGGGTTAATTAGAGTTTAATTAGGGTTAATTAGAGTTAATAGGCATGATTTGGACGGAAACCTAACGAAGTTGACGGAAACTTAACGGCAGGGGTATTTCATGAATTTTTACCAAACCTCAGGGGTACCTGGTGAATATTTGAAAACGCGAGGGTACCAGGTGAATATTAAGAAACCTCAGGGGTACCTGGTGAAAAATCCGTTAAAAAAAAGTAGAGCCAAAAATTAAAGGGAGGTTAAAAAAAAAGTAGAGCCAAAAATTAAAGAGAGGTTAAAAAAAAAAGTAGAGCAAAAAATTAAAGGGAGGATAAAAAAAGAGAAAGAAGACCATGAATCGAGGCATAAGCAATAGTAAAATAACATGAAGATAGAAGGGAGGGGAAAAAATAGTTGAAAAGAACTTCTTCGAGGATTCGAATTTGCAACCTAGTACACACACTATGCATATTACGCGGACTTTACCGCTGAACCACATTGCCATTACAATAAACTCTTCGCGTGTTTTTTACATAACTGCTATTTGTTTATCCAGTTTTACCCAGTTTTTTCGTCGGATCCTCGTGGGTTCAGTTGAACCCACTGAACCCATGCTGGATCCACCACTGTGTAGAAGTGTTTATTTAGCGATATATAAAAGTGTTTATTTAGAGATAATTTTTCTTGATACTATATTTTGTTTAGAAAATAATTTCCTAATTTTACCTAAGCTAATAATGTACTATAAATATCCTTTAGGGTAATAGTAATTCAACCTTCTTCCACTGCATCTATTTGTCAGATTCGAACTCTCAATAAAAGTATACATTTAATATCATTATACCACCTATTTTTTCTTTTCGAAATTATATGGTCATCTGCAGAGTGATGAATATCATGATTGGCGAACTTGGCCCGGCGAGTAGGCCCCAAATATCTAGCCAGATCAGGTCCTACAGGGCCCTGATTTGGCCCGTTTAACTTATAAGGCCAAAACACCTTAAAATAAGGCCCGAAATAGCCCGCTTTATAGATCGAAATTCAGTCAGTTTATACTTATGATCAGCTAGGAGAGTCTAGATTATACCACATAGAGGACCGCTTTTAAGTTGAATGCCAAGATATACAATTTGCATATGAGAGTTGTATCAAAATTGCCTCTCTAAAAATCAAGATTGTAAATCCGTCAAAGATCTTATTTTTAAGTTTCTAGAATTCCCAAAAACTTTTAAAATGTGCAAACTATAGTAAAACATGCATGCTATATATCAATTAAAATTTGACTCACTCGTAAGACTCTTGTCAGGTGACCGTATACGACGTGTATAACCAGAAATATTACCGATATTTTCCATAGCATTTCTCCACCTCTTAACTTCATCTTCACTAAACCTATTGGAGTCCCCCAACAGCTCCTGAAACCCCTGACCAAACACCCCTCGCTGCTTCCTCACATCAGACGGGTGAACCTTGTAGAAAACGGTATGACCCGTTTACGGCACTCGAAGATCCTGGAAAGTTCATCGAGGCACCACCGTGAATCAGCGTACCTAGGAGATATGATCGCCACGGCTAAAGCCGAGTCGACGATAGCTTCGTCAAGACTTGGCTGTATAGTATCCCCTCTCTCCATGCCTTCATCGTCCATAAAAGGTCTTAGACCCTTTTTTTTTAGGGCGTCACGTAATGGTGTTGTGAAAATGTGACGTGTGTCCTCCCCTCTGAAACTTAGGAATACGTCCCAGCTCAGCCGTTTTTCTAGCATTGACGGTGGGAGGAACGGTGGCGTTTTGGCGTCTCTCATCATGTGTGATGACGTGGCGTCAAGAGAGAGAAAGGGATCAGAAATATATGGTGGTTTTTGTTAGAAGATAGGTTGCAGCTTCAAGTATTGTACTCCATCTGTTCCTTAATAATAAGGTACTTATTTTTCCATTTATGTCTGTCTCAAATAGATTTCCTATTTTCTTATTTGGTATGGATCCACTAATTAAAATATTATTTTGCTTTCAATTTTTATAATATCACCCACTTCCTCATATGGCCCACGTTCTCTGTCCTTAATAAACAATTCATAGAAATTGTACCAACTTCTATATTTAATTATGATTTAATACAACTAAGGTCCTACACATGATTTCTTTTTAATACGTGTACCAAAAAGAAATGGACACTCTATTTAGGGCAAGGCTTTGATTTTTCTTGTGAAAGGACAATTTTTAAAAGTGAGAAAAGTAAGAGCAAACTAAACATTATGAGAAGAGGACAAACATTTGTGAAATTATTTGAAAACTTATGTGTGGATTGGCTGGTTGGGTGGGAAAGGGGTGTAACCGTGTGGGGGGTGTCTGGTCCGTGTGTGTTAATCAACTGAATCGAGTTTGAGTGAATTTGCTTAGTTTGGTTCGGGTTATAATACTTGTAGTATTAAAATTTGAGACGAATGTTGAACCTGAATTTTCCTGTCTAATTTACATTAAATTCAGTATCCCAATATATATCTTTGATCTTTTTCTATTACTCCTTTCATTTTTATATACTACCTCTATTTTTTTAGTTGCAACAACCAAGGTTGTTATGATCGGGATCCCACTTTGGATCGATAAGGGGGGTAGGAGAGAAATCGGTAGAATCGAATCGCAGGATCGTAAGATTATCCTACCAAATTGCAAAAAAGAGTAACAAAAATGCTTCCAAATGAATAAATGCACATCTTTCAAACAATATGGATGCTAAATACCTAGTTTTTCTCACATAATATTGATAATTCAAAGTTTATATGGCTTCGCAAGAGTTATAAAGATTACAGAAGAAAAATATTTGCGTGTATGAAGTTGGTATCATATATTGGGATTAATGAAAAAGTTAGTTGTGTTATGGATAATTTTAACAAGTAAAGAAGTAGGATTTTTCGATCCCGACTGATCCTAACCGATCATGACCGATCTGACAACAATCTATGTGAAAAATAGGATCGGCTGATCCTACTCCGATCCTATACGATCCTACCGATCCTGACCAATCATGCTGCGATTCTACCAGCCTTGCGATTCTGCTTACGATCTAGATCACGATTCTAAGAACAATGGTAACAACTGATTATTTTAATACACTCATCAAAACGGCAATGGTGCATCTTAAAAAGCAGAGGAAGTATATAGATGCTCTCTTTTGATTTGTGCGTTTGTAAATGCACGACTTTGACATTAACTACTCTAATTATCCACCATTATAAGTTACTACTTTGCAATAGTAGCTTAGTTTTAGCAACTGAAAATGATAATCAAGAATTCAAGCAACTTGAATTAACCTTGATTTAATGAAGGATAGAATATCTCAAATAGAGATAGAGAAGTAAGAGAGAGGAAGAGAGAATTAGAGCGAGAATTAAGAGTGTGATTAATATTCAGAATGAGAAATATTACATCACAATTGAAGTATTTATAGAAAGTTAGTCTAACTAACTTTCCCGCCCAAATTCTGTTATAACAGAATAACAGATTATAAGCTACTGTTACATTTCATCCCCCTTAAAACAAAACTAGTCCTCTAGTTTGATATAACAGCAAGTAAAAACAAATAACAGCAAGTAAAACAAATTCAAGGAATAACAAATGAAGGGAATTGTTTCTCAAACTCTTCAACAACTTCCCAAGTAGCCTCTTCAATTCTCATGCCTTCCCATTGAATTAAGTATTGAACTTGAGCCACATTGAGGTGTTTGACTACCCTCCTGTCCAGAAGAGCAAAAGGTTGTAAAGACACATCTTCTGGCTGGCCTTGCAACCAGGAAGGAATGTGAGCCACTGCTGGTAAAGAACCTCTACAAGCCTTAAGCTGGGAGACATGAAACACAGGATGGATAGCCACATTTTCTGGTAGTCTGAGTTTATAGGCAACTTTCCCAACCACTGCAATGATCGGATTACACTTCACTGTTAGGCCCTATACGTACAATTGAAGAGCTTTGGGATGGAGAGATATAAACTGTCATATTCCACTTTCTGATGTGCAACCTATATCAAGTCCATTATGAAGAGTAGTATAATATTTGGGGCTGTTTAAACCTATGATAAGATTATGAATAGATTGTATTTTGGTGTAGTCCTACGTTAGTTAGGACCAACAAGTTGCTTCAAGAACTTTTGTTATAATATAGTAATAAAGAAGCATATGTATTAAGAAGAAAGGACGAACTCAAAGTTCCTCACTGTTCTATATTAATTGTTAGAAACAAAGCTCTTTTCCCAAATTATCCAACATTTTTCACATTCTTCAAAACCTACATTTATTTCTCCCTCTGGTTCCAAAATATCTCCCTATTTGGAGTGAAATGTATTCTTAACCGTCAGAAACTGGAAATTTCTGGAAAGGAAGAAAGTGCAAGAACAATAATCAAAAGTAAATGCTGATCTTGCTATCATGTCTCATAAACATCCTTAAGAGAAAATATATTTCTAAAATATGTATAACCCACCATGAAAACCGTAACACACTCATCTCGTACGAGCTTGGAATCGGGTATTGGTACAACAAACTAGTATGCATCCAAGTACCAGACTTGACTATGTTATGAATGTAATTCATATATCCATGTTTATGGTCCAAAATAAAGTGTCAAGTGCCAATTCCGTTATTTCATTTGTCGAAGATCATAAACATATACATGACATATGAAGAAATAAAGTAAACTAGCTACTTGTTTCATATACAATCAACATAAGAAGGAAAAAGAAAAGGATGGAATGTGATAGTGTGATTCAATCTTCCATGATTTAGAACTATAAGTTACTACTTCAGTTTTGATCCTGTGAGTGGAAAAACCTCACCAATCTTTGGGATACAGATTGCTGACTCTCGGTCAACTGCAACAAGTCCTCATCACCATTATAATCATCATCATTTTCAAAGACAAGATGAATTCCCCACTTCAACAGCTCAACCCCAGGGACAGTTCCATATTTCAACCCCACCTGTATTGTATCACCATCTCTTAACAAAGATGATAAAGGATGATAATCTTTGAATCTATACAGATAAAATTGTTCTTCTCGTGTGCACGGAATTCCCATTAAGATCAATGTAGTAATCGAAGATGCGCCTATCCAATCTAATAATGCTAGCCTCAATATCGACGATGCTAGGTAGTTGATCTCGCATGTCATCTAGTACCCGGATGTCAACCGAGACAACAGAAACAAGTACACTTTTGATCGCGAAATTTGGATGAGTTGTGAAATTCACTGCTTTTTGAGAAAACCAGCCAGGAATCTCACTCCCAGGAATACTCAAATTGTTCAAATTCCTCAAAGCAACCTGCAGAGAAATTTTTCTCATTGGTTAATTATCCAACTTTTTCAATATCAAATGTTAGTTTTCAGTTTTAAATACTTTTGAAGACTAAGTTGAGTGTTCATATTTTTTTTGCTCAAATTTTAAGAACACCTCCAAGTTATTTTTGAAAATTGAATATTATTCAGCATCATTGTAAGTTTTGAGTTTTTAGAACACCCAAATAATTTGTAGTTTCCAGTCATACATTGCTGGGTATAAACAAAGAAAGCCGCTTTTTTTTTTGTTTAAAATTAACATGACTATTGAAATCTAGCTCAAAATTAAAAACTGCAATCTTACAGTGATACTTCATAGCCCCCAAAGAGGATACCAAAATTTGCCTACTACTATGCAACTCTTTACAGAAACAGAGAGTGGTAAAAATACCTTGCTTAGTCTTCTCCTAACTATTGATGGACTTGCATTACAGCCACCCATAAACAACCTTCTCAAAGACTTTAAGCATTCAAGACCCGGCACATCCTTGATCTGGTTGCAGTTTGCGAGTTCTAACTCTTCCAACCTCTCAAGCGTGGAAAGGTTGTATATACTTTCAAGTGAATAACAATTTGCAGCATCTAGCTCCACTAAAGTTGAAGGAAGTTGAGGAAGAAACCTCAGCTTTTCGCAATGACGCAACTTTAGCTTTGTTAGAACAGATAGACCCTCTAAAGTGGAAGGGAGTTTGTTGAAACTATTGTATCCAAGATCCAAACTCTCCATCTTAGACAACTCAACAAAATCATCACGTATTTGACCAGAAACTCCACATGTCCGAGCACTAAATTCTTCCAAATTAGATAGCTTGCAAAATGAATTAGGAAGCTTGCTAAGCTTGAGGAGGTCATTGCTAGACTTTTTCAATTTCAATGTCCTCAACTCGTCAAGTGATCCAAAACTTTCAGGTAAGCACGTGACAGCAGTGTCCTCCATCATAAGTATACGCAAAGACTTCAATCTTCCTATGTCATTTGGCAGACTGCTTAGCTTTCGGCACTTGTTCAAGTTTAACCATGTAAGATTTTCCAACTCCACTATGGACTCTGGCAGTTGTGTTATAACAGCACCTTCATCAAATAGATTGATAAGATTTGAAATGCTACCCACTAAATCTGGTAGTTTTTCAACTAAAGTGCAATTAGACATTCGAAGTTTCTCCAGAAACTTCAAGGAACATATCTCGTCTGGTAGTATTTTTATGTCTGTGTTGTTTAACTCAAGCTCAACAATGGAAGCTAATCCTCCTATTGAAACGGGCATATTAAGAATAGAACGATATCTTCCAAGTAATAAAACTCTAAGACACTTTAGTGAGCAGATAGATGCCGGAAGTTGCTTGATTGAACTGGCAGTAAGGTAAAGCTCAGTCAAGGATTTGAGGTTTCCAATAGAATCGGGAAGGGTAATAAATTCGGTACAACGCATTAAATTTAGTTTTTCGAGGTGTGTCAAAGATCCAACAGAAGATGGTATATTTTCTAGTGTAGTACCAGAAATAATAAGCTCTTTCAAAGAAAGTAGAGACCCTATGCATACAGGTAGGCTTTTTCACTGACGACAATCATTGAGACTGAGCACTTGAAGCTGTGTAAGGCTAAAAAGATATTCAGGAAGCTCAGTTATTGATGTTCTGTCGAGAAATAGTTGGTTCAAGGAAGTCATGCTTCGAACATCTTGAGGTAGTTCTCTGAATTTTGAGCAATCGGATAAAATCAACTCCTTAAGACCTTTCATACCTGTTACATCTCTTGGAAAATCAAGCAAGTTTGAGCAACCTTGTAGGTTTAAGTGAACAAGAGAGCTCATATTTCCAATTGACGGATGAATCTTAGTTAGTCCTACACAATACTCGAGTGTAAGCTTTTTCAAGTGTTTATGGCCAGACATGTCAGGAAGGGCAGTAAGAGAGATTTATCACCACCAAGTTCCCAACCACCTGCAAGCCAAAACGTTTGCACATTATTTTCTCAATAAGGAATATCAGTTGTTTAAATTCACATGAATAATCCCAACTATGCTCCATATTCTGAAAACAAACAAGTTATCGATCACTTAGAATAATTGTGAAAGGGTACCGCTGATAATTGGAATTATCAATGGGAAGAGGCAAAAAGGTGCTCATCCTTCAATTATTCTTAAGAATCATTAGTTTCTTTTTGTAGTTACCACTTCTAAAATCAGGTAGCAAAAAAGATGGCATGTAAAAAGTTTCTAAAAGAAGCTATTTATTAAAGTAACAATCATCAGCTTCCTAAAAATGACCAACTTATTTAGGCAACATTACCTTGTTGAAACCCCAATAGGAATAATCAGAGCTCCACAAACGCTCAATATTACTTCTTGAGACATCAAGCACACGAAGTTCTTCTGGTATATTAGATGGACAAATCTTTTGAGGACATCCTTTCCATTGCAACCACCTTAGCTCTGAAGGCATACATCTGAAATCTCCTTGCAATTTTGCATAATTCATTTGAAGTAGTTTTAGCTGCCACATATTCTCAAAATATCTTGTATGAAGAATGGAATAATCATCCTTCTCTGTTTTGTGCCATGAAGTAAGTAGTCCCTTGAACATTTTAGCCAAGTACCTGATGAAAGTAATTATACTAGGATGCCTTCTGAAGTGGTACCAATAAGTCATTTCGTCAGTAAAATCCTGAGGCTTTTTGATGTCCAAAATCATCCCTCTTACATCTTCTCTTGCCTATGATACATTATGCAATCAAGTTGAAGATAACATTCATGGATTTAGCTTCATTGAATAAACCATCAAGATTGAAGACACAATGATTAAGGAGAGAAGGAAATAACTAAACTCTTTTCTTAATTACATTATTGAATATAACATATGATAAGTAAGTTTTAGTAAAAAATTATTTTAATCAGCATAACCCAATTTTAATAAGCAAAAATCAATTTTGATCAGTACAAATCAGTTCATTGTGAACTAAGCTCAAAGAATACCTTTTCATTACGAAAGACACGCATTATATCCTTAGCGTCCTACAACCTCCTCAGCTTCTCAGGATCATCAACTTTCTCTGTGACAATCTGCCTTCCCATGTCCCGAATTTGATCATGCATCCACAATTTACCTTTTATTATCTTCATGAGTGATTTTGTGACAAGGTATCAATAGCTTATTCGGCTCCTAAATCACAACCCGCCAGTATATCCACTACATCCTCTCTATCCATGTTCGTTTGAAGCACAAACATGAGATGTCAAGGAATACAATTTTCTCTTGGCGATCTAGACTATCATAGCTAAATTTTAGTACCTCTTGAATACTAGGTGGTCGAGTGACTCCAAATTTAGAAATCGCATCCTCCCAGACCTTTATTGTCTTCTTAACTAAAGATGAACCAAACACTTCCAATGCCAGAGGAAGTCCACCTGTTAGAGACAATTTTTTTTGAAACATCCCTAAACTCATTTGTAGGCTCTCTTCTTCCTAAAGCATGTATGCTAAACAATTCTAATGCTTCGGATTCATTCAGTTTCTCGGCTTCATACAGCTCATCGTTACACGCAGAATGAAGTAACGCGTCTACATTCCTACTCGTAACAATTATCATGCTCCCTTCTTTGAACCATTCTCTGACAATGCCGAGATTTTCAAGCTGTCCTGCCTCAAAGACATCGTCTATCACCACTAAAACTCGGGTTCAGAAATTGAACGGGCGAGCAAAGGGGATAAAATCCCCCCTGCGACCCCCTTAAAGCAGAACGCCCTAATTCAATTTCCTTCCGGCACTACAAGAATCCGTCATTTTACCGACGGCAATTTACCGACTGCATTAATATCAGTAGGTATTGTAAAAATTACCGACCGCTTAAATGACGGTCAGTATTTACCTACCGCTCATAGAAAATACCGACCGTCTAGCGGTAGGTAATTGTTTTGAAACAAAACGACTAACTTTTTCACTCCAAGAAGCCCAACCCATATAAAAAGCAAAACCCTATTTACTTTCTTTTCACCCGCCTCTTTACTGCTCTTCTTATCTACTTGTTTATCTCATTTCTCCATCTTTTTTTTGAGGGGATCTCATTTCTCCATCTTACTGTTCTCTTCATCACTCCACCGTTTTTGTGTTGTATGTTTTTTCTTCTCTCCTTTTGCTTTTTTTTTTTACCACGATTGATTAAGTTTCCAAATTTTTGAGTTTCTCTTCTTCTATCTTTATTTAGTTATGTGGGAGGATTTCTTCACATTATCAGTTTATTGTTCTTCGTTTGGTTGATTTGAGCGTAGCCGCGATTATTGAAGATAAAAGAAGAGTCGTTAATGGTGAAGCATCGAAATTATAGAAGATAAAAGAAGAGTCGTTGATGGTGAAGCATCGAAATGAGTGCGATGGGTTGTTGCCAAAAAAATTCAAGCAACAAGGTGTTCATATTTGATTTTATGCATTAGGTTTAGATCTAGATTTTAATATTACTCCAAATTAATTGTTTATATCAAGTTTAAGTGATTGGGATCTTTGTGGTTGTTGATTTTTGTATTTTGTTGTATTAATTCATTTTGGATTGTAATTTTCATACTTTTTTTTTGAGTTTCATCAGGTTTAGGTTTTCCTCTATCTTATCTTTTATTGTTTTATAACTGCTTGTAACAAGTTTGTGGTGATATAGAAGTAATAGTAAATATAGATCTGTATATTTTTGTTGCATTGAACATATTTAATTTGTACTACTTGAGCAACTGTACATATGTGCCTTTTGCTAGTTGAAATGCACCGATTTTGCTAATTTGTAGTTTGAGTTGGATTTGAAACTCAAATTCATGTATTTCTAAGTTTGAAATCTGTGATGGTTATTCCATTCACTGGTTTCAACTTTTTTTTTTAATTTTCATAATGTAATTACCGACCGACTAGCGGTAGGTAAATTGAATTTTACCTACTGCTAGGCGGTAGGTAAATTGAATTTTACCTACTGCTAGGCGGTAGGTAATTTTACCGACCGCTAAGCAGTCGATATGTCCAAATTACCAACCAGCGGTTTACCGACTGATCACTACCGACTGTTTAGCGATCGGTATTCTAATTACCGACCGATTTCCGCTCTTTACCTACTATTTTTTGCGGTCGTTAAAAACACAGATTCTTGTAGTGCGGAAATTGAACGGGCGAGCAAAGGGGATAAAATCCCCCCTGCGACCCCCTCTTCAACTAATCTCTTGATGGCTTTTTTGCCATCATCCACTTGTTTCACCACCAATAGTATTTTTCCTAAGGAAAGATCTTTTAGAAGTTCTTCCTGAACAGTTAAAAAGCCTTTTTCAGTAGCTATTTTCTCTCTGACATTAGAAATGAAACAGCGGTTTTTAAACTGAACAGCTAGCTTATTGTATACAGCTTTGGCTAAGGTTGTCTTGCCTATTCCTGGAGTTCCATGGATACCCAGAAAACGAACACCTTGTGCCTGAAGATTCAATTTTCCCACCACTTTATCTACACGAGAATCCAGCCCAACTGCAAGCTTCACTACATATTCTGGAATGTTCTTTGACTCACTCCAGACTTGTGTGACTATGCGTCGTATAACTTCTTTAGCTTCATCACTAGTCATTGTATATAAATTGAGCCATGTTAGAAGCATACCCATGTATTGCTTGAAGAAAAATTAATTATTTTAATATAATTTGCCAACAGAAAAGTTGATTCTGTTACACTAAATAAATTGAAAGGAAAAATTGACATATATATATTCCTTTTGCAGTTAATTGGCGCGGTCTTCTTTAAATACTCCTGCCTTTGAATAGTCTCAACTCTCAAGCAATGCTGCCTAAGTGCCTATCTGCACTGACTTCTTAAGATGGGTCTAACTCATTGATGCATGATCTCCATTTCTGCCTATGCAAGTAACCAGTCCTACAAGTAAACGACCATTACCAAACTTCCCTTTTTTCTTATTTCCACTCTCCCTAAAAGAACCCTACCCCCAGCTGACAGTTATGTCAATTAATGATTTGGAAGGGATTTATTGAGGGAAACAGGGAACAATTCCACTCACATTTGGTTCACCGAAGATTCCAGAGTAAAGAACGCGAGAAGAACCAAAACTATAGGTAATGTTATCGTAAAGAATCTCAACTATGTAATGTTACCATCAAGGACTAAGAGCATCCACCACCCTGAATAAAAAGTAGTTCATGGGATCAAAAATAAAGAAAAATTCACTTCATCCTAACCAAGTTGCAAAATATTTTTGGTCACTAATCAAGAAATTATTCACATGGTGAAAAAAAAAATGTCATGTGAAAAGTAGGCCTCACCAAATAGTGGGAAATTGTGTAACAAATGTATTAGCCAAATTAAAATTGCTATATTTAAAAAAAAAATCTGAAAATAAAAAAAAAATTTGAAGGGATATATATCAATGGTCATTTTTTTTAGATCTTTTTGACATATTTTGAAACACTTTTAAGAAAAATAATATTGAAGTAAAAAGTATAAAAGAGTAAATAGATGAACTTTTTTTTATGTCATGGGTGGGATAATTTTTTGAATTTGGTCATGAGCCATGACATTTTTTTGGATGATAAGCGAGAAAGTTGTAGAGAGAGGGGGATGAACATCTATTTTTGTTCATGGTGGTGGATGTTCTAAATTTTCTTAAAATGAGCAAAAAATATAAAATGAGAAAAAGTTTCTTAAATTGAGCAAAAACATAAAATGAAAAAAAAAATAAAAATAAAATGAACAAAAATTCTTAAAATGAGCAAAAACATAAAATGAGCAAAAAATATAAAATGAACAAAAATTTGTAAAATGAGCAAAAAATATAAAGTGAACAAAAAATTTGTAAAATAAGCAAAAGTTTCTTAAAGTAAGTAAAAAATATTATTCTCAGTATTTAGCTTAAGCCTTGTTTTCAATGGATTCAACCTCTACACACAGACACACTGTGCCAGACCCATAAATTTTGTATTAGTGGGGCCAAATAAAATGTTAGTTTGTCTAATAATAAATCTTAGCACCCATAATTCTCAGCAAGTTAAGTGAAATTACAAATTTTTGATCTATTATTATTATTATTATTATAATCCATAGGATAAATTTTCCAGTCAAGCTTATTATTATAACAACATATAATATCATAAACAACCATATAGATCATGAGCTGGTAATTTTAGAGACTCTAGAACAAGCATTTACTAATATATAGACATTTAGTATGCGTAGATTTTAGTTGAATATCAGCATGATTTCTTTTTATGAAGGAATAATATTTATAAATATACAATAGACATAAAAGAATGTTGTTTTTAACTATCATAAAAAAGAACAAATATATATACTTTTGAAAAATGCTATATTGAAACTTAGCAACTGAGAAATGTAGTTTTGGGACTTCTGGCCAAATTAGAGAAATAGAAAAGAAAGAGAAAAATCTGAAGAGCTACGCGGGAAGTGGGTTTCGACCACGAGATCAACCTACTAGCTTCACTTTTGTTTTGCATGTAAATTGTCATCTCTGCTAAAACGAATA
>CANSNZ010000867.1:0-427500 GCA_947646795.1 Beta lomatogona | reverse complement strand
TTTGTTTAGAGTTGTATATATAAAATACTCATTATAGTATTACACCAATATTTGTTTAGAGTTATAAGAAGTAGTCATTAGAGTTATAACAACATTCTTTACGGCACATTTGGTTAGTGGTACTAAACAGTGGTAATAGTAATGTTTTTTAATGTAAATTTGTGAAGATATTTCCAAGTTAATATCCATGGTAATGAAACTTGATGTCAAAACATGGGTTTCCTTCATAAATTGTCATTATCACTCAATTCCACCTTCCCAACTCCTAAGTGGTAATGGATGCACTAGTAGAATAATTGCTTATTGCTACGGTAGTATTGCTGCGGTTTTATCCATACGCAGCAATATATCACGTAAAAAGAAAAGATAAAATATAAAATAATGATATTGCTGCGGTTTCGGTCAAAAACCGCAGCAATATGGTTCCAACGGAATTTTTTTGAAAAAAAGTTAACTTTTTTACCAGATATATTGCTGCGGTTTCTGACAAAAACCGCAGCAATATATTAAAATAATATTACAAAAATAATATTTTAATATATTGCTGCGGTTTTTTCTAGAAACCGCAGCAATATGTCTTCCTTTTTTTTAAATGTCCGCTTTTTAATTATAGGCCCAGCTAGGGTTTCTTTTTTAACCCAGCATTGTGCCGTTTTCGGTCTCTCTCCTCACTCCTTCAACAGTTTTCCTCTCTCCATCAGTTCTTCAACTCTCACCTATATCTGGTCCATCAGTTCGTTCGTTCGTTCGACGCCCACCCAACATAGGCTCACGTTTGACGCCGCCGTCTCTGATTTCCTTCGCCGTTCGCTGCATCATCGTTCGTTCAAGCTTCGCGACGTCTTCGTCGTTCGCTGCATCATCGTTCGTTCGTTCGTTTCCAGATCTCGCCAGTCTTCATCCTCTCATCATCTCGCGATTCTTTCCCTCTCTCATTTCAGATCTGCAATTTTCATTTTCCCCTTCGTCCTTTTTTTTTAATCTAATTTTTTTTGTTAATTTTGTAGATCTAATTTTGTGATGCTCCTTACGAACGTTCGTGTGATGCTCCTTCGTCGGCTGTGATGCTCCTTCGTCGGCCGTTCGTCGCTCAACTCCTCCTTCATCGACCGTTTGTTTTCCTCAGGTTTGGTGATGTTTGTTTTTTTTTTTTCGATTTTCAGATTTTTATTAGTAATATATTTTTCTGCTTTTTTTTTTTTTTTAATTACAGTTTCTTAATTTTGTAGTTACAGTTTCATTACAACGTAGTGATGTAGTTTTTTCAGATTTTGTTTTTTTTCGATTTTCAGATTTTCAGGTTTCTTAGTTTTTTAATTACAGCTTCTTAATTTTGTAGTTTCTTACGTTTTTAGTTTTAATTTGTTTCTTAGTCTTTTCATTTCAATTTTTAAATTTTTTAGTTTCTCTTTTGTATTGGGTGTTTGTAACAATGGATTGTTGTAGCTATGTAACATATTATAATGGTACTATAACCACAAAAAATTAACGTCTTGAGAAATTTTAAAAAAAAAAAAATTTTTTTTTTACCTGCCCAGCGTATATTGCTGCGGTTTTAGGAAGAAACCGCAGCAATATGCTTATTTTTTTATTATTAAATACAGCATATTGCTGCGGTTTTCCCTTTAAACCGCAGCAATATGCTGTATTATTCTGATATAAAATACTAATATTGCTGCGGATTTTCCCAGAAACCGCAGCAATATGCTCAAGTATTGTTGCGGTTAAAAACCGCAGCAATATATTAATTACCTATTGCTGCGCCCTTTATTGCTGCGCGGCCAAAACCGCCGCAATAGGCCACTTAATGACCGCAGCAATAAGCATTTATTCTACTAGTGATGGTAATGAAATTTTAGGAAGAAAATAGGAATTTTGGGATAATGTAGCATTACCATGGATGTTGACATTGAAATGCCTTTACAAATTTACACTAGAAACCATTACCATTAATACCACTTAGTACCACTAACCATACGGATCGTTAGAGTTATAGCAATTACTAAGTACAGTTATGGCTAAATTCATCAAAACCAACAAATTCTTTCAAAGACAAAAAATTAAAATTGCAACACATTAGAGTGCAAAATTGAGAGGTTTTTTTAAAGAGAAGGAGATTATTAAAGGAAAGATCTGGTACAAAGGACTCGGGAAAGAGAGAGAGGGGGAGGGAAAATAGTGAGACGGAGAGAGAATAACAAGGGTTGGCGAATGGGGACACAAGAATATTGGGAAACTTGCAATTAGGCCATTACTGACATGGGTTATTTTTTGACCGTTGGATTTCATTGATCATCTAACGTCCCAAAATTCTTCTCACTTCTCATATAAAAGAATATTCTCATCTAACTCATTCCTATATATTAACATCAAATTGTAAAATAGAATAAAAGGCATGTAAGGTATTTCAAGTGAACACCAAATTTCTCAAGAGTTGCCTTATAACACACACACACACACACACACACACACACACACACACACACACACACACACACACACACACACAGTGTATGTGTGTTTTCCAAGTCAGAACCAAGTCTATATTGAGAATGAGAACCAATTTCGTCCCAAGGTAAGGAAAAATACATTAAAGTAAATCATATTGACTGAAAAGTAAATAATCAAGTATGGAACTTCTTGGGCTTAATATTTTCAACTTTGAAGGAAAAAAAAAACACATTAATGACCATAAAGTATGATTATTAAAACTAATATTTTGTAAAAGAACCATTTTAGATATGTTTTAGTTAATTTCATAAAGTAAAAACTAGTAAAAGTAGATAAAATTGGTCCCAAAGTAAATAAAACTTTTGTAAAAGTAAAGAAATTGGGGACTAGTTTTAAAAGTTGCATAATTACGTAAATGCCATTAGTGACACGGGAATGATGTAGACCAATCAATTTTGATAATTTAAGGACCCATATTGGTTCTTACTTTTTATTTTAGAGTATGATTCCACTGGATCTATATATAAATATATATATTTGTTGTAAAAGAGAGGAACTATCATTTACAAAAATTTACTTTAATCTCTATTATATATGACAACACATGGGAGACACCAAAAAATCACTGCCTCATTTAAACAAAAAAGAGGGAAAAAAGAAAAAAAAAATACCACATTTAAACTGAATAACTGCTTTTTGAAAAAACAAAATGCAAAGACAATCCTTCCTATTTTAACTTTCTAAACTTCTTATTTCAGGTTATTAGATGCAATTACACAATTAATTTAATTTTCTATAAGATTTCGTATACATTACGTGCATATAAGACTAATATCATATTAAAGAATCTGGTGAATTCAAAACTAACTTTATCCAACAATTGTAATACAACCAACTAGCTTTTGTGCTAATTAAAAAAAAAAAAACTAGCTTTTGTGCTATTGCAGTTGATCTCTTACTACGTTCTCTGATTCTCTCGGAACTTGCATATTTAAACCGGCGACATCCAATCTCCCAATAAAATCATACATTTACATAATCATACCACCTTTTTTTTCTTCTTGAAACGATATGATCATACATTCATGCTAGAGATTATCATCATAGGCTAGCCTGGCCTGGGGTTCCGGGCCCAAATATCTGGCTAGATAATGTCCAACAAAGCCCGCCCCGCATTTTGGCCCGTTTAACTCAAAAGGCCAAAAGACCTTATACCCCGTATCGAATCGGTTTAACTTATAAGGCCAAAAGACCTCATGCGTTACAAATAATTTGCATATGAGAGTTGCAAAATATCAAAAATTGCCTCTCTACAAATCGAGATTTAAAATCCATGAAAGATGTAATTTTAAGTTGTGAAATTCCCAAAAACTTTATTAAACATGTTATGTATATCAATGAAAGTTTGACTCGCCCACCTACAAAAGATGGGTAGCCGTTTAAAAACTTCAGGAATGAAAATTTGACTTACCTGGTAAGACTCTCATCAGTCTGAGTATGTTTGATCATAAGTATAACCAGAAATGTTGCCCACTTTTTTCATAGCCCATCTCCACCTCTTAACTTGAGCTTTACTAAACCTGTTAGAGTCCCCCAACAGGTCCTGAAACCCCTGACCAAACACCCCTCGCTGGTTCCTCACATCAGAAGGGTTAACCATGTAGAAAACGGGTATGACCCGTTTGCGGCACTCGAAGATCCTTAAAAGTTCATCGAGGCACCACCGTGAATCAGCGTACCTAGGAGATATGATCGCCACGGCTAAAGCCGAGTCGACGATAGCTTCGTCTAAACTTGGCTCACTGTATAGTATCCCCTCTCTCCATGCCTTCGTCGTCCATGAAAGGTCTTAGTTCCTTGTTTTTCAGGGCGTCACGTAATGGTGTTGTGAATATGTGACGTGTGTCCTCCCCTCTGAAGCTTAGGAATACGTCCCAGTTCACCCGTTTACACAGCATTGATGGTGGGAGGAACGACGCCGTTTCGGTATCGGTGTCGGGGATCATGTGTGATGACGTGGCGTCGGTTTCTGCGTCCATCTTTGTTGAGAGGAATAAAAGAGAGATCAGAGATATATGATGGTTTTTCAGAAGATAGGTTGCTGCTTCAAGTATTGTAACTACAATAATGTATGTATATATATCTACAAAATGGAAGGTTATTTAATGCTACAAATTATAGTTATTTTATATCTCAACCGTTTGATAAATAATGTTTAATCTAATCCATGCATGATGCATTCATTTGTTTAGCGAAAGAAAATTATTTTAAACCAATAAACTGTCCATGGTTGTTGAGAGAAATAAAACAGAGAGAGATTGGCTGCTGGTTGGGTGGGAAAGGGGTGTAGCCGTGTGGGGGTGTCTGGTCCGTGTGTATAATGAACTGAATTAAGTTTGAGTTTGGATTTGCTTAATTATTAGTTTGGTTCGGCTTATAATACTTGCATTTAAATTTGAGGTGGGTGTTGAACCTGAATATTCATGTCTAATTAACCTTAAAATTTGCCTTGAATTCAAAAATTCTATATATCTTTGATCTTTTTCTATTATTCCCTCCGTTTTCATATACTTCTTTTGTTTCTTTTTAGTGTAAAACTTTGACTTTTGCACTATTCAAACTTTCACTTTGTTTGTAATTTTTACTAATATATGAAAATAAAAAATGATCATCTAAAATGTTGTTGGATTTGTTTCAATGAATAATTTTATAGTATCAACTTTTTATAACTTTTACAAATACATAGCTAGAGATATTAATGGTCAAAATTATGTGTTGCCAAGCGTGAAAGTCAATTGTTGCACTTATTTAGTAACGGAGGTTAGTATATAGATGCTCTATTTTGATTTGTACGCTTGTCAATGCACGACTTTGACATTGATTACACTAACTATCCACCATTATTTAAAAAAAATATATAGAAAATGATATTTTAAAAGTATACGTCGAGACAAATTCAACGACATTTGTACACTAATATATATACTCACTCTATTTTTATTTAATTTACTCACTTCACTTTGGGGATAACCAAGGAAGAAGTCCAAAAGTGAGACAGATAGACTAAAAAAGGTGGACAGAAAAATTTTAGGGTGGGATATTATATCAAAAAGTGGATCACATGGTTGAAAAAAGAAGAGAAAATAGATGGGACATATTATCAAAAATAGATTAAAAAGAAACGGATTAAAAAGAAAAGCATGTAGATTAAAAATAAACAGAGGAAATATGTAGATAGGGTGTATAAATTGCAAAAGTTAAAGTGGTGCATCAACTTCTAAATGCAGTGAGCACACAACATTTTTTATTATGATCAAACAATACAAACTTTGGTCTCAAAAATATAAAAATGTTAGGACTGTCTAATATGGACTGGTGGGTAAAAGGACCTACAAACACAGCACCACAAACTTTAGAGGGGGCCAAAAAAAATCTAAATTTCATAGTATTAGTCATTTTCGCAATATTGAAAACTTAGGTGCTTGATTTGTAAAACTCAATTTTAATATTATTATAATTCGTGGAATATGTTATTCTATATCTTGAATTTGGGCATAATTTTGAATGGCTTAGAGCTCACTAATTATAATTAGTACCCGAAATGTTTTAGATGGCTCTAATAAAACAAAATTTTATTATCATGTGACTTTCGTTAGATTCATTTCAATGTGTATTTTTTAATTAATTCTTTTATAATTTTAACTTATAACATGATTAATGATAATAATGTTCAAAGTTTGAATTAGAGTCCCTCAAAAAGTGATGTTACAATTAAAAAAAAAAAAAACAAAAGGAAGTGTGTTTTTAACATTTTAAAAATTAAGAGTTTGCTACTTTGCTTGAGCTTGCTTCCTGCCTGTATTAAGCATATTTTTTATTATTAATTTTTAGTTAAATTTAATAATATGCGAAGTCAAATAACTAAAATTGTTTTTGTGCCGGTTTGCGAGGAAAATTATATGGCCAAAGTTTTTGCAAATTTTTTGAAAAGAATGAAGTATATATTGTTCAGCTAGAATTTAGTGTTATTAAGGAAGATAATTTTTTTTCTCTGTAATAAAGCTTAAGCTCTTGCGCCAAAGCTAATATAACAGCCATAACAGGTATTTAAAACCAGAGTTTTTTTTTTTTTTTTTTAAAAAAAAGGTAAGGAATTTAGAAGGTTATAAGACCATCCGCACGAGGGGAGCTCCAACCTTAGCTTATCGTTTACAAGGATTGAATGAAGAGCTGAATGAGTACAATTTTCAATACAAAATCTAGAATCAATGAGGTGGCCAACATTGGCAATCAAATCTGCTGCTTTGTTTGCTTCCCGGTAGACATGTCGAATAGTCCAAGAAAAAAATGAGCGGAGAGAAGTCTGGATATCCTGAATGATGTGGGCGATCTGCCAAGGGGGGGGGGACCCGATGCCTTTGATGGAGTTGATAACCATGAGGTTATCTCCTTCGATGCAGAGATGCGTAATGGCATTTTGAATAGCTAGCCGGACTCCATGATGAAGGGTTGTAGCTTCGCCACCGAGACGAAGATGTACCAAGGTTTAAAGGCTGTGGCTTTGACCAGGTTGGCGTCAGGATCTCTGATGATGAAACCTATCGTTGCTGAAGAATCACGAACAGAACCGTCGAAATTGAGTTTGAAAAATGGAGATGATGGAGGCTCCCAAGCCACCAAGATTGAAGAAGGGTACTTGGGAGTGGAGGGATGAAGAGAAGAGTGGAAAAACGGGGAGGCAGAGGAATTGCAGTAATCAATTGCATTCCTAAGACTCCATTCTGAGAAAAGAAATTTTGCTTTATGAAGAATCCTATAAATATTAAGCGAGTCGTTATGAAAGATGATATTGTTTCTTTCTTTCCAAATACTCCAAATTAGGAAGACAAATTTAGAAGTGTAGCTTTTATTCTTTTTAATATTAGATAAGTTATCTAATAAAGTGGCACTAATAAAGAAATGAGGTAACCAATCCTTAAGTTCTTTAAGCTGCCAAAGGGGGAGGAGCTTGAAATAATTTCCAAAGATGTGATCTATGGAATCTTCCTGGGTGGCACAGAGGGCATAATGACTAAAATGAATGATACTCCCTCCGTCCCATAATATAGTTCACATTTCTTTTTGCACAGTCTCCAAGACGTACATTTGACCTACAATATCTTCTATTTTGTATTAGTAAAAAATATAAAAAGTTGATAATATAAATGTAGGCATTGAGGCGAATCTAAGACCCACATGAATATGTTTTTTTGTATACATTAATGAGATATTTGGTCAAAGATTTTAAAGTTTGACTCCCAAAATGAAAATGGGTACTATATTATGGGACGGAGGGAGTATTATTTAAAACCACAGTTTATAACCATGTTTCTCAACGCAGTTAGCACGTATTGGTGCCATTATTTCTCTTTAGTAATTATTATAATACTATGTTGACTTTAATTTGTGATGTGAGGGGCAGAGGGCACAATGTGGAATAAAATAGTACTAACACTCTAAGTTGCTCAAAGACATAACTAAATAAGTACTCCATAGTAACTACTAGTCTACTACTAGTAGTAATTTATTTAATATTTCCCTTGTCAGCTGAACTTTTGTGGTCCATGGTTCGATTAAAGTCCAATGTCTTTCCGGTTTGAGGCTCTAAAACAGCCAATTTGATGATTTTTTTTTTTTTTTTTGGCAAGAATATGATGTTGAATTCGTTTGTTTTGAACATCAACTGGTCTTTGGGTGCATCACAAAAAAAAAAAAAAACTATTCTATGGTCTAAGACTCTAAGCTCTATGTTATGAGCAACACGTTACTGTTTTTGCTTATGCTATTTTTAGTATTCCCACTTGACAAAATAAGACGGCATTTTTGTTCATATTTATTACAATCCGTCTTGCGTGGACCCGGTTCACATTAAAAATAGTGTGGACCAGGCTGACACGTCTTTGCACTACAAACTAAGTCACTCCCCGCGTTCGAAAATCCGCTCGATTTTCTCTCTTTCAATAAGATTCTCTCGCTCTAAAAATTTTAACAAAAACAGTTTGTTCAAAACAAACATACACTATATCATTTTAAAACACACTATATCATGTCAAAATACACTATCATATCAAACACTATAACGATCGATTATGATAATTTTGTGTAATATACAAATAAACTACACTATAACATTCTAAAATACACTATATCATGTCAAAACACACTATATCATGCAACACTATCATGTCAAAAAACACAGCAAAACACAATCATGTCAAAATACACTATATCATTTCAAAATACACTATATCATGTCAATATACACTATAACATGCAACACTATCATGCCAAAAAACTCAGCAAAACACTATCATTTTAAAATACACTATATCATTTCAAAATACACTATATCATGTCAATATACACTATAACATGCAACACTATCATGCCAAAAAACTCAGCAAAACACTATCATTTTAAAATACACTATATCATTTCAAAATACACTATATCATGTCAATATACACTATAACATGCAACACTATCATGCCAAAAAACTCAGCAAAACACTATCATTTTAAAATACACTATATCATTTTAAAGTACACTATATCATTTCAAAATACACTATATTGTTTCAAAAATACACTATCAGGAGAGTGAAGTTATCAGATGAGAGAGAAGTTATCAGGATAGAGAAAAGAGGGGAAGACTGAACGCGGCAAAAACGGAAAGTTGTAATCATTAAAACTCACGTGAGATGGATAAGGTGCACACTAAGTTAGTGTGCACCGGGTCCATATTAGTTTTTTTATATTTATTATTGGAAGCCGTTATAGTTATACCACTTGTGGTACTAATTTAACGTTTTTAATAGCCATTTTATCACTTTTCAGTACTAATCTTAAGCTTAAATAACCAAAAAAACCCTTGTGGGAGGAGTTTGACATCAGCACTTATATGTTGAAGAGTTTTTCTCAAAATATCAAGACTATTTCCATTTATTATCTTTCTCTCACAATCAACATGAATTGTGACATTATTATTTACTAGAACGACTTGGTCTCCCACTAAAGTCTAAATATTTCAAGGCCAAAAGTATACTCCACCAACCAAACTCCCTTTAAAAAAATTAATGTGAAATTGCATAGATATGTCCTTTTCCAAGTTTCTAATAGAAATTGAAATTTTCAATTACCAATATAATGCAATGATCAAATTTCGATTTCAACAATCCAGTTTTTATTTACAAGAAACAAAACGTGATTTTGGCAAAAAAATTTCAAATATGGTGAATAGTTATAATCTAAAAAACTAAAAAAGAAGAACTGAAATTTGAGAGAATCTTAATCAAAATTGCATACATCATTGAGATCCTCGTCCTCTCCTATAGAGGTTATTGAAAAAAATTCTATTTCGAACTAATCTTTACATTACTCAATGTGTAAGAGGGTTTATCGGATTAAAAGATAACAAATTATGATATATATGATAATTAAAGCACTAGATTTAGTATCACCACTAACATGAATTGATCAAAACATAACTCACATCCCAGTTATTCAATTATAGCTTAGGCGAAATTGACATTACCTTATGACTCAGTATTAATAAAGCATAGTTGCGAACCGAAACTAAATCCTCGATCATTCCTCAATACCTAGAGCTCACTTTCGCGATAGCAAAAGGCCTAACTAACATGTATATCTCCTATTTTCATGGCTTACATATACATAATTAGAAGCATTAAGAACCAATGTCAAATAATTCCTAACTCTAGTTCTTACCTATTTTCATGGGAGAATTCAAATCAATGACAAGATTATCTAAATTAAGACCCAACTTTCGTAGACGAACTCAATTAATAAAATAACAACTTAGCATCAAATAAATAACTCTTAATTCCAACTCGAACTTTCTTTGATAATTAATATAGAACTAGGGCTAAATCAAGATACAAAATTGACAATAAAAACAATCTCATGAACCCCTAAACATATAATACAATAACATGGAAATTAGAGTAATTCATATGATCAATCGTCCATACTAGGGCTCAACTCAATCCTAGATAAAAAGACTACTCACTAATCATGGCAATAAAATCAATAAACATAATAGAAAACATAATTAAAATAAATAAAAGAGAAAGAAAGAATAAAACTTTATATGCAATGCTTGAAATCTTGATCAAAGTACACAATCTTGAATCTCCAAAATAACAATAGGAAATAAACTAGGGCAAAAACTAGAGAGGAAAATCTAAGAACAATATAACATCAAACGTGAATAATGAATAATAGATCTCCTAACCTAATTAGAAATCCTCTAATACTAGTAGGAAACCAAGTTACAAGATAAGGAAGGCCAAATAAATCATCAAAGGGCCGGAATTAAGTAATCCGTGCGCGCGTAGGAAGCTTCAACAGCCAACTTGCGAAGCCCATATCCTATAATATAACTCGCCTTGGGCCATATAACCTCTCGTTGAAAAGCTCTTCAAGCCTACTTTCCAATGCTTTTGGAATCATCCAATTATCAGTATCTAGTCAAAAGTTATAGATACAATAGTGAACATGACTCAATTTCCGCAAATCTTCCATGGAATTTCAACTCTAATTTAGCTCCAAAGTGCACTCAAATATGTTTATAACGATCCTTATCAACGTAGCTTACTTACAATTGCTCCTAATTACTCAAGCTTGTCCAATGATACTCAAATTATGTTCGCAATGCCTGAAATTCATCAAAGAATACCAAAAACACATAAAAGGAGTAATATTTCGCAAATTAAGTAATAGTATGCAATTATGAACTATAATGCACCTAAATGTTCCTAAAATGCAACCTAAATGCACCTAAAACCTATATAAAAATACGACACATCAAACTCCCCCAAGTTAAACCATTGCTTGTCCTCAAGCAATTAGACATAGACATTGGAAAAGAAAGATGGCCTACAATATGGGACTATGATAAGGCCAAACACACAATTGAGAACACAAGAGATATAATTACTACACGAACTAAGCATCGAAACAATCTCAAACAAAGCCGCATAGCACGTCAGTAGCACAATCAACTCTCCAATCATACCACAAACCATCTTCCCCAAGCTGGATTTAACCAAACCTGAGAGACCTCACTTTAGTCATGTGCACTCATACTCTCACGTGTTTAGGCATAATCAATAACACTCAACCTAAACCATGTCGACTCAAATAAAACATTTACTTTTTAACTTTGACTATCGACTCACTTTCCACACGAGATTATAACGCAAAACGATCATGAGGACTTTCAAGGGTTGTAATGGGGCTGAGGTTATGGGTAGGAAATATATTTAGAAATGTGGTGCTAAAGGCCAACTAATGGAGAAAACAAAACTTTAACATCTATGGCCATTAGATGCAAACGCCACAAAAACTTCTATTAGAATTTCAACAACACATTACCATTAAATCAAGATAGTATCCATCTTTATCAACTCCAACAAATTTCATTCACCTTTTATTCGATTTTTTTGGCTTTTACTTTTTTCTTTTTCTATTTTTCGGAACTATTTTTCACAACTTTTTCATCATTCTTTTCAATTTGTACTTCCACAATATTCAAGCAACTTTCTTTCAATATATTTTCTTCCAATAATTACTACAAAACCACAAAACATAAACTTTAACGCTACTCCACTTAGCAAGGTTTAGGTAGAGAAATCATAAAAGGCTAGAGGCTTGTAATATAGGTATTAATTCTTAAAAAAAGTAAGGAAAGGCTCAGCGGGTTAGAGAAAGAATAATATGGAAACAAGAATCACTCTGGAGCTAAAATCATGAAATAAAATGCCTCAATCTTATCCAAATGCTTATAAAGTCAAGTGTTAAAGAGTACTAAGTCAAAGTCAAGATCCGTGCAGCAAATGAGAGACTAATCACATATGAAATAACATAACTAACACAAATACGTCAGTTTATAGGCACAAAAGCTCACTTAGGTCAAGATGTCTAAACAGTAAGGTTAAATCAAGGCACAGAGAGATTAACCAATCTTACCACAAGCAATCAATCTCGATATAATCATGCTATGAAAAATCATGAACGAGATGAATTACGCTTAAGACTGTAACAATGAAAGAAGCTATAGTCATAAGAAAACAAGTATGACATCGCAAACAAAAATCCAAGAAAAAAAATAAAAAGAGCATGAACAACATGGAGTTAAGAAGCATACTACCCAATTTAATGGGAAAAGTAGTCGAATACGCTTAAAAATCACATCGCACTGTTCCTAGAAGACTAACTTGAACCAATTTGTTGCCAACTTGTACAAATCCTATAACAGTATTTATAAAAAGAAAAGGAAAAAAAATTAGTGAAAAAAAATTAGTGAAAAAAAATTAGTGAAAAAAATTAGTTGTTAAGAGATGGTGGAATATTACTAATAAGAAACTAATAAAAAAAAGAAAACACAAGGACTAAATAACGGAAAAAATAAGAAAAAGAATCGGAAAATAGATAGAAAAGAAAGATAAGAAGGAAAGAGAAGGGGGAAGAAACAGGGGGGAGTCAGGTGTTGGGCCATTGGGGTGTTGGTGCTAATGGTGTTGTGCCAGGGGTGGTTGGAGCAGGGCGCGGGACGCCTGGATTAGGAGGGCAGGTGATGCGGAGGTTCAACATATAGGGAGTGAGGGGGAGGCTGCGCTAAGGGAGAGAGCAGGGGTGGAGACGCCGGCGAGGACGTGGGTTCTGTTGGTTAATTATGAAAGACAAAAATAAGGAAATGAGAAGGTATAACAGCGGAAGAGGATATGCCAAACTGATGCACTAAACAGAAATTTTATTTTTACTCGCAAACTGCATATCTAACTTACATCAAGATACCTATTATATAGGCACACAAGAAACATACGGTTAGACTTCCTAAAAGACTAACAACAAACTAGAGAGAAGTGGGGATAATGGTCCACCAATTTCTCCACTCACTATACCATTAACAACAAACTAAGAAATTAGAAAACTAACATTAGACTAAGAAAACAAACTCCCTAAATTAAAACAACTAGTATTTGAATCACTCCAACAGGGTCTGCGTGGTGCTGGGGTGGTTGGTGCGCGGATCGAGCAAGGTGAAGCCGCTGGGTGCAGGGAAGGGCCGAAGAATCTTGCGGTGAGCGTATGGGGGAAGCCATGGGCCAGGCTTGGCGTGGTGGCAAAGCCCACGACCTAGCCGTGGCAGTCACTGCTTGCCCTTCTCTTTTTTGTTTGTTTTGGATGCGGTGCAATGAATCCCATGGACAGCTCGTGGCTTGGGTTGTAGACCAGGGCCAACCCCTGGGAGTCACTTCCTGTACTGTTGTGAGTTCTTTCGCTCAGTGGAAGGCCACGGGCAGATTGTGGTGGAGGGAGGAAGACTATGGGTGGCCCGTGTTGGTTACTACTGTGGCGTGGGTCTTGCGCTGCTGCTTGTTATTCTGTGCGGTCCAAGTCCACAGTCCAGGCGTGGTTTATGAGAGAAGCCACGGCCTGACTGTGGATGTTGCTGTCAAGGAGGGGTCGTGGAGTTTGTTTGAATCTCGTGGCTGCACCCTTCACATTGTAGTGCACATAATAGTTTGACGTTGAAGGTCTTGTGTTCACAATGTAAATGACCCACCTATAATAAAATCAAAGAGATGGAAAAAGTTAGAGTTAGCTGCTACTAAGTAAAAATGACAAAAATGTTTTTGGATTTTTGTGTTTCTTTATTGTTATTATTTTTTTGTTTTGTTTGTTCTAATTAAGAAAATTTGAAAGGAATGCAAATTAGCTTATAATCTACCGGGAAAATATACGAAGAGAGAGGTAATAAGAAAAGTAAGAGGAAGAGAGGGTTAGATAAAATTTGGGTTGCCTTCCAAAGAGCACTCATTTAAAGTCAATGAGCTCGACTCCTTAGAATCATTCGAAATTGGGCGGAAGGGATGACAGAACACTTGCTTCCCTTCAATTGATTCACTGGTAACATAGTGCTTTAGACGACTGTCATTCACCTTAAAATAGCCGCACGTCCTTCGTATGAGCGGCTTGTCATGCCGCTTCTTAACTCTTTCTTTGTAAAGACGAGAACTCTCATAAACATCCAAACGAGGCTCATTAGGGCGGGGCAAAGGAAGCTTAGAACACTCCATTGTCGTGGTTTCAACCTGTAGGATCTCAAATGGAGGATCATCATGCTCATAAACCGGTGCATAATCCAATATCTTCTCATAAGTCGTAGGCTCTGCATCATGATCCTTATGACAATTGAGACGATGTTGGATAAATTCAACCTCTCTACTCTCCATGGGTGACTCCTCTTCACATTTGTCAATAACATCAACACGATAACAAATACCTCCCAAGGAATGAGGCTTCAGTTCTTTATGGAGTCCAAACTCGACCTTGTCTTCACCCACATTGAGAGAATTTATCGTGCTTCACATCAATCAAAGCTCCACCAATAGCAAGACACGGTCTACCTAGTATGATTTGAGTGTGCACATCTTCCGGCATCTCCATAACAAAGAAATCACAAGGAATAGTCAATTTGCCAACTTGGAGGGGAACATCCTCTAAAACACCCAAGGGATATCTTATAGACCTATCTGCTAATTACAAGGAGACACGAGTAGGGCGAAGATCACTGAATTTAAGCTTTTTGAAGATAGCATTAGGCAAAAGACTTACACCGGCTCCAAGATCACAAAGTGCCCTTCGAATAGTTACATCACACATAAAACATGGAATGGTGAATCTTCCGGGGTCACTTACACTAGTAGAATAAATGCTAATTGCGGCGTCATTAAGTGGCCTATTGCTGCGGATTTAGTCGCGCCCCAATTAAGGGCGCAACCATAGGTAAATTACATATTGCTGCGGTTCCTACCCAAAACCGCAGCAATATGTATATTTTTTAATAAAAAAATGAAGCTTATTGCTGCAGTTTTGGGTAGGACCCACATCAATAGGTACTGCCACAGGTAAATTTTTTTTTCTTTTTTTTACTCTTTTCCATCAAATTTGAAAGGAAAAAATGCAAGAAGAAAATAAAACACACAAATTGAAAGTAATGACGAAGAATGCTTATACAAAAACATAAAACATACAAAAAATCAACATATATTCAAAAAAAAAAGATACAAATGAGAAATATGAAAAACAATAACAAAAAATCAGAAACCTTAACATCATATTAATTCTTAACAAACAAAATGAAAAAAATCCAAAAAAAATAAAATATCACCACCCTAGCTATTAGATCTGATAAATAAAAATAAAATCTAACAACAAAGAGAAAAAAAACAAAAAAGAAAGAAAGCAAGAAAAGGATGGGCGACGAGTTGCCGTCTGGGATGCAACCACCACAGCCGAACAATCTCGCAACGAACATTGACTCCGGTGAGATCTTCCTCCTCTCACCACCCATCACCTCCCTCTCATCATCTCCCTTCATCACTTTCTTTCTCCTCCTCTTCTTCTCCCTCTTCTCAAACCATCTTCTTTCTCTCTGAAAACCTCCCAATGCACACAGGTAGCGCTACGAGCAATTGTGCGCACGTCGTCGGTGGTGGATTCCCTCGACAAATCCGCCTCAACACGTGTAACATAGGCCTTTGCACCAGCGTAGCACCGAATATATCCCTATGACAGCCACGTAACCCGTTAGGTGTTTGTTTCTTTTGTAAAACTGATGGGACTATGGGAGTAACTGTCTAGTGTGTGAGTTGTTTGTGAATGTGACAGAAAATCAATTCTTTGAAGAAAGAAGAAAAACTTAATTAATCATCCATTCCTCATCAATTGAGAAATCCGTCAACACGATCCGATTTCTTGCGATCGATGCAGTCGAGAAAGTGATTTTCGCTTGTTTAAATCAAGATTCCAGATGAACCTTCGCGTGTTTCCAGATCTTCAATCATGACATCAGGTGAGACCTTCGGATAAGGAGTGCCTGAGTGACGAAGAGTGAGAGAGGGATAAGAGTGAGATTGAAGTGAGAGAGGGATAAGAGTGAGAGAGGGAAGATGAGTGAGAAGAACAAATCGATGGAAGCACGAGAGGAGTGAGAATGTTTTATAAAAACGGCGCCTAACTAAAATGAGGAAACCCTAGTATTAAAATAAACTTATTGCTGTGGTTCCCATCAGAAAACGCAGCAATAGATTAAAATTTTATTAAAAAAATAATATTTTAATCTATTGCTGCGGTTTTGGGTGGGATCCGCAGCAATAGTTTTGGTCAAACCAGTCAAACAATTTTGAAAAATTCCCGGTGACATCTATTGCTGCGGTTTCCACCCAGAACTGCAGCAATAGGTTGATTTTCGATTTTTCCTTTTCTTTTGACGTGGTTTATTGCTGCGTATGGGTAAAACCGCAGCCATTCATCCGTAGCAATAAACAATTATTCTACTAGTACTTATTCTACTAGGGGGCGTATTAAGTAGGACGACACTACACTCCTTGGAGAGCTCCACTGTAGTAGCTTTATAAATCTTCTTCTTTTGTGATAAGAGTTGCTTCAAGGACTTAGCATAGGCAGAGATTTCACAAATAGCCTCAAGGAACGGGATGTTAAGATGAACATCTTTCAATAAATCAAGAAACTTCCCGTACTTATTCTCTATTCGAGTTTTTGCTAATCGATGAGGGAAGGGAGCCGACTCTACATAAACTCTAGGAGGCTTGGATGGTGCTTTCTCAACCTCTTCAGCAAGGTCATCTTTATCAACCACATCACTAACGTTTTTAGAAATATCTCCCACAACCTTCGATGATGTCACAATAAGCTTCATTGGTTCCTCTAAAGTCTTTCCACACCTCAAAGTGATTGCACTTTTGGTGATTATTAGAATTCGGTTCTGGCATGCCCTTGGAAATTGGGGTGGTGCCTTTTGAAGCTAGGTTACTTGTTGAGTCACATGAGACATCTGTTAGGCTAGCTGTGTAATTTGGGTGTCAACTATCTTATTGTGAGCATCAATTCTATCAAACTTCTTGTTAGTTTCCTTAGAGATCACCAGGAGTCTTCCTAGCAAGGAATCAAAATATGATTTTTGAGGAGGTTGTTGAGAAGGTTGACCTTGTTGCCTTGCTGAAACCCAGGGGGGTTGGAATTCCGTGGTGCCTGAGGGTGGTTGTTGCTCCAAGAGAAGTTCTCATGATTCCTCCAATCCGGATTGAAGGTGTTCGAGTAAGGATCATTTCTAGGTCTAACATCACCATACACAGCGTTGGCTTGCTCTTATTCCACAATACTCATATCTGCAGACGTGGAATTTGCATTATTCCCTTGGAAAGCATTCATCTCGGCATTAACACCAACTGATATAGTCTTGATCTGTTGCGACAAAGCATCAATCTTACTGGAGAGTGAAGTTATTGCATCGACCTCATACTTGCTACCCTTCTTAGATGTAGACCGTTCACTAGACCAATGGTAGCTGTTAACAACCATCTCCTCGAGCAATGCATTGGCTTGAGCAACTGTCTTACCCATGAGAGCACCTCCGACCGCAACATCAATAGAGATTCGGACCTCATGAATCAACTTGTAACAGCGCACCATCATATAACCTCATAGATCATTTTAAGCTATATCAAATAGGATTAGCGGGAGCATCTTAGAAATAAACGTTACGGAGGTTGTCACCTAGGAGTCAAACCCATTAATATGGCTGGGTTGACTCTACGAGCGTAGTTCATAAAACATACATCTTACAAAATATAGTTCAACTATTACAGTACCTAGTGTAAATCTAGTGCAATATACATTCAAACATGCTTCACAAAAACCATGTAGCAAAATGAGATGATCATGTTCAAGTCCTGGCTTGCTAGGGATGCACCAGCCTACCTTTTTAAATCCTAAACAAAAGAGTCTGCCCCAACCAGGAAAGGTTCACAGAACAATCAACTTAAGCCGGTACACAAACCAATCTAAAAACTACTTATGGTGGCTGAAAATAGGGAGTTGTACTCCAACATTTCTATGCGATCAATGTTTTGTCAAAACGTTACTAACACGAGTTTACAAAAACCAGAGTGTTCAAACACACTTATTTGTCAACATCACATATCATGAACACAAGTTTAGTTAGATAAAGTTTAGCGCAAGAAGAAAAGTTCACAAATTAAGGTACTACGCCGAAGTGTAGGCCTCCACACAATTCGGAGCTTAAGCCCCTACTATCCTACTCACTTGCAAGATGATATAGGATATGTTCTTACACATAATACACACACTCCTCTTTCCCACGCAAAAACGGATTCAAATTCACATATAATATCCACAAATTTACTAAAATGGTTTCGAAAATGCATTGCTTGCATTATTGAGTTGCAAAACCATTTTAAGACTTTGGTAAAATAATTTGGGAGGCTTAGGATAGTAGCTACATGACTTTGAGGTGCAAATAAAACTTAGGAGATCAATCGAGCAATACGATTTCGACTTATAGAGTGAAAATTGGAAGAAACATGAGTCAAAATGATGTTTCGAAGTTCGTAAAAGAAGGTTTCTCTTGAAACAATCCTTTAACTTAAAACTAACCCTTAACAATATAAATCATTTGATTACCAAGCTACTGTAAATATCTAATTATTTTAGGAAAATTTTTCCATTTGGAAACTCTCTTGAAGATTAGGCACAATTCATCCTTAAAACGTGATTTTTGGTGGTTTTTCCGCATTTAGTTTAGTGATAAATGATGAAGTAAATTTGCAAATCACCACAAGTGAAATACAATATCTTATTGCCAAATTTTCATTATAAAAGCTTCAAAATATTTCTCCCACAATTCAATGAGTAATCCTTTTGTTAAAATAGTAGAAACGATGTTGTTTTAACACCTCTCATAGTGTAAATGTTCAACTACCAAAGCAAGAAAACTTCTAGACCATTAATATAAGCATGCAACCTCATTATCATCATGTAACCTACTACCTAAATCAAGCCAACATCAAACAAAACACAAGCACACAAAAATTCTTTAAGAAACACCGATTAAACACACTTAACTAGCTTCTAATGTAAGAAAAACACCACTTTCACTTGCTTTCTTAAACATGCAATGGTTATTCCTAATTATTACCAACATGCATTAGTTAATAATCATCCAATTCAAAAATTTAGTCCTCAAAACAGTTCTTAAAGAAACTCCCAAAATCTATACTAAAGCTAGCTCTCAAAGTGGATTAACTTTGTGTACCTTAACTTCAAAAGAGTGCAACTCGACTTCTTCTCCTTATGTTGTGATTGTGGTTTCCTTAGGAACCTAAAACACAAATTTCCATCCATAAAAACTTTTATAAGAAAATACCCAAAGGAAGTACCTCAATTATCCCAAAACATTCACATACTTACTGTTTTCTTAGCTGTAGAAGATGGCTCTATTTCTTGAACTTCTTTGCCTTGAAAGCTCGAATTCTTCCCTTCCCAGTATGATCATATATATATATATATATATATACATATATATATAGCAAGTATTAGGCTTTGTATGCAAGAGCTAAGAGAAAAAAATGGAAGAAAACGAGGCTAAAACACAGCCCTGCCTTACTCGCAAGTTTGGCGAGTTGAGCAGAGGAGGAGAGGTGATTTCTGGGCAGCAGGTTTCCCTTGGAGTTTTGTGATGAAATTTTTATGAGGGTTAGAGGCTCATGTGAGGAAGGTTTGGCTGTACTTATTTCGGATTAATCATACACTTGCAAGATTATTTTGGAGCTTTAATTTCCCCTTACTTGGTCTAGTATAGCAGATTTCTGCTCTCCTTTTGTCCTAACATGATTCCTCATTTAATAATATACCATCTATTAGTGGTCTAAGGGACCCCCACAAAGCTTTTATCTTACTCTAAACTCCCTTAACATAATTCTCCTTGATTAATTTAGGTCCCCTTAATTAAAATAAGTCCCAAAGTTCATTAAATAAAACGTACTCATTAGGGTGCTTAATAGTCTCTTCCTAACTTCTCATCCTTTAATAACTTCACAAATTCGCACGACTACAAGACATTAGAAACAACCTCCACCCTAAATACTTAATTAATATAAATGGATTGGTTACTTACTAACAATTGAGGATATTATTCACATTTCATTTTCACTTCACACGCAACGATTATACATAAGCACAAATTATTCGCATCACATTTTTACACACGACTCATCATACTGTGGTATTCGATTTTTGACTGTCTTAGTTAACGGGCTGAATCCCACAAAAGTCTCTCATTGGACTATGAGTTTTAGAAAACTTGAAAGTCGCCACCCTATTAATATCTGAATAGGGACAGATTTATTTAATAAATCATTTTAAAATCAATTTCAAGAAATATCATTTAAAATGATGATGACTTCATATAGATAAGGATTTTTTGAAAATCGGTCTTACATACCATGAGATAGGGTTCAGGGTTTAGGTTAGGAGGTGCGAACGTCTGGAACTCGTCTCCTCTTCCGTTCTACTTCTGTTCTACAGAACGGGCTCTTACTAAATGCGTTATTTTCCATTTTAAAGTAATCATGGGTATTAAAAAGAACGAAAATCACATTGGTTGTACATATACACATCAACCATTTTTATTTAGGACCAATATATCATTTGTACATGGTAGCTTTGAGCACTGAAGTTGCACTACGTACCAATTATTGCGGGATTGGAATCGACTCATGGATCAAAACCATCGTAGTTCGATCTTATGTCTCACCCTAAATGGCCAATTCCATTGGGGAAGAAAAGGAAATGATAGATTATGAATAACTCACCTTTAAAATTAAACAAATCTATTAGGAATAAGGTAATCACTCCAATTAGTGATTGAAATGGGATTAAGATAATCACCTAATTAGCGATTAAATATGAAGGAGGATTAAGATAATCACCTCAATTAGTGACTAAAAATAAAGGTTAAGATAATCACCCTAATTAGTGACTAAACTTAAGAGGAAAGATAATCACCTTGATTAGTGATTATTCAAGGCTTAAGATAATCACTCTAATTAGTGATTAAATGAGAAAAATAATCGTCCTAATTAACGATTATTAAGGTTTAAAATTAATCATTCTTATTAATGATTAAATGCAAAAAATAATCGTCCTAATTAACGATTATGATAATCACTCTAATTAGTGATTGAAAAGGTTAAATTAATCACCTTATTAGCGATTAAAAGGAAGGTTAGGATAATCACCTTAATTAGTGATTAAACATGATAAAAGGTTAAGCTAATCACCATAATTAATGATTAACTAGGGTTTAAGATAATCACCCTAATTAGTGATTAAATGAAGAGTTTGAGTTGATCGCCCTAATTTGAGATTAACTAATGATTAGAGATAATCACCCTAATTAGTGATTAATTAAAAAGTTTGAGTTAATTGCCCTAATTAGCGATTAATCGAGGATTTGAAATAACCACCTTAATCAGTGATCACGTTTATGATTTTCAAAAGGTCTTAGGAAAAGAGGTTTGCTTCCTAATTGAAGGCTTTTGAGAAATAATCTTAATTGAAGATTATTAAGTCATTTAGAGAGAAATGATCAATTTGAGACCGAATTTGGAGATTGTACTTGGCTAATTGAAATTTAGCCATTCAAAGCGAGACATGCGAAACGGCCTAAAATCAATTCGGAGGTCATAATTACCAATCTAATTATGTCAAATTATATGATTAACCCGTTTGAATATGGAGAACACATTTTTAAAATGTAAGATGGATCATCATACAATTTAACTTAGTTAGATTTGCAATTTTAAATCTTAATTGAGATTGGATCATTTGATTTATATACTATGATATATTGGCCCAACATGCAATATTTGTAACATTGGTTGCTCATTTTATTAAAAAGAATTGTGGAATTATTCATGAAAATTATGCATAAACATCTCCATTTTTTATTTATTAATGAGTGATGTAATAACTATTTACAAAGAAATTATTATTACAACAACATGTACAAAATCTATGATCTATACAAATCTTCAATCTTGATCTTCACCATGAGGCTCCTTGATCTTCATCTCCTTGAATGGGCTTTGGAATTTATGATTATTTGTAAACTTGTGAAAATTAGAGATTAATTAACCTCTTTGATTTTGATTTTTTTTATGACAATCTTTATTGATTTTTATTTACATGATAAAATAAGACATTTTAAGAGAAACTTAAAATTTCATGATTTTTAATTAACACCGGGTTATTTCATTTTCCAGACTGCACTTTTGTTCTTGTACTAAATTACAAAAACCATAACTTTCTGTATAAAGCGTTAAATTGAGCTTGTGATACATCTTATTTATGTTGTGTCAAAATTTCACAAGCTTTTAGTGACAAGTTGAATTATGATGATTTTTCTACTCAAACTGGTCAAAATAGGACCTTTATCAAATTTGTTCTTTGACACCTAATTTATTGAACTTATTTTTAAGTGAATTTTATTATGAACATTCTAGACACTTTGAAGAACTAGACTGGTGATTGTCACTTGAATTTGACACATTTAAGACCATTTTTTGTTTGTTTTCTTAACTGAAAAGAAAAATAGTTTTCTGGAATTTAGTGATTTACATGAACGGTTTTGTAAAAATGATGTAAAATTGTATAAAATTCATATGAACATGATTTTTATATTGTTGAAAATCTACTGGTGTTTTCTTCAAACTTGATGTTTTTAGTTTTATCTAAATGATTTTACTTTAAACTTTATTGACGGAACAAGCTTAGGTGGTACTGGATAAAATCAGTTTTGCACAACAAAGTTGGATGAGTTTTAATTATTTACGCAAAATTAGTTTTTTAGAAATTCCAAAGCCCAGTTGCTGGAAACATCTTGCACTTCATAGGAAAAAGATTAAATCGTACAAATTATTCTTATAATACAGACAAAAAAATGAAATGTAGTACGAAATTAAAAATGATTATAATTACAGCATCACATTTTCTTTTTATGGAGATGTTTATGCACAATTTGTCTTGAATTTTTTTATGAAAGCATTTTTTTGTGATGAACAACAACTTGATTAAGTAAAATCACATAATCACATTGTTTCCTAAGAGTCTCCCCATTAGAGTTTATTATTCTAGGTGGGGTGATTTAAGGCTGGGAACCTATTAAGACTTCCACATACCCAAATCACTCCAAAGATTAAAAAAATGATAAGAAGAAAACAAGGAGAAAGTTAGTAGATGATTAAGAAGATAATCAAACATAAACCAGAGTTTCAACTTTACCTTGCTAGCTCAATGATGCACTTCTTTTTTGCAAATTTTTCTACCTTTTTTTGTGATTTTCCTAATTTCTAAGTGAGTTTCTAAATGCACTTAATTACTAACTTAAACTCTTTTTTGTGTTTTTCTTCTTTTGATGAACTTCTTTACTTACTAATTATCTTACTAACTTTTACTTTATTTTCTTAAGTGTGATTTCTTAGAGGAAAGGAGTAGAGAAGATGAGAGAAGTAGTGAAATTAAGTTGAATTTTTTTCAACTTTCTTACTTACTAATTATGACTTTTGCTTAGATGGAAATATTAAGGATGAGAAGAGTAGTAGAGAGAGAAGTTGTGAAGTTGAGTTTTTTTCAACTTGGTTTTGAAGTGAAAAAAGGAGGATATTTATAGAGAAATGAGGGAGGTGAACTAGGGTTTCAAACAGGTAGAAAATCAGATTTTTCACCCAAAAAATCTGATTTTCTTCCTCCTTAATCACCCTAATGACATCACTCTAATGACCTCACCCTAATGACATCAACAAATCTCTTTGGAAACACAAATATTCTTATTCTTTTTGGATTTTCTCATCAATGAGGCAAAATCAGATTTTTAAAAAATATTCTTCCCTAAACATCCTAATACGCAAGAAAAATGCATCGAAAAATGTGCAAAACAAAACTGATTAAGACGTTGTGCCAAACGCAGGAAACTGCGCTAGGCACAACTCGTGCCCTAGGCGCAAAGCTCTGCGTCTGGCGCAGGCCATGCTGTGCGCTAGGCGCACGATCATGCGTCTAACGCATGACCGTGTGCTTGGCGCACACTCGATTCTTCCCAAAAAAAACCGGATTCCCCCCCTCTTACACGTTGGATTTGATTCTTATTCTCACATCTTTTCATGATTCTTATTCTCTAACTAACGGATAGAGGATGTGATTAATGGATAAAGAATATATTCTTATTATTTATCCAATGAACAATGACTTGATCATCAAGAAAACTGATTATTACCGGTTTTGGGATACGACTAAAATCCCGACGCCTAATCGCAACTCGTATTAGTTTTTTATGAAAGACTTACTTAAAACAATTAACGAATACTCGTCAAATCAATAAAGACGAGCATGATTATACTACGAATCATTTTATTAAAACTGTGGTTGTAGTTATTGACTATGACTCACGGAAGTTATATTTCTAAGCCGAAACCGCACGACCAATACGCAAAAATGGAAAACCGTACGACGGAATGAAACTCGCACTCCGGGACCAAATATGCATTTTGACGGGGCGCGCGCTCCACGATGGATGATTGTTTTTTGTTATATTTATTTCTTTTCAAAATCCTTATTTATCCGAAAAAGGGTTTAAAAATTGGGTTTCTACATAATGCCCCATATTGGTCGAATTTTGGAGGAAATGACGACCAATGTTTGAAAGGGCACAAAATTTTGACCGAAAATTTCTTTTGAGAAAAAATATTCTCCGTAGAAAATAGTTATCATCAATGCTATTTTGAAAACATCATTTGCGACTTCTGTTGACACTTTAAGTAGTAAATCCCTGTTAATTTTCTAAAATAGGAGATGCGACTTTGACGTCGTCTTAGATAGAAAATCCCAATTAATTTTCTAAAATTGAAAAAGCGACTTTATCGTCGTCTTAAGTAGAAAATCCATATTAATTTTCTCAAATTTGAACATGCGACTTTATTGTCGTCGTAGATAGAAAATCCCAATTAATTTTGAAAATTCGACTTTATTGTCGTCTTAAGTAGAAAATCCCAATTAATTTTCTAAAATTTTAAATTCGACTTTATTGTCATCTTTTTTTTTTAGTTTTATGAATATGTCTTTTGTTAATGCGAAAGATTCCGACAATTAACAGGTTGACTCCAGTTTTGTTTTTTCCCCAATTTTTATAGTCTTGATGACAAACAAGTCGTCAAGACACCATCATTAACTTTTTATGACTCCATGTGTTATCATGTCACCTTAAATTAGGACACTGTCAGGTCAGGTCTCCTAAAAGGGTTGACCTGAGGTTATTACCCTCTAGATGAACTATGGTGGACCAATCATCATATGGCAAAAAAATTTATCTGTTTTTCCGAAATCTTTCATAAAATTTTCATGCGTAATGCTTATTTGCTTTATCGGAAAATGATGATCACTATATAAACTAGATTGATCAAGGTCATTATTTTGGAGGGTCATTAAGAAAAGGGATTGTATCAATGTTCTTGATTCATCATTGACACAATTTTTTTTATATGTTCGGCTTTAGCAAAAATTTGTAATACCACAAATGATTGGTCATTAGCCATGGTGAAGGATGCTCCTTATTATCATATGGACAATACTCAAACTTACTACCCATGGCATGAATCATGGATGATCATCTTTTCCATCTATAAAAGGAGCATGGTTCTTCATTTCCAAATGCACCACTTCCACTACTCCAATCTTTTCTTTAATTTTTTCTTTCACAAAATGGTTCTTACTTATGAAGAAGCTAATGAAATGCGGAGTCAGGAGAAAAAACAACTCTCGGGGGTCACAAAGAATTTGGAGCAACCAAGGCAATCTTTCTCTTTTTCCCACTTCACTAAGGCTCTTATGCCTTTGCTTTCTCTTTCCATCTGTTATGACATGATTCATGCTGCTTCTCAATTTGGGGATGAAACTCGTCATGTCTTCCGCTTGGGAGACCGGGAGATTGTGCTTCTTGTTGAAGAGGTCGAGGTTTTGCTAGGCTTACCATCCAATGGGCCAGTTATTACACCTAGCTCTCCTACAAGGATATCGGGAGATTTATCAACAGTTATATATCTTCCCGAAAATCTTCATGGCAACTACCTACAATTGGTGATGTATTTCTTCTCAACTTATTGTTGACTTTTCAATTTGGCACGAAAATGCTTGCATTCTTATAATTTTGGGAAGTATCCTCACTAAATGGCATTTAAACACATGCCATGTTTGGTGTCTTTCACTTATTCCTCAAATTGTTAGTGGGGGTCGTCTTGGACCACTTATTTTAGGGGAAATGTTTCTTGGCTTAGATGAACTTAAAAGAAAACCCCAAAGCTTTGTGAAGGGATGTCCATTAGCCCTTCATTTATGGTTATTGGAAAATTTTTCTCTCATGAAACACTAAAAGAGTCTTACTTACAAAACTAATCATGTCCGGGAGAGAGGTTTTTTTCCTTCCTTCTATCAGCTTAGAAAAAATGGTGGGTGGGAAGATTTTTTCTACATCAAGACATAAAGTGGGTCACAAACCACCTTAGCATTAGTGTAATTGTATATTGCAATTATGGTCGTAGAGGTGTACAATTACCGGGGCTTTGCCAAGTCACTTTCTACCTTCCATGGAGGTGTCTAAGGCAAATTGGTTGGAGGCAACATCACATTCCTGCCCTCCAGGTTCTTCCACCTTGTACCACTTATGAGGCTGATATGAGTGGTATTCAGAGAATGCCTACTATATGGCAGGGAGCAAAAATTATATCTGCGCTACCTGAACCTTCCTTTCCACTGATGTGTGAAGAGTACCTTCAATGGCTTCTGGCAGCTATTGGTCAAGACAAAGATTCAGACGGGCCTACCATGAAACGGAGAATGGTTTGAAAGAAATATCATGTTTATGTTTGTTTTTTTTTTTCTTCTCTTTTTTTTTTTTTTTTTTTTTTTTTTAAGTTTGTAGGAAATTGAGGCTTTATGCCTTTTTATGTATGAAAATGAAGTACCCCAGTTGGGATGAATAAAAAGATCTGTTTGTGAGAATTATCTGCTTGTGAGAAATTCAATGTGAACACAATTCTAAACACATGCACACTTTAACATTAAATATGACATGCAAATCATAATTAATTAATTGCATGACACATAAAAGCATAACACATATCCTTGCATGTTTCATCATTTTTTTATTTTCTCTTTTTTCGTTTTTTTTTCGTTTTTTTCTTTTTTTTTTCTTTTTTTTTCGTTTTTTTCTTTTTGTTGCATACATTATATGAATATCTAGAAACACATGACATATTTAATAAGAATAACTAGATAGGATACAAAATCCCCAAATTGCTTGGTTACGTGACCATGCCAATTACAATTACTTCGATGCCTAAGCGTAATATTTCTTCAACTGATCAAGATTAGTGAAATGATTGAATTCATTCCCATCAAAATCCATTAGCTTTACTGCTCCAGCCGTAGTGACATGCTTGACTAGGAATGGCCCAGACCAGTTAGGCTTGAATTTTCCTCGAGGATCATGCAATTGAGCTTTATTTTCCTTTAGGATTAGATCATCATCTTGAATGTCTCTATCTCGAACCCTTTTGTTAAATGCACGAGCAATTCTCCGTTGATAAAGTTAAATGTTATGCAATGCTTGTAGACGAAGCTCATCTACAAATGCAAGCTCATCATAACGAGTTTTATACCATTGGTCATATAAGATTTCTCTTTCTACTATGACCTTGAGAGATTGTATCTCCACTTCAACCGGTAGGACTGGCTCCATCCCATAAACCAAAGAATACGGGGTTCTTCCTGTTGGAGTCCTAATTGATATCCTATATCCCCAAAGGGCATACGGGAGTTTATCATGCCATTCCCTAGTCTTTTCAGTCATCTTGGCGACAATAGTCTTGATTGTCTTATTGGTTGCTTCCACCGCTCCATTTGTTTGGGGACGATAAGGTGAGGACTGATGATGCTTGATTGCATATTTTGCAAGAGTAGCCTTCAGATGACCCTCAAATTGTGATCCATTATCAAAGATGATTTCAAAAGGTATGTCATACCGACGGATAATGTTGTTAACCACAAATTTAGAGACTTGCTTTGCCCCTAGCTTTGAAAAGGATGCAGCTTCAACCCACTTCGAAAAGTAATCAATTGCCACAAGAATATATTGATGCCCATTTGAAGCCTTTGGATGAATTTGTCCGATTATGTCTATGCCCCAACTCGAAAAATGGCCAAGGAGAGGTCATATTATGTAGTGACACAAGTGGCATATGATTGAGGTTAGCAAATATCTGACATTGCTTGCAGGCGCGGACAAAACTGATGCAATCACCTTCTAGAGTACTCCAATAGAAACCTGCTCGCAAAATTTTACGAGCCAGCATCCTTCCATTGATATGGGGTCCATATTCTCCTCCATGAACTTCTTCCATGATGGCTTGCTTTTCACTATCATTCACGCAGAGTTGCAGAGTACCATCAAACCCTTTATGATATAGTCTACCTTTTAGTATGAGAAAATGAGCAGCTAGCCTTCTAATGGCTATGCGGTCCTTCTTGCCACTTCCCTCTGGATATATTGCATTGTTTTCAAAAAATTCTTGATATCCTTGTACCAGACATCATCATCATCATCTTGTTGAGCCAGTGTGGAGACAATTTGTGCTACCATCACTGTAGGCCCCTTCCTTTCTTCAATTAAAACTGACTGGATTTTTGTACCATTTTCCCATGTTAAATTAACAGCGAGATTGGCTAAAGCATCAGTGAAACTATTTTATTCCCGAGGAAGATGTTTGAAGCTGATGTCATAAAAATAAGGGATCAATTCTTGAAGGTACTCTATGTAGAGTTGAAGTATTTCATCTCTAACCCTCCAAATTCCTATTGTTTGAGATATTATGAGATTAGAATCTCCATACACAGTGAGATGTCTTGCCTCCACTAATAAGGCGGCCTTTACTCCATATATACAGGCTTCATACTCAGCTGTATTGTTTGTTGTTGGGAAATCCAGCTTGACAACAAATGGAATATGGACTCCATCAGGATCTACTAACAAAACCCCTGCTCCATTACATCTTCTATTAGAAGCTCCATCAAAATACATGCACCATTGTGGATTGTCAATGAATAATAAGTACTCATCGGGAAATGCATCATCATACTCATCTCCTGGCACCAGTCCTTCCGCTAGGGCTTCGAATATGGCTCTTCCTTTGACAGATTTATGGCTGACACATTGAATATCAAACTCAGAAAGCATAGCATGCCATCTCACCAATCTTTCACTAAGAATGGGTTTCTCAAACAGATACTTGATTGGATCAAGTCTTGAGATAAGGTAAGTGGTATGAGCTTGAAGGTGATGCCTCAACTTCTTTGTGGCATAGACCAAAGAAATACATGCTTTTTCCAGTGGGGTATATCTTGTCTCATACTCCAGGAATTTCTTACTGAGATAGTATATGGCAACTTCCTTCTTTGTTCCTTCTTGATATTGGGCTAAGAGAGCTCCCATAGCCATTTCTGTAATAGTGAGGTACAAAATCAGGGGTTCTCCTGGTCTAGGTGGCATTAGAACAGACGGATTTGAAAGGTACTCTTTCGTGGATGAATTTGGCATAAAGATGTTTCTGGATTTCTTCTTTCACTTTCAGACTGAACTCTGGTTTCATTCGGCGGAGCTTTTCCTACTTAGGCTTGCTTTCAAGATGTAACAGAATGCGATGTTCCACAATTTCTCTATTAACACCAGGCATATCAGCATAAGACCATGCAAACACATCTACATACTCTTTTAACAATGCAATAAACACAGATTGTTCAGTTGGGGAGAGGGATGAATCTATTTTGACTTCTTTTACAACATTTTCTATACAATATTAATTACAATGGACTTTTCCTTGGGTTTTATATATGTTTTAGTTGTATCAAGTGATTCATCATTATTATATTCACTGTTAGAAATAACATCATGCACGCATATGTACTTAGATAAAGGTTCACATTCAATTTCCTCACTATCAGAGTCTTCTGACTAGGTATGCATAGTAGATTAGCTGGAAGATGAGCTATCGGTATGATATCCACTTGAAAAGGGTGAAAAGGTATTTTCATGAAATGGATGTGGAGGATGGTTTCCTAAAAACATTTTATATTCTATAGGCCTGTCTTTTGCCTTACACTCAATACTCACTTATGTTCAATGCTTTCGCCAAAAGATATCATCAAAGACACCGGGTCAAAATCCCCTTCCTCAGAGGACTCAGAAGAGAAAAGTTTCTTAAGGACTCCATGTTCTTGATTATCCACCCAATCATTTTCTTTTTCATTTTTTCTTTTTGGACAAACCAACTTTTGATTAAGTCCAGATTTCTAGCCTAATTGAAGAATATCTCCAATCCCGGTAAAATGTTCTGTTCCTTCCTACTAAGCCAAGGTTATGGAAACTCATAGTATAGCTCAGTATCTCCTTGCAGGATGAACTGACCATTGAGGGTAAAAGACGATTTATTGATGTTGTGAGAAGTGCTGCCCGGATCATATCCTAACCCATGTCGGCTTTGCTTGTCTACTATGGGGACTGGTTGCTTTATTCCCCTACCATCATGCCCTAACCCGGTTCCTTGAGTGTAACCCATCTTCATCATGATTTGAAATCCTTTGGACAGATGTTGCACGACAATCCCTGCAGGCTCTTTGACCGCATTCGTGGGTATGGCTGAGGTGTTTGTTTTCCGATGGTAATTGGTCATCCTTAGAGAAGGGACAAATTTCTTCTTTTATTACCTAAAGGTAGAGAAAAATAATTAAAAGAAGAGAGAGGAAAGCTACATATTGCAGAATACATTGCAAAGTAGAAAATTTTCGAAAACGATTTTGCAATATTTTGACTAGAATGGTCCACCTTTACAATTTTGATTTTTTTTATTTGACTATTTTGAACGATTTTACTCTCATTGGGGTTGAAAAAAGGTTTTTCATTCTTCCATTCCCTGCTTAATATTTGAATAAAGACAGAATATAAAGATTAGGGCCTGTATCCCTATTGATGCGTCAATTTAGCATTCTGAAATTGCTCCTGTGATGACTGGCATCTCAAGTTCTAATCACATTTTCTTTTTATGGAGATGTTTATGCACAATTTGTCTTGAATTTTTTTATGAAAACATTTTTTTGTGATGAACAACAACTTGATTAAGTAAAATCACATAATCACATTGTAACCTAAGAGTCTCCCCATTAGAGTTTATTATTCTAGGTGGGGTGATTTAAGGCTGGGAACCTATTAGGACTTCCACATACCCAAATCACTCCAAAGATTAAAAAAATGATAAGAAGAAAACAAGGAGAAAGTTAGTAGATGATTAAGAAGATAATCAAACATAAACCAGAGTTTCAACTTTACCTTGCAAGCTCAATGATGCAATTCTTTTTTGCAAATTTTTCTACCTTTTTTTGTGATTTTCCTAATTTCTAAGTGAGTTTCTAAATGCACTTAATTACTAACTTAAACTCTTTTTTGTGTTTTTCTTCTTTTGATGAACTTCTTTACTTACTAATTATCTTACTAACTTTTACTTTATTTTCTTAAGTGTGATTTCATAGAGGAAAGGAGTAGAGAAGATGAGAGAAGTAGTGAAATTAAGTTGAATTTTTTTCAACTTTCTTACTTACTAATTATGACTTTTGCTTAGATGGAAATATTAAGGATGAGAAGAGTAGTAGAGAGAGAAGTTGTGAAGTTGAGTTTTTTTCAACTTGGTTTTGAAGTGAAAAAAGGAGGATATTTATAGAGAAATGAGGGAGGTGAACTAGGGTTTCAAACAGGTAGAAAATCAGATTTTTCACCCAAAAAATCTGATTTTCTTCCTCCTTAATCACCCTAATGACATCACTCTAATGACCTCACCCTAATGACATCAGCAAATCTCTTTGGAAACACAAATATTCTTATTCTTTTTGGATTTTCTCATCAATGAGGCAAAATCAGATTTTTAAAAAATATTCTTCCCTAAACATCCTAATACGCAAGAAAAATGCATCGAAAAACGTGCAAAACAAAACTGATTAAGACGTTGTGCCAAACGCAGGAAACTGCGCTAGGCACAACTCGTGCCCTAGGCGCAAAGCTCTGCGTCTGGCGCAGGCCATGCTGTGCGCTAGGCGCACGATCATGCATCTAACGCATGACCGTGTGCTTGGCGCACACTCGATTCTTCCCAAAAAAAACCGGATTCCCCCCCTCTTACACGTTGGATTTGATTCTTATTCTCACATCTTTTCATGATTCTTATTCTCTAACTAACGGATAGAGGATGTGATTAATGGATAAAGAATATATTCTTATTATTTATCCAATGAACAATGACTTGATCATCAAGAAAACTGATTATTACCGGTTTTGGGATACGACTAAAATCCCGACGCCTAATCGCAACTCGTATTAGTTTTTTATGAAAGACTTACTTAAAACAATTAACGAATACTCGTCAAATCAATAAAGACGAGCATGATTATACTACGAATCATTTTATTAAAACTGTGGTTGTAGTTATTGACTATGACTCAAGGAAGTTATATTTCTAAGCCGAAACCGCACGACCAATACGCAAAAATGGAAAACCGTACGACGGAATGAAACTCGCACTCCGGGACCAAATATGCATTTTGACGGGGCGCGCGCTCCACGATGGATGACTGTTTTTTGTTATATTTATTTCTTTTCAAAATCCTTATTTATCCGAAAAAGGGTTTAAAATTTGGTGTCTACATAATGCCCCATATTGGTCGAATTTTGGAGGAAATGACGACCAATGTTTGAAAGGGCACAAAATTTTGACCGAAAATTTCTTTTGAGAAAAAATATTCTCCGTAGAAAATAGTTATCATCAATGCTATTTTGAAAACATCATTTGCGACTTCTGTTGACACTTTAAGTAGTAAATCCCTGTTAATTTTCTAAAATAGGAGATGCGACTTTGACGTCGCCTTAGATAGAAAATCCCAATTAATTTTCTAAAATTGAAAATGCGACTTTATCGTCGTCTTAAGTAGAAAATCCATATTAATTTTCTCAAATTTGAACATGCGACTTTATTGTCGTCGTAGATAGAAAATCCCAATTAATTTTGAAAATTCGACTTTATTGTCGTCTTAAGTAGAAAATCCCAATTAATTTTCTAAAATTTTAAATTCGACTTTATTGTCATCTTTTTTTTTTAGTTTTATGAATATGTCTTTTGTTAATGCGAAAGATTCCGACAATTAACGGGTTGACTCCGGTTTTGTTTTTTCCCCAATTTTTATAGTCTTGATGACAAACAAGTCGTCAAGACACCATCATTAACTTTTTATGACTCCATGTGTTATCATGTCACCTTAAATTAGGACACTCGTCAGTCGGGTCTCCTAAAAGGGTTGACCTGAGGTTATTACCCTCTAGATGAACTATGGTGGACCAATCATCATATGGCAAAAAAATTTATCTGTTTTTCCGAAATCTTTCATAAAATTTTCATGCGTAATGCTTATTTGCTTTATCGGAAAATGATGATCACTATATAAACTAGATTGATCAAGGTCATTATTTTGGAGGGTCATTAAGAAAAGGGATTGTATCAATGTTCTTGATTCATCATTGACACAATTTTTTTTATATGTTCGGCTTTAGCAAAAATTTGTAATACCACAAATGATTGGTCATTAGCCATGGTGAAGGATGCTCCTTATTATCATATGGACAATACTCAAACTTACTACCCATGGCATGAATCATGGATGATCATCTTTTCCATCTATAAAAGGAGCATGGTTCTTCATTTCCAAATGCACCACTTCCACTACTCCAATCTTTTCTTTAATTTTTTCTTTCACAAAATGGTTCTTACTTATGAAGAAGCTAATGAAATGCGGAGTCAGGAGAAAAAACAACTCTCGGGGGTCACAAAGAATTTGGAGCAACCAAGGCAATCTTTCTCTTTTTCCCACTTCAATAAGGCTCTTATGCCTTTGCTTTCTCTTTCCATCTGTTATGACATGATTCATGCTGCTTCTCAATTTGGAGATGAAACTCGTCATGTCTTCCGCTTGGGAGACCGGGAGATTGTGCTTCTTGTTGAAGAGGTCGAGGTTTTGCTAGGCTTACCATCCAATGGGCCAGTTATTACACCTAGCTCTCCTACAAGGATATCGGGAGATTTATCAACAGTTATATATCTTCCCGAAAATCTTCATGGCAACTACCTACAATTGGTGATGTATTTCTTCTCAACTTATTGTTGACTTTTCAATTTGGCACGAAAATGCTTGCATTCTTATAATTTTGGGAAGTATCCTCACTAAATGGCATTTAAAAACATGCCATGTTTGGTGTCTTTCACTTATTCCTCAAATTGTTAGTGGGGGTCGTCTTGGACCACTTATTTTAGGGGAAATGTTTCTTGGCTTAGATGAACTTAAAAGAAAACCCCAAAGCTTTGTGAAGGGATGTCCATTAGCCCTTCATTTGTGGTTATTTGAAAATTTTTCTCTCATGAAACACTAAAAGAGTCTTACTTACAAAACTAATCATGTCCGGGAGAGAGGTTTTTTTCCTTCCTTCTATCAGCTTAGCAAAAATGGTGGGTGGGAAGATTTTTTTCTACATCAAGACATAAAGTGGGTCACAAACCACCTTAGCATTAGTGTAATTGTATATTGCAATTATGGTCGTAGAGGTGTACAATTACCGGGGCTTTGCCAAGTCACTTTCTACCTTCCATGGAGGTGTCTAAGGCAAATTGGTTGGAGGCAACATCACATTCCTGCCCTCCAGGTTCTTCCACCTTGTACCACTTATGAGGCTGATATGAGTGGTATTCAGAGAATGCCTACTATATGGCAGGGAGCAAAAATTATATCTGCGCTACCTGAACCTTGCTTTCCACTGATGTATGAAGAGTACCTTCAATGGCTTCTGGCAGCTATTGGTCAAGACAAAGATTCAGACGGGCCTACCATGAAACGGAGAATGGTTTGAAAGAAATATCATGTTTATGTTTGTTTTTTTTTTCTTCTCTTCTTTTCTTTTTTTTTTTTTTTTTTTTTTTTTTTTAAGTTTGTAGGAAATTGAGGCTTTATGCCTTTTTATGTATGAAAATGAAGTACCCCAGTTGGGATGAATAAAAAGATCTGTTTGTGAGAATTATCTGCTTGTGAGAAATTCAATGTGAACACAATTCTAAACACATGCACACTTTAACATTAAATATGACATGCAAATCATAATTAATTAATCGCATGACACATAAAAGCATAACACATATCCTTGCATGTTTCATCATTTTTTTATTTTCTCTTTTTTCGTTTTTTTTTCGTTTTTTTTTTTTTTTTTCTTTTTTTTTCTTTTTTTCTTTTTTTTGCATACATTACATGAATATCTAGAAACACATGACATATTTAATAAGAATAACTAGATAGGATACAAAATCCCCAAATTGCTTGGTTACGTGACCATGCCAATTACAATTACTTCGATGCCTAAGCGTAATATTTCTTCAACTGATCAAGATTAGTGAAATGATTGAATTCATTCCCATCAAAATCCATTAGCTTTACTGCTCCAGCCGTAGTGACATGCTTGACTAGGAATGGCCCAGACCAGTTAGGCTTGAATTTTCCTCGAGGATCATGCAATTGAGCTTTATTTTCCTTTAGGATTAGATCATCATCTTGAATGTCTCTATCTCGAACCCTTTTGTTAAATGCACGAGCAATTCTCCGTTGATAAAGTTAAATGTTATGCAATGCTTGTAGACGAAGCTCATCTACAAATGCAAGCTCATCATAACGAGTTTTATACCATTGGTCATATAAGATTTCTCTTTCTACTATGACCTTGAGAGATTGTATCTCCACTTCAACCGGTAGGACTGGCTCCATCCCATAAACCAAAGAATACGGGGTTCTTCCTGTTGGAGTCCTAATTGATATCCTATATCCCCAAAGGGCATACGGGAGTTTATCATGCCATTCCCTAGTCTTTTCAGTCATCTTGGCGACAATAGTCTTGATTGTCTTATTGGTTGCTTCCACCGCTCCATTTGTTTGGGGACGATAAGGTGAGGACTGATGATGCTTGATTGCATATTTTGCAAGAGTAGCCTTCAGATGACCCTCAAATTGTGATCCATTATCAAAGATGATTTCAAAAGGTATGTCATACCGACGGATAATGTTGTTAACCACAAATTTAGAGACTTGCTTTGCCCCTAGCTTTGAAAAGGATGCGGCTTCAACCCACTTCGAAAAGTAATCAATTGCCACAAGAATATATTGATGCCCATTTGAAGCCTTTGGATGAATTTGTCCGATTATGTCTATGCCCCAACTCGAAAAATGGCCAAGGAGAGGTCATATTATGTAGTGACACAGGTGGCATATGATTGAGGTTAGCAAATATCTGACATTGCTTGCAGGCGCGGACAAAACTGATGCAATCACCTTCTAGAGTACTCCAATAGAAACCTGCTCGCAAAATTTTACGAGCCAGCATCCTTCCATTGATATGGGGTCCATATTCTCCTCCATGAACTTCTTCCATGATGGCTTGCTTTTCACTATCATTCACGCAGAGTTGCAGAGTACCATCAAACCCTTTATGATATAGTCTACCTTTTAGTATGAGAAAATGAGCGACTAGCCTTCTAATGGCTATGCGGTCCTTCTTGCCACTTCCTCTCTGGATATATTGCATTGTTTTCAAAAAATTCTTGATATCCTTGTACCGGACATCATCATCATCATCTTGTTGAGCCGGTGTGGAGACAATTTGTGCTACCATCACCTTGTAGGCCCCTTCCTTTCTTCAATTAAAACCGACTGGATTTTTGTACCATTTTCCCATGTTAAATTAACAGCGAGATTGGCTAAAGCATCAGTGAAACTATTTTATTCCCGAGGAAGATGTTTGAAGCTGATGTCATAAAAATAAGGGATCAATTCTTGAAGGTACTCTATGTAGAGTTGAAGTATTTCATCTCTAACCCTCCAAATTCCTATTGTTTGAGATATTATGAGATTAGAATCTCCATACACAGTGAGATGTCTTGCCTCCACTAATAAGGCGGCCTTTACTCCATATATACAGGCTTCATACTCAGCTGTATTGTTTGTTGTTGGGAAATCCAGCTTGACAACAAATGGAATATGGACTCCATCAGGATCTACTAACAAAACCCCTGCTCCATTACATCTTCTATTAGAAGCTCCATCAAAATACATGCACCATTGTGGATTGTCAATGAATAATAAGTACTCATCGGGAAATGCATCATCATACTCATCTCCTGGCACCAGTCCTTCCGCTAGGGCTTCGAATATGGCTCTTCCTTTGACAGATTTATGGCTGACACATTGAATATCAAACTCAGAAAGCATAGCATGCCATCTCACCAATCTTTCACTAAGAATGGGTTTCTCAAACAGATACTTGATTGGATCAAGTTTTGAGATAAGGTAAGTGGTATGAGCTTGAAGGTGATGCCTCAACTTCTTTGTGGCATAGACCAAAGAAATACATGCTTTTTCCAAAGGGGGTATATCTTGTCTCATACTCCAGGAATTTCTTGCTGAGATAGTATATGGCAACTTCCTTCTTTGTTCCTTCTTGATATTGGGCTAAGAGAGCTCCCATAGCCATTTCTGTAATAGTGAGGTACAAAATCAGGGGTTCTCCTGGTCTAGGTGGCATTAGAACAGACGGATTTGAAAGGTACTCTTTCGTGGATGAATTTGGCATAAAGATGTTTCTGGATTTCTTCTTTCACTTTCAGACTGAACTCTGGTTTCATTCGGCGGAGCTTTTCCTACTTAGGCTTTGCTTTCAAGATGTAACAGAATGCGATGTTCCACAATTTCTCTATTAACACCAGGCATATCAGCATAAGACCATGCAAACACATCTACATACTCTTTTAACAATGCAATAAACACAGATTGTTCAGTTGGGGAGAGGGATGAATCTATTTTGACTTCTTTTACAACATTTTCTATACAATATTAATTACAATGGACTTTTCCTTGGGTTTTATATATGTTTTAGTTGTATCAAGTGATTCATCATTATTAAATTCACTGTTAGAAATAACATCTTGCACGCATATGTACTTAGATAAAGGTTCACATTCAATTTTCTCACTATCAGAGTCTTCTGACTAGGTATGCATAGTAGATTGGCTGGAAGATGAGCTATCGGTATGATATCCACTTGAAAAGGGTGAAAAGGTATTTTCATGAAATGGATGTGGAGGATGGTTTCCTAAAAACATTTTATATTCTATAGGCCTGTCTTTTGCCTTACACTCAATACTCACTTATGTTCAATGCTTTCGCCAAAAGGTATCATCAAAGACACCGGGTCAAAATCCCCTTCCTCAGAGGACTCAGAAGAGAAAAGTTTCTTAAGGACTCCATGTTCTTGATTATCCACCCAATCATTTTCTTTTTCATTTTTTCTTTTTGGACAAACCAACTTTTGATTAAGTCCAGATTTCTAGCCTAATTGAAGAATATCTCCAATCCCGGTAAAATGTTCTGTTCCTTCCTACTAAGCCAAGGTTATGGAAACTCATAGTATAGCTCAGTATCTCCTTGCAGGATGAACTGACCATTGAGGGTAAAAGACGATTTATTGATGTTGTGAGAAGTGCTGCCCGGATCATATCCTAACCCATGTCGGCTTTGCTTGTCTACTATGGGGACTGGTTGCTTTATTCCCCTACCATCATGCCCTAACCCGGTTCCTTGAGTGTAACCCATCTTCATCATGATTTGAAATCCTTTGGACAGATGTTGCACGACAATCCATGCAGGCTCTTTGACCGCATTCGTGGGTATGGCTGAGGTGTTTGTTTTCCGATGGTAATTGGTCATCCTTAGAGAAGGGACAAATTTCTTCTTTTATTACCTAAAGGTAGAGAAAAATAATTAAAAGAAGAGAGAGGAAAGCTACATATTGCAGAATACATTGCAAAGTAGAAAATTTTCGAAAACGATTTTGCAATATTTTGACTAGAATGGTCCACCTTTACAATTTTGATTTTTTTTATTTGACTATTTTGAACGATTTTACTCTCATTGGGGTTGAAAAAAGGTTTTTCATTCTTCCATTCCCTGCTTAATATTTGAATAAAGACAGAATATAAAGATTAGGGCCTGTATCCCTATTGATGCGTCAATTTAGCATTCTGAAATTGCTCCTGTGATGACTGGCATCTCAAGTTCTAATCACATTGCTTGAAATACAATGGTTATTACATTTGAGTCAAACCCGAAGGCTGCCTACATATCCCCGTTGTTCCAGGTGCATTTTATGGGGAATCAGACTCAGCGTAGTTCGTTATTTTGGAAAGAACTAAAGTTTTTTATTTAATAAAGCAGCTGCCTCATATTGAGCTACCTACGTACCCCAGGTGTTACATAGGTGGAGTGATCTCACAGTGCAAGTGTACGTGATAATGGGGATTCAAGCTGTACGTAGTTCTCTGATACTAATGAGCTGAAAGATTTATTTTTAAATTTTTTATGGGCTAACCCCTTACAGAACTTTACCGAATATTTTTTTCTCCTTCTGTGAGACGATCAAGTAGCTTTGCGGTAAACAAGAGCTGTGTTTGTGATTTGCTTGATGTGATTGCTGAGAGCATGACATTAGTTTGTGCCGTGACCATGCAACTAATGATATTGGCAGTACTTCTGGAGATCTGACCCTACGGGACTTGCCCCTAGGCGACTAGGAAGTGGATGTATCCGACCTTGCTCGACTAATTTGCGGAAGATATCAACTCCGGATTGAGGTTAAGGGCGAGCCGACACTTTCCTTGTGGGCACTTCCTTATGGGTTGGACTAATGATGTCTCGATCAACCATGTTTTTGCACTTTGTAGTAAACGGCATGGTATCGATCAGTTGCCCAAATTGACGACAATGCTCATGTCTGTTCTAGGAAGGGGTAAACAATGCACATATGCTGAGGCTTGGATTATACCTTGGTTCCGAAGACGGTCATACACCATACTCAATTGTTCATCTACCTTAGCATATACCCTTGGGTTTGTGTTAGAAGTTCTAAGATCTTCCCGAGTTCATTTTTCTTGCAATTTCAGAGCATCGATGTCAAAGCCATGTTGTTCCATGTGGCTGAGGAAGGTGTATTTGATAGTAACCATGTGACGATAATAGAAATCATTTAGGTTCCGCAGCAATATGAGCATGAACTCTCGATCAGTAATAGGACAACAAAGCTGTGTACGGATATGAGTGCATCTCGAACAAAAGTGCGAGAAAGTTTCTAAGGCGCTCTGACCCAAAGTGACTAGCTTCAGCTTCTTGACATCAGTTTGTTTATGCTCGAGAGCCCAATTAACAAAGGCTTGGCCAGCATTTTCCCAACTAGCTATATTCACATAATCCAAAGAGTAGTACTAGTCCAAAGCTGGTCCTTCTAAACTCTTGTCAAACAGCATGGGGTAATCTTCCTCTGGTATGCCCCATGGGTGTAATGCATTCACAAAACCCACTAAGTGGACAAAAGGATCACTGTTCCCATTAAATTTCCTGAACTGTGGTAACTCACGATAATGATCCTCGTGTTGATATCCTGGAAAGAGAATCAGTGATTCAGTGTGAACTTCTCGGATAGGACCTACTACATTAAAATCCAGGTCAAAATCATCAGTCCTAGATCTCTTCTTTGAGTCATTATCATCATCTTGAGGATTGCCGACACAGGATTCCTCCGGTGCTTCACTTGGCGTATCATGAGTGTCAATGCTGGGAGCTCCCACTTCTTCCTCGTCATCCTCACTATACTCTAGTTTTGTTTCTTCAACACTTACATCTGGTGTGGCAGCTGGGACCTCATTCATCCATGAAGTTTTCAGGTGCTCCTATAATACAGTGGATAGTGTAACCATCCAGCCTATTGCCCTCTACTTCGTTTAGATACAATACCGATTTTCTGGTGTTAGAGATGGTCATGATTTCCGGATCACCAGAAATAGTCAAATCACCTTGATCAGTGAGAAGCTTTACCTTCTGATGTAGAGTAGAGGCTACTGCTCTATTTTCATGCAGCCACGGTCTTCCTAATAAAAGGTTGAAACATGCTTGAATGTCAATGACCATGAATTCCACCTTCCTTGCCACGGGACCACATTCAATGAGGAGGCTAATTAAACCTAGTACTTCTCTCTTAGCATTATCATATGCTCTGACCACTTGGTTGGATGGCACCGGAACTTCTTTTGAACACCCAAGTCTCGTTAACACTCGTAGAGGGCAAACGTTGATTGCGGAGCCCAACATCAATACCCTAGGTCTCTCTTATCCATTACAATGTATAGTGATGTGCAACGAATTGTTGTGGTTGATATTGTCAGGGAGATCATTGTCTGTGAACATGAGAGTTCGATCTACACCATGAATGAGCCCCACCATCTGGTCAGGTGTTATGGAAGAGCTTATAGAGGCTTCATTGAGATGCTTTAGAACAGCTGCCCTATGAGAATGGGAATGCATTAACAATTTCCAAATGGAAACAATAGCATTTACTTCTTTCATGCGCTTGATAGCATCATCTTCTTTATTACTATCCTCTGTCATTGGCTCTTTGCCTTTTTCCTTTCCTCTCAATACCTCCAAAGAATTTTCCTCCTCTAAATGGGATGGTTTAAAATGACCTGCTCTAGTCAAATGAGATATATCCATGTACTCCTCATCACTAAGATCATCGAGGCAGATGGGGCGCCGGTATATATTTGGAGTAGTGAAGTGACCTCCAGTGCTTATCTCCACAATTGTCAAGGTCGAAGAGGCATCTTCATCAGCATCAGAGTCCAAGATGAAGAAAGCACCATCATAATCCAAGGTTCCACACATGTCAGAGAATGGGTCCTTATTGAGAGTGAAACTTGGGGTCTTTATAAGGCATTATTTTGACCTTTTTTTGAGCGGAATAGTCATAGACTAGACACTTGTAACCTGTGGCTATTGGCATTTCATACATTTGAGGAACTGTCTTGCGTATTAACAGGGTTGGATCGCATCCATCTGAAGCAGCAGAGATGGCATTAATGGTAAATGAGGTCTTATGATTAGGAAGGGGTTTTTTTTTGTGATGTTGGGCTGAGAGTCCTTTGGTTTATTGGAAGTGGATCCTAAAGAGAGCTTTCCATCATCCACAAGGTTTTGAATTTGATGCTTTAGAGCCGTGCAGCTTTCAGTATTATGCCCCGGACTTTGGTGATACTTACAATTTTGGTTTGGGTCATAACCAGGGTAAGGATTTTTAGGAGGTGGACGTGGATTCAAGGGTTGAATGAGATTGGCATTTTTTTAAGCTTGGAGAGAGCTTGGGAATAAGTCATGTTCAAAGGAGTAAAGTTCCTTTGTGGTCGCAACTGGAATGCAGAAGATGCGCCAATGGCATGGATCACATTAGTTGTCTTAGGAGCTGCTGAATCATTGTTTGGAGTTCTTTTGTAATTTCCAAACTTTGCATTATAAGTGGCGTTGCTAGTAGGTTCATCTTTCTTGATGTCTCCCCTTTTCACAGCGTCCTCAACTAGAGTTCTCGTAGCAATCAAAGCTTTGAAGGTCGGAAAATATTGGTATGCCATATGCTTCTGATAGACAGGAAGAAGGTTCTTTACAACCATTTGCAGTTGTTCCTCTTCATTAGACCTACTCATCATTTTCGAAGCCTTATTTCTCCACCGAGTGATGAATGAAGAAAATGTCTCGTTAAGGTTTTGACAAGTGGTCTCCATATCCCTTCTAGTAACATCAATTTCTTCATTATATTTGTATTAGTTTGAGAACTCTCTGACTATGTCAGCCCAAGTGGATTTCTTTATGTTTTCAAGGTTGAGAAACCAATGTGCTGCGGCACCATCTAAATACTGTAGAAAGAGTTGGGCCATCAAGAATTCTTCCACTCCCTAAGGACTCATTGCCCCCACATACATTTTCAGGAAATTGGTGGGGCTACCGGTCCCATCAAACTTTTTTAGGTTAGGCATCTTGAAACCATGAGGTAATCGTGCCTTCGGGAAAAGTGTTAACCCATGTATGTACATCCATGGTTCAGCCTTAGTCATTCCTTTTAAGACTTCCTTGAGCTTGACTACTTCTTCCTCGAGCTTAATGGGAATTTCTCTCTCACTGCTCATAGGCTCAAGGTGAAAAGGTGAAGCTACTTCTGAATCCGGAAGAGGAGGCATCTGGGCACTTTAGCGCATTATGCCCAACACAGTTTGCTCAATATTATCCTCTCGGTCAAGCATAGCCTGGAAAAGTCCTCGGAGCTCAGTCATTGGATAAGGTGGAGGGGTAGAGTTCTGTTGGTGCTCGTTTCTCGGAATTCCAGACATCTTGCTGAGACGTGTAGCAGAGAATACAGCTGGTGTAGACAAGGATGGCAGTATCACTGACAGAGAACGCTCACTATAGACAGAACATCGGCGAATTAGCCTAGATCCTGAGCGGGCCCAGGCAGAGTTCCTGTGAAATGAGATGAAAAGTTAGCATAAAAGTTTGTCCAGACTTTGTTTCTTCTTTTCTCTTTTCTCTTTTTTCTTTTGCAGGGATGAAAGAAATGATATCTTTGAAATTTTTTTATTTTACCCCAGTTTCAGTTATCATTTATTAAAAGGTGCGAAACCTTGACTCTATCATTTGTTTTGGATTTTTCATTAGATTTCCTTGACTTGTTATTCTTTTTTTTTTTAGACTTGAATCTTTTATTTACATTTTAAACTTCCACTTTTTAGACTCATATATATATGTATATGTATATATATATATATATATGTATATATATATATATATATGTATATATATATATATATATATATATATATATATGTATATGTATATTTATTTATATATATATGTATATATATATATATATATATGTATATATATATATATATATATATATTTTGGGATAATACACAAGTAATTTTCAAAATTAATTTGATGATATCTTTCCATTTCCTGCTGCTACAGAAATAAGGGAAAAGAGGTATAGCGAGGCATGTGTCCTCATTTTGGCAAATCATAATGCCCCAGGTATCATTCTTCTTTGTGGTGATTTGCATATATTGATTGCTTCTAAGCGCTGAAACCATAAAAGAAAATATGAAATGCAAAAGGGGCCGCACCCGAAGGTTGCCTACGTATCTCCATAAGTGGATTTGGATTTAGATTTGGGGAAGAAATTTTTCTTGTGATGATTTTTTTTGAATGGAGAATCAGGCCGAAAGCAGTTCTGATATATGAAATTTTACATGATTTTTCTTTTTTTTTTTTCTTTGCAGATGTACTCAAAAAATGAGTTGCCTACGTACCCCTTTTAGTACATTATGTAGAAGAGAAACTAAGATAGATGCATACAACATTAGATTTTTTTTTATTTATCATTTTTTTAGGGGATCAAGCCGCACGTAGCTCTACCATACAAAATACAATATAAAAGCAATTAAATGATTCAGGTATTTCTCACACTTTTTCTCCTGTTTGAATACGTCTGTTCCACCTCTTAGGATTAGACTAATGTGAAGTACTCGGGTTCTTCTCAACATTTTCTGAGTTCAGTTTGCTAGGCACCAGGCCATGTATTCTCTTGTTTGAATACGTATGTTCCACCTCTTAGGATTAGACTAATTTGAAGTACCTGAAATGTACACACTAACAATGTTAGTCAATGACTGATGAATTTTTCTTTATATGTTTTTTTAGCAGGAAATGGAAGAATCCCTTTTTTTCGAAAACAATTATCCCTTTTAATTTTTTTTTATCTTTTTAATTCTTTCTTTAAAACAATTATCCCTTTTGACACAAATTTTCTGTTTTTTTAAACAATTATCTCTTTTGACACAATTTTTTAGACTAGACTTCTCGTGTTTTAGACTATATGTTTTAATTACATTCTAACATGACAAGTTTTTGAACTCGTTATTATGACTCTTTTCACATTTTTATTTTTCTTTGTTTTTGAGATTATATTTTCAAAATAAGACTTTTTTCTTTTTTCTAAAAAATCAATTTTACTTTTTAAAAAGAATTATGAAGTAAATGTGAGTTTTTTTTTTTTTGTTTTGAAAATGGGTGAGCACACATTTTTTTTACATGACACTTGTGATAAATAAACAAAAAAATCTTAATATTTCAATAATCATTTCAGCAGCAATTCAGCTATACTTAATGATTACTGAAATATTGACCGACTAAAAACGGACTGAGAAATTTTTTGAAAGTTTTTTTCCCACATTATTCAATAACTAAAATAAATAAAGGACATCTGTACATTGATCCTTGTGTTCTAGAAGTCAACTAAAAGGTGATTCATTTAAGGACATATTATGTTAAAGTGGCCTCGAGTCACTTCCATTGTGTCCATCGAGGGTGGACGCTCCTGACAGAGCCGGTCGCATATAGCTCGCTGATGCAGGTTTTACGCCCTTAATTCATTAATTTGTCATTCTAAAATTCTGACCCTTGCCAATAGACTGAGGTATCAGACCTAATAAGAAAATGGTTAAAAAGAGTGCACGTGTATGGATCGATAATCCACCAAGCACACGTAATTTTCACATAAGCATGCTATATACAAAAATTAAATTATGAATAGCCATGATTAACCTTTTTTATTATATATACATATGGAAACTAACGCATTGTTCAGGTTTAAACCTCATATACTTCAAGTGGAAGTAAAGTCCCCAGTGAAGTCGCCAGACTGTGGTATCCGATTTTTTACTGTCTTAGTTAACGGTCTGAAACCCACAAAAGTCTCTCATTGGACTATGAGTTTTAGAAAACTTGCAAGTCGCCACCCTATTAATATCTGAATAGGGACAGATTTATTTAATAAATCATTTTAAAATCAATTTCAAGAAATATCATTTAAAACGATGATGACATCATATAGATAAGGCTTTTTTGAAAATTGGTCTTACATACCATGAGATAGGGTTCGAGGTTTAGGTTAAGAGGTGCGAACGTCTTGAACTCGTCTCCTCTTCCGTTCTACAGAACGGGCTCTTACTAAATGCGTTATTTTCCATTTTAAAGTAATCATGGCTATTAAAAAGAAAGAAAATTACATAGTTTGCACATATACACATCGACCATTTTTATTTAGGACAAATATATCATTTGAACATGGTAGGTTTGAGCACTGAAGTTGCACTACGTGCCAATCAATGTGGGATTGAAATCCACTCATGGATCAAAACCATCGTAGTTCGATCTTATGTCTCACCCTAAATGGCCAATTACATTGGGGAAGAAAAGGAAAGGATAAATTATGAATAACTCACCTTTAGAATTAAACAAATCTATTGGGAATAAGGTAATCACTCCAATTAGTGATTGAAATGAGATTAAGATAATCACCTAATTAGCGATTAAATATGAATAAGGATTAAGATAATCACCTCAATTAGTGACCAAAAATGGAGGTTAAGATAATCACCCTAATTAGTGACTAAACTTAAGAGGAAAGATAATCACCTTGATTAGTGATTATTCATGGCTTAAGATAATCACTCTAATTAGTTATTAAATGAGAAAAATAATCTTCATGATTAACGATTATTAAGGTTTAAGATAATCATTCTTATTAATGATTAAATGCGAAAAATAATCGGCCTAATTAACGATTATTAAGGTTTAAGAGATAATCACTCTAATTAGTGATTAAATGAAAAGGTTAAATTAATCACCTTAATTAGCGATTAAAAGGAAGGTTAGGATAATCACCTTAATTAGTGATTAAACATGATGAAAGGTTAAGCTAATCACCCTAATTAATGATTAAGCAAGATTAGAGATAATCACCCTAATTAGTGATTAAAAAAAAAGTTTGAGTTAATCGCCCTAATTAGTGATTAATCGAGGATTTGAAATAACCACCTTAATCAGTGATCACATTTATGATTTTCAAGAGGTCTTAGGAAAAGAGGTTTGCTTCCTAATTGAAGGCTTTTGAGAAATAACTTAATTGAAGATTATTAAGTCATTTAGAGAGAAATGATCAATTTGAGACCGAATTTGGAGATTCTATTTGGCTAATTGGAATTTGGACATTTAAAGCGAGACACGTGAAACGGCCTAAAATAAATTCAGAGATCATAAATACCAATCTAATTATATCAAATTATATGATTAACCCATTTGAATATGGAGAACACATTTTTAAAATGTAAGATGGATCATCATACAATTTAACTTAGTTAGATTTGCAATTTTTACTCATAATTGAGATTGAATCATTTGATTTATATACTATGATATATTGGCCCAACATGCAATATTTATAACATTGGTTGCTCATTTTATTAAAAGGAATTGTGGAATTATTCATGAAAAGTATGCATAAACATCTCCATTTTTTTATTTTATTAACGAGTGATGTAATAACTATTTAAAAATCTATGATCTCTAAAAATCTTCAATCTTGATCTTCACCATGAGGCTCCTTGATCTTCATCTCCTTGAATGGGCTTTGGAATACATGTTTATTGTAAACTTGCGAAAATTAGATTTTGATTTTTTTATGACAATCTTTATTGATTTTTGATTTACATGATAAATGAGACATTTTAAGAGAAACTTAAAATTTCATGATTTTTAAAAAATTAACATTTTCGTGTGAAAAGAATTCAAATTTCTTTATAAAAGTTGAGTTAATCACGTAATTTCATTTTCCAGATTGCACTTTTGTTCTTATACTAACTTACAAAAATCATAACTTTCTGTAGGAAACGTGAAATTGAGCATGTATACATCTAAGGATAGGTTAGTGAGTTATTTATGTTGTGTCAAAATTTCACAAGCTTTGAGTGACACGTTGAATTATGAATAATTTTATACTCAAACCTAATTTATTGAACTTATTTTTAAGTGAATTTTATTATGAACATTCTAGACACTTTGAATAACTAGACTGGAATTTTTCACTTGAATTGGACACATTGAAGACCATTTTTTGTTTGTTTTCTAAACTGAAAAGAAAATCAGTTTTCTAAAATTTAGTGATTTACATGAACGGTTTTGTAAAAATGATGTAAAATTGTATAAAATTCATATGAACATGATTTTTATATTTTTAAAAATCTACTGATTTAAACTTGATGTTTTTAGTTTTATCTAAATGATTTTATTTTAAATTTTATTGAGAGAACAAGCTTAGGTGGTACTGGACAAAATCAGTTTTGCACAACAAAGTTGTATGATTTTTAATTATTTACTTAAATTTTTTTTTAGAAATTCAAAAGCCAAGTTTCTAGAAACATCTTGCACTTCATAGGAAAGATATTAAATACTACAAATTATTCTGATAATACAGACAAAAAATGAAATGTAGTACGAAATTAAAACTGATTATAATTACAGCATCACATTTTCTTTTTATGGAGATGTTTATGCACAGTTTGTCTTGAATTTTTTTTATGAAAACATGTTTTTGTGATGAACAACAACTTGATTAAGGAAAGTCACATAATCACATTGTATCCTAAGAGTCTCCCCATTAGAGTTGACTATTCGAGGTGGGGTGATTAAGGTTGGGAACATATTAGGACTTCTACATACCCAAATCACTCCAAAGATTAAAAAAATGATAAGAAGAAAACAAGGAGAAAGTTAGGGTCTGTTCTGTTCAACTTATTTTGTCTTATCTTAACTTATCTTATCTTATCTTATAAGATCTTATAAAATCTTAACTGATCTTATCTTATCTTATCTTATTTTATCTTATCTTATCTGATAAGATAGTTTATTGAGTGTGTCTAACATCTTATTTTATTTTATCTGATCTTATCTGATCTATTCTTATCTTATCTTATCTTATCTTATCTTATCTTATCTTATCTTATCTTATCTTATCTTATCTTATCTTATCTTATCTTATCTGATCTTATCTTATCTTATCTGATCTGATCTGATCTGATCTTATCTGATCTTATCTTATCTGATCTGATCTTATCTTATCTTATAAAATCTTATATAAGTTAAAATAAGTTGAACAGAACGGACCCTTAGTAGATGATTAAGAAGATAATAAAAATTAAATAAGAGGCTCCATGATGCACTTCCTTTTTGCAATTTTTTCTACCTTTTTTTGTGATTTTCTTAATTTCTAAGTGAGTTTCTAAATCTACTTAATTACTAACTTAAACTCTTTTTTGTGTTTTTTCTTCTTTTGATGAACTCATTTACTTACTAATTATCTTACTAACTTTTACTTTCTTTTCTTAAGTGTGATTTCTTTAGAGGAAAGGAGTAGAGAAGATGAGAGAAGTAGTGAAATTAAGTTGAATTTTTTTCAACTTTCTTACTTACTAATTGTGACTTTTGCTTAAAAGGAAAAATTAAGGAGGAGAAGAGTAGAAGAGAGAGAAGTTGTGAAGTAGAAATTTTTTCAACTTGGTTTTGAAGTGAAAAAAGGATGGTATTTATAAAGAAATGAGGGAGGTGAACTAGGGTTTGAAAGAGGTAGAAAATCAGATCTTCACCCAAAAAATCTGATTTTCTTCATCCTTAATCACCCTAAGGACATCACTCTAATGACCTCACCCTAATGATATCATCAAATCTCTTTGGAAACACATATATTCTTATTCTTTTTTAATTTTCTCATCAATGAGGCAAAATCAGATTTTCAGAAAATATTCTTCCCTAAACATCCTAATACGCAAGAAAAATACATCGAAAAACGTGCAAAACAAAACTGATTAAGACGCTGCGCCAAACGCAACAACCTGCGCTAGGCACAGCGCCGTGCGCTAGGTGCAAGGTTCTGCGTCTGGCGCAGGCCATGTTGTGAGCTAGGCGAACGATCATGCGTCTAGCGCATGATCGTGTACTTAGCGCACACTCAATTCTTCCCGAAAAAATCCGGATTCCCCCCCTCTTACACATGAAATTTGATTCTTATTCTCACATCTTTTATTGATTCTTATTCTCTAACTAATGGATAAAAGATGTGATTAATGGATAAAGAATATATTCCAGTGAACAATGACTTGATCATCAAGAAACTGATTATTACCGGTTTTGGGATACCACTAAAATCCTAACGCCTAATCGCGACTCGTTTTTCGTTTTTTCAAAAGACTTACTTAAAACAATTAACGAAAACTCGTCAAATTAATAAAGACGAGCATCTTTATTCCACGAATCATTTTATTAAAACGGTGGTTGTAATTATTGACTACGACTCACATAAATTATATTTCTAAGCCAAAACTGCACGACCAATACGTAAAAATTGAAAACCGTACGACGGAATGAAACTCGCGCTCCGGGACGAAACATGCATTTTGACGGGGTGTGCGCTCCATGATGCATGACGGTTTTTGTTAGTTTTATTTCTTTTCAAAATCCTTATTTATCCGAAAAAGCGGTTCAAAATTTGGTGTCTACACATACGTATTAATCACGTATGATCACATTCTAATCACGGAGCTTAAGTTAATTAATCAGAGATTAAATTCCCATTATTTACCGACTATTACACAACCCATTATTGAAGGTCTAGATAAGGAGTCATGTGGGGATCTCTATAACACCCCCGACAATTCTCTATTTTCCAAAATACCTTTTCAATAGAAAACTTAGAGAATTATCTAAGCATTATCGCCCGTATGATAACGTATCGGCTTATTTAGAATTTTGCAGCGGAAATAATAATAATGATAATAAATAACTTTGAAAGTAAAACTTAGTCAACCAAAAGTCAACTCCCAAAAGTCAAACCAAAGTCAACCCAACAATAAGTCAAAAGTCAACTATAAAAGTAAAAGTCAACCACGAAAGTAAAAGTCAACTACAAATAATAATAAACTCAACACAAACTCTCCACTTCCCGAACCCGTGATGCATCATCTTCAAACCTGTAATCGACGATGCTCTATTGATCCCGATGGATTGATCACCAGATGGGTCATCACAGGATCAATAAGGCATAGCCATGATCAACACATACCCACAAAGCACGTAATCAGCAAAGCTGAGTACTACATAGTAAATAAACTTTAAACCTAACATGATACTAATAACATTAACAGGGATAAATAATAATATAACAACATAGCATACTACTTTATTGAACTAAACTCCACAACTAATAGATTAATTAATTTAGATGGAATAGGCAATGGAAAGAGTTGTCAAAACCAAACCAGTCTTCAATTTAGAAGACGAAGTACGGGCTCGACTCCGTACTCCTCTGACCTACGATATCGAGGAACCTTTTAATTAAAAATAGGACTCGGTGATCAATCCGGTCCCAAGAAAAGCCATGGGCTACCACCATGTACTCCAACTCATACTAGTCCAACACTTCAGACGTGCACAAGTCTAAGCCATTGCTATTCACTTTTCACTTAAGTGATTAATAAATTATTACTTGTTATGACTCAAAAGTAGAACAAATAATATAACCACCAAAGATACATAAACTTCCATTTTTATCTTAGGATTAGATAAGGTGATCATCAACTTAACAATCCAAGAATAATTTCAATATTAAATCCATAACCCTTATTTATTTGTTGAACCAAGTCAACAACCAACCAACCTTTCATAGGTTAAATGACCAACTTACCAAATAAGGCCCTCGGTCCTCATAAAATAATTAAATAATCCAAAGGGAACAACATAATTCAATCATGATCCAATACCTACATATATAGATATTAATCCCTCATGTGAATTAATAACATAAAGTTCCCAAATCCCATATGCTTGCATCAATCATCCATACAAACATAAGATCATTATCATAACCAACATGCTTCACAGTTCACACAACGGTATAAAACATGCAAATCCAATTGAATATAAATCACATATGAACTATAAAATAGTTCCCTATATATGATACTACATAAATCCCATCCTTTGAACGTGATACTAATTCCAACCCACACATAGGCATGTACGTACCTTGTGTAGACAAAGTTTGAGGCCACTTTAACAAGCATAAAAGTCGCCTAAAGAGTATTCTCCGCCTAACAATAATCAACATAACCACACATCAATACCCTTATAAATTTCCAGCAATATTAAAATACTTTAAACTCTCTTTAAAAGTGTTTAAAAACCTTTCCCATCATTAAAACTTCAATTATTAATACTCCCTAGTATAGTACTACAATACTAGTTGCTAAAACCCTTAAAAACTCATACTTTGATCATGAAAACTCCATTATAAGCATAGTTATAAAATTTCCAGCAACTTATAATGTAATAAAACCCTTTTTAAACATACTTAAACATAATTAAAATCATAAGAATACTCAATTTCATAAACTATAATATACTACTATGATTTTTCAACTCATAAAACCCTAAAAATCCATGCTTTGATATTTAAAACCCTAGTTTAAACACAACTATTAAATCTGAAATTTTAATTACTTCATTACATAAACTACATAATCTTAGATTTATATGTAAATCATCAACTATAACTTTAAACATAAACATATAAAAACAACCCTTATAAAATATAAACTTTGCATTAAATAAAACTTGAGGAGGGATAAAATAACCAAAGCAAAGGAGGAAGGAAACACTAGTGGAAAAAACGCAAGGACTGCGTTGCAAGGGCTGCATTTTTTTAAAAACGCAACCCTTAATAGTTAAGGGCTGCGGTTTTTTAAAAAAACGCAACCCTTTTAGTGAAAGGTTGCTGTTAGCCCAAAAAGCGTAACCCTTCATTTACGAAGGGCTGCGGTTTTTGGGCTAACCGCAACCCTTTACCCACCCGCGAAAATATTATTTCAATGGGCTTTTAAATATTTTGGAAGGAGTTCAGTGGGCGGGCTTTTGAAATATTCAGCGCTCCTTATCAAACCCTCATTCTCTCTCCGCTCTCTCCTCCTCTCTCACAAATGTCACAAATATTCAGCCCTCCCTCATTGATTTGTCTCTCACAAATCTTCAAACCACCAACACAAATCTTCACACCACCGCCACAAATCCTCCTTCGTCTTTCGTCTCTGGGCTCTCCTCGCGTCTCCTCTTGTTGTCGCGTCTCCTCTTGCCGTCGCTCACACCACCACACCCCCTCTTCTCGCGCGCACCACTCGCGTCTCCTATGTCGTCGCTCACACCACCTCGATGGCATTCGCACAAATCGCTCCTCGTCTCACACCACCTCGCCGGCATTCGCACAAACCACTCGCGTCTCCTCTGCCGTCGCTCACACCAGATCTAGGGTTGGTTCGTCTTTTATTTTAGCTTGTCATTTTTTTTTGTATTTGTTGATTCTTGATTCTTGATGGTATTTTTCGTATTTTTTTGTTAATTTTAGTTTTTTTAGTTTTATGGAATTAATTTGAGATGGTTCGAGATTCATTTGAGATATAGGGTTCGAGATTTACTCGGTTTTTTCATCAATTTATTTTTTCGTATTTTAGGTTTTTTTATTTTATTTTGTGGAATTAATTTGATTTTATGTTGTTGATTCGTTTGAGAAGGATTTCTGTTCAAATTTTGTCTTGATATTGTTATGAGAATCAGTATTTAGGTTTAATCTGGATGATCTTTGTGAATTTGGTTGCTGGAGTTTTGCTTTGCTGTTGCGAGACATTTGCGTCAAGTTGTCTTGAATTTCTTAAGCAAGAAGGAGTTAGTTGTGTTTTCTGATTAATTTGCGTTTTTTGGACTATGATGTTCTCGCCTTTTCAATATTACCAGTTTATGTCCTATATTTCTTGATATTTAGGAGTAAACAAATGCAAAAAAAAAACTTGTTTTTGGGTCAAAAGAGTTGCGGTTATGGTCAAAACCGTAGCCCTTAGTACAAAGAAGGGATGCGGTTAAGGCCTAAAACCGCAGCCCTTCACTTTTAGTGAAGGGCAGCTACAGATAGGGTTGCTGGCAAAAAACGCAGCCCTTAGGGATGTTTTGACCGCAACCCTTGCGTTTCTCTCCACTAGTGAAAATGTGTTTAAGCTATTTAAATAATTTTCAAAGTATGACTAAAAAAAATATTTGACTATTTAAAATCATTAAATAATTTTCTTTGACTTTCAAATAGTCAACCTTGTAAGAAGTAAATCATTTAATTAAAAAACAAATATGTAATATACATTAAAATGCATTTATAAAATTCATAAAATTACGGGGGATTACTATCGATTTGAATTCTTTCAGGCTCGAAAACATGACTCTCAACAGCGATATATCTCTTGAGTTGAGAAATATGAAACACATCATGCATTTTCTCAAATTCCATTGGCAAAGCCAACTTATATGCTACCTTCCCAATTCTTTGCAAAATCTCATATGGTCCAACATATTAAGCACTTAATTTGCCCTTTTTCGCAAATCTCATCACTCCTTTAGTTGGTGATACTTTCAAAGACACTTTATCACCAACTGCGAATTCATCTTCTCTTGGCTTTAAATCAGCATAAATCTTCTGCCTATCCTGAGCAGCTTGAATTCTAGCCTGGATCAACTTGACATTCTTAGCAGTCTCCTCAATAAATTATGTCCCCAATACTATATTCTCACTAAAATCATTCCAGCAAATGGGACTTCTACACTTCCTTCCTTACAATGCCTCAAAAGGAGCCATCTTGATGCTCGCATGATAACTATTGTTATATGAAAACTCGATCAAGTCTAAGTGATCATACCAACTACCTTGGAAGTCAATTGCGCACGCTCTCAACATATCTTCCATAGTCTGGTTGGTCCTTTCAGGTTGACCATCGGTTGCAGGATGAAAAGCAGTGCTCATCTTAAATGTTGTCCCAAGATTCAATTGGACCTTCTGCCAAAATTTCGAGAGGAATCTCGAATAGCGATCTGAAATCATATCTGTTGGAACCCCATGCAATCTCACTACATGCTTTATATACGTCTTTGCAAGTTGCTTCTTCTTCCATGTCTCTTTGATCGGAGCTGTAACACTCCGTCCTTTTTATAAACATAAAATAAACAAAATAGAACATTTTCTTAAGGATATGGCGATAGCAGAAATATCGCCTGATGGAAATGTCACTCTAACAAAGGTTAAATTAAACTATATAAAATTAAAACCCAATTAAGATAATCCAAAATATCCATAAGGAGGCAAAACAACCTCATAAACCCACTGCAATAACTATAAATAAAATAAAACGTCTCAAATAAAAATCCTAAATAGCCTTTCTCTCATTTCCCATAACACGAAGTAATCACCTGCAAAATATATCAACAAACATCCACAATCAGTGGGGAGTAACTAACAACTCTCCGAGCCCAATTAGGATCCATATAAGAGTTATAAAAGCCTTAATAATTAAGTCACACAAAAACATCTCAATAGTAAACTTCAGATAACTAAATAAATACTTAAACAAAGATAATACAACATGCTTAAAAATAAATAGAGTGAAGACAACAAAATAATCAAAATGGATAAACAACTTATATATATAAACTCAAGTATAAATACCATAAACCTTCAAAGTTTAAAGTAATAAAAATAATATAATTAGTTTGAGAGAGAGAGCTGAACGCTAGTGGACAACCCACTTCCTATGGTAATGTAAGACAACTTCCAGACAGCCTATGGGTTACGTTCTCTACTGCCTGTGTCTAAGAATGGCCATACTCCCGATGCAGTGTAGGATTACGTCCCCACCTACCTCTCGGACGATAACAAAACCAAGGTATACCTAGGATTACGTCCTATGTTTGCATGTTCTTCACATCGGGATTACGTCCCCCCGGATAATCTTGCTCTCAAACAATAATAATAATAAAATAATACTCAATCATCAAATAACAAGGATGCCCTTAAGGCCTTACACCAAATCAGCAAAAATCTAGGATCGCAACCCAAGAATTTCAATTCAAAATAACATTCTTCACAAAATAGTAATAGAAATAATAATAACAAAATAATAATAATAATAATAATTATTATTATTATTATTATAATTACAGATAATAACATTATCTCCAAAGTACTAACAAACTCATCATAATAATAAAGCACCCATGTTAAAAATACCAGCACATAAAAAATATATCGATAATAAAAATTCACCTAACAAGCTAAAATAAATAAAATCAAACAAATGATAAACTCGATTATAACTAACTCAGCTAACATAATGGTATAAATTCATAACATAAAAACCAATGTCAAATAAGTAAAATAACTATTTACCGACAACCAGCAAAGCAATACTAATTTTATGAAACGACAAGACAACAACTCACCATAATCAATAGTTCAATACTATGCAAGCAAGAATAACATACTTCTAATATTTACCACCTGCAGACCAAGGCAAGCAATAATAACATACTGCCAAGAAACCCAATGCAGATAACTGGCAAGCAACAACACATATTACAACAACAACGAAAGGGGGGGGGGGCCAATTTTTTTTCCTAACGGGGGGGGGGTTGGGGGGGGGGGGGGGGGCCCTTTTTTGCTAATTTTTTCTGTCAGCCAAAAACATAGCAACGCAAAACAACAACCCGTACTCCAATAGTCCTACTAATCAGCCAGCAACATACACCCAATTGTACACGCTAATTTTACTATATAAAAGCTTTACTTAGCATAATGTGATCGTAAACCCATAATAAGACACAACTTACGAAAACAGTTAGTGAAACTAAAGATTACTTACTTCAAGAAAGATAAAAAAAAGTGGTTGGACTTAAACAAGGAAATGATTCTCCAACAAAAACAATAGTACAACATACATGCGTATACATCACCCATATAAGACTCACATAGTATTTCAAGACTAATCAAGGAAAATAAAATAATCACATAATAATATCATATAACTAGTTATTAGGCCCGGGCTATGCCCCGGGTAAGGAAAATTTTCATTTATTAATATTATACTTTAAAATAATAACACTAAATAACACTTGGTCTAGTGGTTAAGCCTTTAGTATATCAACTTGAAGTCATGGGATCAAACCCTATAGCATGCAACTTCTAATTTTTTTTATTGTATGTGGATGGCATGGAGTAAAATCCCCTTAGGGAGAGCGCCACGTGGCACCATTCCTTGTCTAGGAACGCCTTTTAATATATTAGTATAGATTTTTACCCAACCTAACATGATACTAAAACCTAAATAACCTAACCATTAAAACTAATATAATTCCTATACTAATACTAATCGATCTAGGGTCGCCGTTAGTTACCTGGACCAACTGGAGGAGTGAAGCCGATCGATCTAAACGTCTTCTCCTTGAGCCATCGCGTCCTCCAAATGCCTGCATTTTCATGATGTACTGCTCTTCTCCGATCACTGTTGCCGGCAATTAAAAAGTCAGATTTAAAATCGCTCCGGTCACAATGAAGGCCCGGATGTCCTGAACGTGCTGTCCAAATTTGAAGACGACCCAACGGTTAGATCTTCAAATATCGTCATTTTCGTGAAGGTGTGACAGGGAAAACCGAAATGAACTTTACTCTTCTCTCTCTCTTCAAATGGCGTGAACAAGGAGGGTTACAAACTGAAAATATGGACGGTTTATAGCCCCCCAAAGTGAGGATTAAAAGGGGTTCTAAACTTAAATGATGAGATTTCATAATGGACAATAAGGGGTAATTAAGGTGGGGGGTTACAAAAGGATTAGAAGGTGGTAAAAAAAACCTCTCCAATGCTTCAAATCTCTGATTTTGTGGACAGCTTTTAGGAACATAAAACTTCACGTTAAAAGTCGTGCAACGGTCCAAAACGCGCTAAATCAAATAAATAAAAATACTAGATCAAACACGCATTTTTAAATAGTAGAATATATATAATTTCTAATCAAATAAATAATATAAATATGACATTATAAAAGTTGAAAGTAAATAATATAAGATTTAATATTTTTAAGAAGTAAAATATTCTAATTTTAACTAAGGGAAAATAACTAGAATAAATTATAAGCGAAAAATCTGTGGTGTTATAGGAGCGAACAAGGCGGACTTCGTCAGACGGTCCATAATAACCGAAATAGTATCATTGCCGTTTTTCGACTTCGGCAAGGCAGTCACAGGATCCATTGATTTAGAATTCCACTTCCATCCAGGAACCTCTAAGGATTGAACTTTCCCCATTGGTCTCTTATGGTCAATCTTCACAATCTGACAGGTTGGACACTTTGACATGAATTCAGCAACCTCACACTTCATATTCGGCCACTAGTAAATCTCCTTAAGATCCTTATACAACTTGTCACCCCAGGGTGCACATATGGAGTATTATGCCCCTCATCCATAAGCTTTCTCTTAAGCTCCTCACATTTTTGTGGTACACACCACCTTCCCTTGAACCTCAAGCTTCCATCATCATGAATCTTAAAGTCGACTTCCTTACCTTGCTTTATCTTCTCCTTAATCTTATCTAGGTGCTCGTCTCCAACTTGACCCTCTTTGATCTCATTGAAAACTGACAACCCCAATGAACAAGCACTCAATCTTGCCTCGATCTCCCCAGGATTTAGAATTTCTAGGCTAAGCCTTTGCATATCTCGGCACAATTCTTTGGAAACTACCAACGCATTCATGCTATGGCTCGACTTTCTACTCAAAGCATCGGCAACTACATTCGCCTTCCCTTCATGATACTGGATATCTAGGTCATAATCCTTGATCAATTCTAACCATCTCCTTTGTCTCATATTGAGATCCTTCTGGGTGAAAATGTACTTCAAACTCTTATGGTTGGTAAAGATCTTACAGATTGGCCCATATAGGTAATGCCTCCAAATTTGCAGGTAAAAACAATAGTAGATAACTCTAGATCATGGGTCGGATAATTAGGCTCATACAGTTTCAACTTACGCGATGCATACGCGAGCACCTTCCCATTCTGCTGCAGAATACATCCAAAACCATTCTTTGAAGCATCACTATATACGTCAAATCCCTCATTTACATCAGGCATGGTTAAAACGGGTGCAGAGGTTGAACGCTTCTTCAAAATCTTGAAAGCCTCCTCGCATTTCTCACTCTACTCAAATTTTGACTCTTTCTTCACCAAATTGGTCATTGGCCTTGCTATCTTCGAGAAATCTCTCACAAATCTCCTATAATAGCCAGCTAATCCCAGAAAACTCCTAATATCGGACACATTCTTTGGAGTAGGCCACTCACTAACAGCTTGAATCTTTGCAGGATCCACAAATTCTCCTTATTTAGACACATAATGACCCAAAAATGCTACTTTCTCCAAACGAAACTCACACTTAGAGAACTTGGCATACAATTGATTCTTCCTAAGCGTCTCCAATATAATCCTTAAGTGCTCATCATGCTCTTCTTCACTCTTTGAATAGATCAAAATATCATCAATGAATACCACAACGAACTTATCTAAGAACTCATGGAAAATCCTATTCATCAAATCCATAAATATTGTCGGAGCTTTGGTCAGTCCAAACGACATCATAGTAAACTCATAATGACCATAACGCGTCCTAAACGCAGTCTTAGGTATATCCTTATCAGCTACCCTCAACTGGTGATACCCCGAACGCAAATCAATCTTTGAAAACATACTCGCTCCATTCAAGTGATCAAACAAGTTATTTATCCTAGGCAGAGGATACTTGTTCTTAATAGTCACATTGTTTAATTCCCTATAGTCAATGCACAATCTCATACTTCCATCCTTCTTCTTTACAAACAACACATGAGCTCCCCAAGGCGACATACTAGGCCTAATATAACCCTTATCCAACAGCTCTTGCAACTGCGTCTTTTACTCACTCATCTCAGGAGGTGCCATTCTATAAGGTGCTTGAGAAACAGGTTCAGTGCCAGGAACTAAGTCTATGGTGAACTCAACGGCTCTTGCAGACAGCGTACCAGAAATCTCGCTTGGAAAGACATCCATAAACTAGTTCACAATTGGTACATCCTTAATCTTCAATCCAAATTCTTTAACCACATCTCGCACACTACAGAAAAATAACTCACATCCCTTCTTCATTAACTTCTTCACTTGCATTGCAGAAATGACCCCAAAGCTCTTAGGCTTCCCAAAACGCCGATACGAAGTTAATTTCCCCAAAGGGCTTCTCGACACTACTTTCTGAACTTCACAGTCTATTTTGGCCTTATAGAAACCTAACCAATTCATCCCATGAATAACATCTAGGTCTCCCAGATTGAACTCTATCAAATTAGAAGGAAATACACAGTCTCCTATCTTCACAGGCAAATCTTTAAGCAACTTGGTACACCTTATGACTTCTTCATTAGGTATACTAATAGGCAGGACAATTACCTCAAAATCTACCAACCCCTAACTTTTCACAACGGACGACGAAATTAACGAATAAGTCGCCCCAAAATCAGACAACGCTTTAACAAGAACCGAGTTAATAGAGAAAGTACCTGAGACTACGTCGGCGGATCGGTCAGCTTCATTGCGACTCATCACGAACAGTTTACCCGGAGTCTTAGTCTGGTTGATGTTGCTCTCTCTAGCAGGCTTACTGAAGCTTCCTTGGTTGTTCAGTGCCCTACAGGCTTCGAACCTTGGTTTCCTGATTGGTTGAACCCCGACCTCCCCTGATTACCACTCCCATTACCATTTTGCTCTTTCTTCGGCTTGGTGAAGCACTCATACTCCCTATGGCCCTTCTTTTGGCAATAGTTATAAGTTACTAGGTCTCCCTTACAGTCTCTACCAAGGTGGTTCTTGCTGCACTTCTTACAATGGTAAACTCTTTCGGACTGGCCCTTACTTTTATAGCCCTGGCCATTTCTCCCTTGGAAATTCCCATTCCCATTTTTGTTTTTCTTAAAATTCCCCTGATTTCCTCCAGAATTGAAATCCTTTCTTTTCTCACCAACTACAGCCTTCTTCTTGTCACGCCTGGACTTAAGACCTAAATATGAGCGGCTCTTCCATACACAACATCTAAGGATGCAAAAGTCTCACCACCTAACCCCAGTTGGATTTCCTCAATCAAACCTTGCTCAAATCTTTGAGCCTTTAATTCTTCAGTGGCTACTACTTCAGGTGCAAACCTCGACAATGCTATGAACTTACTATAGTACTTAAAGATAGTCATGCTCCCTATCCTAAGGTTTATGATCTCATGGGCCTTTTGTTTCCTCATAAAAGCGGGGTAAAATTTTCCTCTTAAAGTAGAAATAAAGGAATCCCAATTAAACCCTTCAACAGCACTAAGTCTAGCCCCATTCTCTTTCCACCATAAGTCAACCTCATCTTTCAGTTACAGTACAGCTTGACCTACTTTCATACCGTCAAGACAATTCACAGCCCTGAAAATCTTTTCAAACTCCCTAATCCAACTCTCTAAGAAGGTAGGGTCAGCTTGCCCCTTAAAGTATGGCGGTTTAATTTTAGCTAATTTTTGAGACATGTTTCCAGCAGGATCGGGACGCTAAACTCTTTCACGAGTCAAATTCTCTGCTAATAGGCGAATAGCATAAGCTAAGGCATTATCGTTGTTAGCCATTCTACTGCGCGATACACAACTTACATGTCATTCTCTTCGAAGGTTTAGGTTTCGATACACAACTTAACTCTACTTTAGGTTTCGATACACAACTAACATGCCATTCTCTTCAAAGGCAACACTTGATTTGACCATAAAGATCGCATCAACATACAATTATCAATTTATCATAATGCACAGTATAAATCATCATTAATCATAATTATTCATGTTTAGTATTCACATCAATAATAAACACGTGTGAGGATAAAATTCAATCAAAACAATAAAATAAAATAAATATTCTCATTCACGTGCCGAAATAAATTCTTGCTTAGTTGGGTCACTAAATATATACTTTTATTCCTCAAAATGATGATACTAACACTTTTTCCAATCCATAACAACTATACTTTTTCCTTAACAAAATAAAGGTACTAAAGAAATAAATTTAAACCATTGCTTGACTACTTATCCAACATTTATTCTCAAAGCATAAATACATAATCTATGGAGATACATCATCAGTCTCATCCTCCAAGTCTTCATCATCCTCATCCTCATCCAATACAGAAAATTTTGGCTCACCAAAAACACTCCTTATCACAGCATAGTAGATATCCTTCCGAGTTTGACTCCCAGGACGATCAAACTCCCGAATCATCTCATTATCATTATCAGGGATGCCTACTTTCAACACATGGCGCAAAATGACCTTTAGGCTAGTGTAGCTATCATAGTCAGAATCAGACTCAGATCCTCCATCAATCTCATCATCACTCAACACAATCGGATTATAGTAGCTCCCTACTCTAGTAGCTTCTCTATCAGACATGACTAAAGATCCTATAACAGATAAATATACTATCACTTAGTGTATGTTCCCAACAATAGACAATAAGCAAGTATAACAAACAATTCAAAGCATAGGAATAACATAAAACAGTTAAGTAGGGAAGAAAAATATAACATACTGAACTAACTATTTAATGCAGACATATAATATTTATATCCTATATGCCCATTCCTATACTACCCATCTCTGACATAAATAATAAAGTAAACAAAATAGCTAGAAGTATTAAAATAAATAAAATAATAAATAATATATAATATTTTGAATTCATAAGAGAAACAGAAAAAAATAAAGAAATTCATATAATGAAATTCGGAATTTTCGAACAAAAAAAAACCGGACAATAAAAAAAAATATAATTCGAACCAAAATAAAATAAAATATGTAAGATCTTGAAAATGTTTCGAAAAGTGATTTGAATACAACGAATAAGTAGGAGCTCAATTTCTATGAAATTCATTTTGAATAACTAGTTAGCTAGGCGGCTAAAAAAATTTTAAGTTGGCACGAAAGGCCAATAAAAACCTAAAACTCCAAGATACCACTTTGTAACACCCCGACAATTCTCTATTACCGAAAATACCTTTTCAATATAAAACTTAGGGAATTATCAAAGCATTATTGCCCGTGTAATAACGTATCGGCTTATTCAGATTTTTGCAGCGGAAATAATAATAGTAATATTTAATTTTGAAAGTAAAACTTTGTCAGCCAAAAGTCAACTCCCAAAAGTCAAACCAAACTCAAACCAACAATAAGTCAAAAGTCAACTATAAAAGTAAAAGTCAACCACGAAAGTAAAAGTTAACTACAGATAATAATAAACTCAACACAAGCTCTCCACTTCAAGATTATTAAGTCATTTAGAGAGAAATGATCAATTTGACACCGAATTTGGAGATTGTATTTGGCTAATTGGAATTTGGTCATATAAAGCAAGACACGTGAAACGGCCTAAAATCGATTCGGAGATCATAATTACCAATCTAATTATGTCAAATTATATGATTAACCCATTTGAATATGGAGAACACATTTTTAAAATGTAAGATGGATCATCATACAATTTAACTTAGTTAGATTTGCAATTTTTCCTCTTAATTGAGATTGGGTCATTTGATTCATATACTATGATATATTGGCCCAACATGCAATATTTGTAACATTGGTTGTTCATTTTATTAAAAAGAATTGTGCAATTATTTATGCATAAACATCTCCATTATTTTTTTTACTAATGAGTGATGTAATAACTATTTACAAAGAATTTATTATTACAACAAAATGTACAAAATCTATGATCAATACAAATCTTCAATCTTGATCTTCACCATGAGGCTCCTTGATCTTCATCTCCTTGAATGGGCTTTGGAATTCATGATTATTTGTAAACTTGTGAAAATTAGAGATTAATTAACCTCTTTGATTTTGATTTTTTTTTATTACAATCTTTATTGATTTTTATTAACATGATAAAATGAGACATTTTAAGATAAACTTAAAATTTAATGATTTTTAATTAACATTTTCGTGTGAAATTTTTTTTTATGAAAGTTGAGTTAATCACATTATTTCATTTTCCATATCGCACTTTTGTTCTTGTACTGAATTACAAAAACCATAACTTTATGTAGAAAGCGTTAAATTGAGCTATGATACATATATGGATAGGTCAGTGAGTTATTTATATTGTATCAAAATTTCACAAGCTTTTAGTGACAAGTTGAATTATGATGAATTTTACACTCAAACTGGTCAAAACATGACCTTTATCCAATTTGTTCTTTGAAACCTAACTTATTGAACTTATTTTTAAGTGAATTTTATTATGAACATTCTAGACACTTTGAAGAACTAGACTGGAAATTTTCACTTGAATTGGACACATTTAAGACCATAAGACCATTTTTAGTTTGTTTTCTTAACTGAAAAGAAAATCAGTTTTCTGGAATTTAGTGATTTACATGAACGGTTTTGTAAAAATGATGTAAAATTGTATAAAATTCATATGAACATGATTTTTATATTTTTTTAAATCTACTGATGTTTTATTCAAACTTTATGTTTTTAATTTTATCTTAATGATTTTATTTTAAACTTTATTGACCGGACAAGCTTAGGTGGTACTGGACAAAATCAGTTTTGCACAACAAAGTTGTATGATTTTTAATTATTTACGAAAAATTCTTGTTTTAGAAATTTCAAATCCCAGTTTGATGTAAACATCTTGCACTTCATTGGAAAAATATTAAACTATACAAATTATTCTGATAATACAAACAAAAAATGAAATGTAGTTATGTAGTACGAAATTAAAACTGATTATAATTACAGCATCATGTTTTGTTTTTATGGAGATGTTTATGCACAATTTGTCGTGAATTTTTTTATGAAAATATTTTTTTGTGATGAACAACAACTTGATTAAGGAAAATCACATAATCACATTGTTTCCTAAGAGTCTCCCCATTAGAGTTGACTATTCTATGTGGGGTGATTTAAGGTTGGGAACTTGTTAGGACTTCCACATACCCAAATCAATCCAAAGATTAAAAAAATGATAAGAACAAAACAAGGAGAAAGTTAGTAGAGGATTAATAAGATAATAAAAAATAAACAAGAGTTTCAACTTTACCTTGCTAGCTCAATGATGCACTTCCTTTTTGCAAATTTTTCTACCTTTTTTTTGTGATTTTCTTAATTTCTAAGTGAGTTTCTAAATCCACTTAATTACTAACTTAAACTGTTATTTGTGTTTTTTCTTCTTTTCATGAACTTCTTTACTTACTGATTATCTTACTAACTTTTACTTTCTTTTCTTAAGCGTGATTTCTTTAGAAGAAAGGAGTAGAGAAGATGAGAGAAGTAGTGAAATTAAGTTGAATTTTTTTCAACTTTCTTACTTACTAATTATGACTTTTGCTTAGATGGAAAAATTAAGGAGGAGAAGAGTAGTAGAGAGAGAAGTTGTGAAGTTGAGTTTTTTTCAACTTGGTTTTGAAATGAAAAAAGGAGGGTATTTATAGAGAAATGAGGGAGGTGAACCATGGTTTGAAAGAGGTAGAAAATCAGATTTTTCACCAAAAAAATATGATTTTCCACCCAAAAAATCTAATTTTCTTCATCCTTAATCACTCTAATGATATCACTCTAATGACCTCACCCTAATGACATCATCAAATCTCTTTGGAAACACAAATATTCTTATTTTTTTTGGATTCTCTCATCAATGAGGCAAAATCAGATTTTCAGAAAATATTCTTCCCTAAACATCCTAATACGCAAGAAAAATACATCGAAAAACGTGCAAAACAAAACTAATTAAGACGATGCGCCAGACACAGCGTCGTGCGCTAGGTGCAAGGCTCTGCATCTGGCGCAGGCCATGCTGTGCGCTAGGCGCACGATCATGCGTCTAGCGCATGATCGTGTGCTTGGCGTACACTCGATTCTTACGGAAAAAATCCGGATTCCCCCCCTTCCCTCTTACACATGGGATTTTATTCTTATTCTCACATCTTTTATGATTCTTATTCTCTAACTAATGGATAAAGGATGTGATTAATGGATAAAGAATATATTCTTATTCTTTATCCAATGAACAATGACTTGATCATCAAGAAAACTGATTATTACCGGTTTTGAGATACGTTTAAAATCCTGACGCCTAATCGCGACTCGTTTATTGTTTTTTCGAAAGACTTACTTAAAACAATTAACGAAAACTCGTCAAATTAATCAAGACGAGCATGATTATACTACAAATCATTTTATTAAAACGGTGGGTGTAGTTATTGAATACGACTCACGGAAATTATATTTCTAAGCCGAAACCGCACGACCAATACGCAAAAATGGAAAACCGTACGACGGAATGAAACTCGCGCACCGGGACGAAACATGCATTTTGACGGGAGGCGCTCTCCACGATGCATGACGGTTTTTTATTATTTTAATTTTTTTTCAAAATCCTTATTTATCCGAAAAAGGGGTTCAAAATTTGGTCTACACAAACGTATTAACCACGTACGATCACGTTCTAATCACGGAGCTTAAGTTAATTAATCAGAGATTCAATTTCCATTATTTATCGACTATTACACAACCAATTAATGACTGTCTGGATCAGGAGTCATGTGGGGATCTCTGTAACACCCCCGACAATTCTCTATTTTCCAATATACCTTTTCAATATAAAACTTAGAGAATTATCAAAGCATTATCGCCCGTGTGATAACTTATCGGCTTATTTCGAATTTTGCAGCGGAAATAAAAATAATAAATAACTTTGAATGTAAAACTTAGTCAGCCAAAAGTCAACTCCCAAAAGTCAAAACAAAGTCAAACCAACAATAAGTCAAAAGTCAACTATAAAAGTAAAAGTCAATCACGAAAGTAAAAGTCAACTACAAATAATAATAAAGTCAACACAAGCTCTCCACTTCCCAAGAATAACATCTAGGTCGCCCAGATTGAACTCTATCAAATTAGAAGGAAATACACACTCTCATATCTTCAGAGGCAAATCTTTAAACAACTTGGTACACCTTATGACTTCTCCAGTAGGTATATTAATAGGCAGGTCAATCACCTCAAAATCTACCAACCCCTGACTTTTCACAACGGACGACGAAATTAACGAATAAGTCGCCCCAGAATCAAACAACGCTTTAACAAGAACGGAGTTAATAGAGAAAGTACCAGAGACTACGTCGGCAGATCGGTCAGCTTCATTGCGACTCATCACGAACAGTTTACCCGGAGCCTTATTCTGGTTGATGTTGCTCTCACTAGCAGGCTTACTGAAGCTTCCTATGTTGTTCAGTGCCCCTACAGGCTTTGAACCTTGGTTTCCTGATTGGTTGAACCCCGACTTCCCCTGATTACCACTCCAATTACCATTTTGCTCTTTCTTCTGCTTGATGAAGCACTTATACTCCCTATGGCGCTTCTTTTGGCAATAGTTATAGGTTACTAGGTCTCCCTTACAGTCTCTACCAAGGTGGTTCTTCCTGCACTTCTTACAATGGTAAACTCTTTCGGACTGGCCCTTATTGTTATAGCCCTGACCATTTTTCCCTTGGAAATTCCCATTCCCATTTTTGTCTTTCTTAAAATTCCCCTTATTTCCTCCATAATTGAAATCCTTTATTTTCTCACCCACTACAACATTCTTCTTGTCACGCCTCGACTGAAGACTATAAATATGGGCGGCTCTTCCTTACACAGCATCTAAGGATGCAAAAGTCTCACCACCTAACCCCAGTTGGATTTCCTCAGTCAAACCTTGCTCAAATATTTAAGCCTTTAACTTTGCAGTGGCTACTACTTCAGGTGCAAACCTCGACAATGCTATGAACTTACTATAGTACTCAAAGATAGTCATGCTCCCCATCCTAAGGTTTATGAACTCCTCGGGCCTTCTGTTTCCTCATAAAAGCGAGGTAAAATTTTCCTCTTAAAGTAGAAATAATGGAATCCCAATTAAACCCTTCAACAACACTAAGTCTAACCCCATTTCCTTTCCACCATAAGGCAGCCTCATCTTTCAGATACAAGATAACTTGACCTACTTTCATACCCTCACGACAATTCACAGCCCCGAAAATCTTTTCAAACTACCTAATCCAACTCTTTAAGAAGGTAGGGTAATCTTTCCCCTTAAAGTATGGCGGTTTAGTTTTAGCTAATCTTTCAAACATGATCCCGGCAGGATCGGGACGCTCAGCTCTTTCACGAGTCAAATTCTCCGCTAATAGGCGAAGAGCAGAAGCTAAGGCGTTATCGTTTTTAGTCATTCTACTGCGCGACCTGAAATTTAATGTAACTCTACTTTAGGTTTCGATACACAACTTACATGCCATTCTCTTCGAAGGCAACACTTGATTTGACCATAAAGATCGCATCAACATACAATTCTCATAATGCCACATTATAAATCATCATTAATCATAATCATTCATGTATAGTATTCAAATCAATAATAAACACGTGTGAGGATAAAATTCAATCAAAACAATAAAATAAAATAAATATTCTCATTCACGTGCCAAAATAAATTCTTGCTCAGTTGGGTAACTAAATCTTTACTTTTATTCCTCCAAATGATGATACTAACACTTTTTCCAATCCATAAGAACTATACTTTTTCCTTAACAAAATAAAGGTACTAAAGAAATAAATTTAAACCATTGCTTGACTACTTATCCAACATTTATTCTCAAAGCATAAATACATAATCTTAGGAGATACATCATCAGTCTCATCCTCCAAGTCTTCATCATCCTCATCCTCATCCTCATTTGCTACGTAAAAGTTTGGCTCACCAAAAACACTCCTCATCACAACATAGTAGATATCCTTCCGAGTTTGACTCCCAAAGACGATCAAACTCCCGGACGATCTCATCATCACTATCGGGGATGCCTACTTTCAACACATGGCGCAAAATGACCTCTAGGCTAGTGTAGCTATCACAGTCAGAATCAGACTCAGATCCTCCATCAATCTCATCATCATTCAACACAATCGGATTGTAGTAGCTCCCTACTCTAGTAGCTTATCTATCAGACATGACTAGAGATCCTATAACAGATAAATATACTATCACTTAGTGTATGTTCCCAACAATAGACAATAAGCAAGAATAAACAACAATTCAAAGCATGGGAAGAACATAAAACAGTTAAGTTGGGAAGAAAAATATAACATACTGAACTAACTATTTAATGCAGACATATAATATTTATATCCTATATGCCCATTCCTATACTACCCATCTCTCACATAAATAATAAAGTAAACAAAATAGCTAGAAGTATTAAAATAAATAAAATAATAAATAATATATAATATATAATTTTTCGAATTCATAAGAGAAATATAAAAAAATAAATAAATTAATATTATGAAATTCGGAATTTTCGAACAAAAAAAAAATCGGACCCTAAAGAAATATATAATTCGAACCAAAATAAAATAAAATATTTCAAATCTTGAAAATGTTTCGAAAAGTGATTTGAATACAACGAATAAGAAGGTGCTCAATTTCTATGAAATTCATTTTAAGTAACTAGTTAGCTAGGCGCCTAAAAAAAAATTAAAGTTGGCATGAAAGGGCAATAAAAACCTAAAACTCCAAGATACCACTTTGTAACACCCCGATAATTCTCTATTTTCCAAAATACCTTTTCAATATAAAACATAGAAAATTATCAAAGCATTATCGCCCGTGTGATAACGTATCGGCTTATTCAGAATTTTGAAGCGGAAATAATAATAATAATAATAAATAACTTTGAAAGTAAAACTTAGTCAACCAAAAGTCAGCTCCCAAAAGTGAAACCAACAATAAGTCAAAAGTCAACTATAAAAGTAAAAGTCAACCACGAAAGTAAAAGTCAACTACAAATAATAATAAAGTCAACACAAGCTCTCCACTTCAAGATTATTAAGTCATTTAGAGAGAAATGATCAATTTGAAACAGAATTTGGAGATTTTATTTGGCTAATTGGATTTTGGCCATTTAAAGCGAGACACGTGAAACAACCTAAAATCAATTCGGAGATCATAATTACCAATCTAATTATGTCAAATTATGTGATTAACCCATTTAAATATGGAGAACACATTTTTAAAATGTAAGATGGATCATCATACAATTTAACTTAGTTAGATGTGCAATGTTTCCTCTTAATTGAGATTGGGTCATCTTCACTTCCCGAACCCATGATGCATCATCTTCATAAACTTGTAATCGACGATGCTTTATTGATCCCGAGAGACTGCTCACCAAATGGGTCATCACAGGATCAATAAGGCATAGCCATGATCAACATATACACACAAAGCACGTAATCAGCAAAGCTGAGTACCACATAGCGAATAAACTTAAATCCTAACATGATACTAATAACATTAACAGGGATAATAATATAACAACATAGCATACTACTTTACTGAACTAAACTCCACAACTAATAAATTAATTAATTTAGATGAAATAGACAATGGAAAGAGTTGTGCAAACCAAACCAATCTTCAATTTAGAAGACGAAGTACGGGCTCGACTCCGTACTCCCCTGACCTACGATATCGATGAACCTTTTAAATAAATATAGGACACGGTGATCAATCCGGTCCAAAGAAAAGCCATTGGCTACCACCATGTACTCCAACTCATACTAGTCCATCACTTCAGACGTGCACAAGTCTAAAGCTATTGCTATTCACTTTCCACTTTAAGTGATTAATAAATTATTACTTGTTATGACTCACAAGTAGAACAAATAATATAACCATCAAAGATACATAAACTTCCATTTTTATCTTAGGATTAGATAAGGTGATCATCATCTTAACAATCCAATAATAATTCCAATATTAAATCCATAACCCTTATTTATTTGTTGAACCAAGTCAACAACCAACCAACTTTTCATAGGTTAAATAAACAACTTACCAAATAAGGCCCTCGATCCTCATAAAGTAATTAAATAATCCAAAGGGAACAACATGATTCAATCATGATCCAATATCAACATATATAAATATTAATCCCTCATGTGAATTAATAAATTAAAGTTCCCAAATCTCATATGCTTGGATCAATCATCCATATACAAACATAAGATCATCATCATAACTAACATGCTTCACACAACGACATAAAACATGCAAATCCAATTGAATATAAATCACATATGAACTAAAATAGTTCCCTATACATGATACTACATAGATCCCATCCTAAGGACATGATACTAATTCCAACCCACACATAGGCATGTACGTACCTTGTGTAGACAAAGTTCGAGGCCACTTTAACAAGCTTAAAAGTCGCCTAAAGAGTATTCTCCGCCTAACAATAATCAACATAACCACACATCAATACTCTTATAAATTTCCAGCAATAATAAAATACTTAAAACCCTCTTTAAAAGTGTTTAAAAACCTTTCCCGTCATTAAAACTTTAATTATTATTACTCCCTAGTATAGTACTACTATACAAGTTGCTAAAACACTTAAAAACTCATACTTTGATCATGAAAACTCCATTATTAGCATAGTTATAAAATTTTCAGCAACTTATAATGTAATAAAATCCTTTTTAAACATATTTAAACATAATTAAAATCATAAGAATACTCAATTTCATAAACTATAATATACTACTATGATTTTCCAACTCATAAAACCCTAAAAATCCATGCTTTGATATTTAAAACCCTAGTTTAAACATAACTATTAAATACGAAATTTTTAAGTACTTCATTACATAAACTACATGATCTTAGATTTATATTTAAATCATCAACTATAACTTTAAACATAAACATATAAAAACAACCTTTAAAAATATAAACTTTGCATTAAATAAAACTTGAGGAGGAAGAAAATAACCAAAGCAAAGGAGGAAGGAAAAAGATATCGGCGGGGAAGAGGCGGCGGCGACGACGGCTGGGCGGCGGTCTGGTCGGCTGGGCGGTGGTTGGCCGAGAAACACGAAGAGGAGAAGAAGAGAAAAGGAGAAGAAAAGAAAGGAGGAAGCCGAAAATTAGGGGGAGAGGAAAAGAGAGAAAATGAAGTGTGGGAAATTTTGGGTTTTTTGGGGTTAATATAGTTACCCCTTCTTAGGCTTAGGAAAAGGTGTTGGGGCTTAAATAATATTTAATTGTTGGGTGATATGTGTAGTTGGGTTCCTCTAACCCAATTTAAATTCTCTTTAAAAAACCAAGAGGTGTTTTAAGCTATTTAAATAATTTTCAAAGTATGACTAAATAAAATGTTTGACTATTTAAAATCATTAAATAATTTCTTTGACTTTCAAATAGTCAACCTTGCAAGAAGTAAATCATTTAAACATTAAAAAAAATATAATATACATTAAAATGCATTTATAAAATTCATAAGATTACGGGGGATTTCAATCTCATGATGAGGACACTGCCTTTGTAGACCCTTGTACCCTTTCGAAGCTTCATAGAGTGATTCACCATCCAAATGAGTGAAGGATGTGATTGCATTGTGCAGCTTGGCAGTCTTCCTAGGAGGAAAGTACTTATGACATAAAGCAGTGGCTAATTTATTCCAATTTGTGAACTTGTTCACCTAATGACTCTTGAGCCATTCTTTTGCTCTGTCCCGCAAGGAGTGAGGGAACAAACGGAGGCGCGAGCTTCATCAGAGTCCCTATTAATCTTCACAGTATCACACTTATCAAGAAAAGAGTTAATATGTTCATTTGGATTCTCCATAGGTCTGCCACTAAACTGATCTTGTTGAATAAAGTTGATCAGTTGGATTTTGATCTCAAAGTTGTTGGCCTCTACAGCAGGCCTAACAATGCTAGATGTAGATGTGACTTCCGGCATATTATATTCACGAAGAGGACGAGCCAATGGTTCTCTTCAATTAATTTCCTGCTCCCTTCTTCTTCTCTCAGCGTTAAGTCTCCTAGCCGTGGCTTCTGTCTCGGGATCAAAGACCAGGTTATCTACCATTCGTGATCGCCTATGCATTCGGAAACAACAACTAGTGAAGAAATAAGTAAGAAACAAAGTAACAGGTGTAGTCTATTAAATCTATAATCAAACTAATTCTATTTCGTATCCTCCCCGACAACAGCGCCAAAAACTTGTTCGGGTTTTGTTTTAATACCGCAAGTACTGAACAGTGTCGTAGCACATACGGCTCGAACTCAGGGAGGTGCAAGATTAAACACTAGTTGACTTCAGACTATAAAATAGCTACACAATTCGAATATTAAGAGAAATCTATGTAACTAACAGCTAAACTAATAACAAGATGACAAACTCGATGAATATGATGATTAAAACACTAAGATTAAGCATCACACTAATATGAATTGATCAAAACATAACTCACATCCCAGTTATTCAATTATAGCTTAAACGAGATTGACATACCCGAAACTAAATCCTCGGTCATTCCTCAATACCTAGAGCTCACTTTCATGATAGCAAAAGGCCTAACTAACCTGTATGTCTCCTATTGTCATGGCTCACACATAGTTAGAAGCATTAAGAACCAATGTCAAATAATTCCCAATTCTAGTTCTTACCTATTTTCATGGGAGAATTCAAATCAATAATAAGATTATCTAAATTATGACCCAACTTTCTTTGACGAACTCAATTAATAAAATAACAACTTAGCATCAAATAAATAACTCTTAATTCCAAATCCAACTTTCGTTGATAATATAAAACTAGGGCTAAATCAAGATGCGAAATTGGCAGCAAAAACTGTCTCATCAAACCCTAAACATATAATTCAATAACATGGGAATTAGACAATAATTCATATGATCAATCCATATTATGGCTCAACTCAATCCTAGATAAAAAATACTACTCACTAATCATGGCAATAAAATCAATAAACATAATATAAAACATAATTAAAATAAACAAAAGAGAAAGAAAGAATAAAATTTGATACGCAATGCTTGAAATCTTGATCAAGGTCACAATCTTGAATCTCCAAAATAACAATAGGAAATATATTAGGGCAAAAACTAGATTGGAAAATGTAAGAACAATATAACATCAAACGTGAATAATGAATAATAGATCTCTTAACCTAATTAGCACTCCTCTAATATAAAGTTATATCCCTAATACTTGTAGGAAACCAAGTTACAAGATAAGGATGGCCAAATAAATCATTAAAGGGCCTGAATTAAGTAATCTGCACGCACGTAGGAAGCTTTGAGAGCCAACTTGCGAAGCCCATTGCGGAATTACTCAAGTGATGAGAACAAATACAACTAGCAAGTTCTTACTACTAGTATGTTCAAAGTCACACCAAAATCACCATAAACATGAAATATCTCCCAAAATCAAAATTCACCATAGAATATCAAACAATAACCACAGCAAGATAAGCAATTCAACAATATAAACATTCAAGCAAAGACACATAAATTTTTACGTGGAAAACCCCATCAATGAGAAGAGGAAAAAACCACGGGACGATTAGGAGTCCACCCAATTGCTCTTATTATGATAAAAGGAAGGTTAAATAAACCCAATTCTAAGTCCTCAAATGGGTACACAAATTACCCAACAATAGACACCATAATTAGCAACTTACAAAAGAGGAAGATTGAGAAATATCACCAGAAAAAGAGCTCAATACAGCATCAATATCTCATGAACCAGAGCACAAAAAGACAATCCCACCGTCCAGAATATACCCCAAGATGTATCGGATAAGCTGTCAAAATTTCAGCCTAATCGGACCACGAACATTCTTCGATCAGAGGTATTTTGTGAAGTTGTGCCCAGAAAACCGAGAATGGGCTGCACTCTTTTTCTTGTTTTTCTCTCACTTTTCTTCTCTCACTTTTCTTGCGTAAACTTATCACACTTACTGACATCAAGTTAAATGCTGCTCCATTTTTGTGACGCAAGCCAAAGTCCTTTTGGCTCCCTCACACCCATGTGAGTTGTGCCCCAAAAGTTAACTTCTAGAAGCTTAACTACTTTGGGCCAGGCCTGGCCCTGAACAAGTCCAAAATGGGACTCAGAACAGGACCTCCCTTTTAGAGGGGCCTCGCATTTGAAAAAAAATAAATCAGTTTGCCTAAGGCCCAGTAAAAGTAATACCCATTAGTACCGCATAGGCGCAATTCTACTCCTGACTCTCTCTTTCCATCTCCTCGATTTTCTCCTTTAACCGTTGGATTTCATTCTTCAGATCTTCTTTCTCTCTCCTTACCCGAAATCCAGCCCCAAAAACTCACTTCTTTCTCTCTTTGTTCTTACCGTTGCCTATACTGCTATACTGCTACTGGATATTTGCAACAGCGAGATCTTCTCCAAATTTCAGAAATGTCTCTCTCTCTCTCTCTCTTTCTCGCTTTTGGTGTTCGAATAATCTGTTGTTCAACAATGAGAACTGAGAGAAGCTGCTGAAGATGGAACCTTAGAAAGTAAGTACTTTTATAATCCTCGTTCTAATTCATTCTTTTGGGTTATGAACTCATAATTTTAACTGTATGTAGCTTTAATTTTTCTGGGTTACCTTCAGATTTTTCTGTAATTTAATGGGTCTAACTGAATTTTTCACAATAATTCAGGAATCTGCTTGTAATATAAGCATATAGGTACTGCTCAATTGTAAAAAAAGATTCATTCTTTCTGTGAATCTTTTGCTGCTGCTCCTTTTTGTGCTCGTCTGATGTCAATTTTGAGATAAATTTTCCACGTTCATCTCCTCTCAATTTTTAAATGGGTACTGCTCAATGGTTGTGTTAGTTGTGAAACTAGGGTTGGGTATGAATTTGATTGTAACTGTAATGGTTATTATCTCCGGTAGACGAGAGGGTTGGGACATGGATCGAGGCCTCACTTTCAAACACACCGACTATTTTTCACTGTTAGCACAGGGCCTCCATATTGTTCCGGTCGGGGCTGCTTTGGGCTAAATAACCCAAATACAATGAGTTTTTCCACATAGGAAGGGACTCATTGTAACACCCCAAAATTTCGATCCTAAATGTTCGTGTTATTTTACCCTTCATCATAATTTTCCGTTAAAATTAGAATATTTTACTTCTTAAGAATATTTTATCTTATGTTATTTGTTTTTCAACTTTTAAAATGTTATATATTTATTATTTATTTGTTGAGAAATTATTGATTTTGTAGTATTGAGAAATACGCGTTTGAGCTAGTATTTTTATTTATTCGATGTGAACTATTTTGGAGCGTGCGCACGACTTTCTAATGTGAAGTTTTAAGCTCCTAAAAGATGTCTACAAAATCAGAATATTGGAAGCATGGGAGAGGCTTTTGAGCATCCTTGCAAGTGAATTGTAACCCCTTGTAACCTCCTTTTTAATTCACCATAATTATCCAACTTAAAACCCCATCATTAGTCTTTGTAACCCCTTTTTAACTTCATTTGTATTGCTGAAATTATGCTAGAAAAATTCAGTTTGTAACCCACCTCCTCTCACGCCAGTCTTAGAGTGGAAGAGAAAGAGTTCTTCTCTCTTTTCGCATTTTCGTCCATTTTTGCACACCCATCTTGTTTGCGCCATATCTCCTTCGTTTCTTATCGGAATTGGACATGTGAGTAGTCAAAATCCATCTACTCGGAAAGATCTTGCTCGTCGTTTAATTTTTTTTGAAGAGAGGGAAAGACGCGACTGCAGTTTTCGTTTCAATCAGACGAGTCACCCGGTTTTGTTTTCTTGTCACACCTTCATGAAAATGACCATATCTGGAGATCTAACCGTTGGATCGTCCTGAAATTTGGACAACACATTAAGGACGTATGGAACATTACTTTGACTAGAGCGATTTGGCATCCGAGATTCAGATCGTCGGGCGTCGTGGTTGGAACAGAACACAATCTCATGGAAATGCAAGCAATGGAGGTCTTCAAAGGTAACTAACGGCGATCCTAGATCGATTAGTATTAGTATAGGAATTTTATTAGTTTTAATAGTTGGGTTATTTGGGTTTTAGTATCATAATAGGTTGGGTAAAATTATATCATGATTATGATAAGTATTTTATCTAAGTTGTAGTATTATATTTATCATGTTTAATATTAGAAATCATGTTAATGTTGTTTCTTTATAAAGAGTGAAGCTCAATCATTAAGCATGTTTATGTGGGTGTTCTGGCTGCATCTTGGGTGTTGCTTTCATGACCTGCTATGGCGTCGTTAAGTTATCTGCTGCCGTCACCTTGTTAATACATGTTTTGGTTTCGTGTTGCTTTCATGACATGCAGTACATCACTGCCATCAAACCTGTTGTTCCGTATTTAATCTGACTCGCTGCTATATTTTGCTACTGCTGGGCTGTTGTTCCTATTCGTTTTTCTCGTTGATTTGATGCCATTGTTTCTACAGTTTGCTTCTAGCGTGTTGTATTTACATGTTAGTGCAAGTGAAGTGCAGTGAGTTGTTTATTCCTGCTATGAGATGTACCTTATTGTTAGCTAGATATTAAATTAATTACATGAGCCAATCCATGAGTTGTTGTGGATATTTTGCTACAACTGTACATGTGAGGAGTTTAATTCGAATTCTTGATCCTAACTTCCAGATTGTAAAATTTTGCATGGTCTTATAAACTTAAGTAATGTCATGCTATAGTTTTTTTTATATTTTATTTTGTTATTGTGTTCTTAGCATATTTGATAAGTTGTCTCTATGACCATGTTCTCAGGTGTTGTTAGTGATATATGAGTGTTTTAATTGTTTTGTGATGATTTGGTTGTTTGTATGGTATTAGGAGTATAATTTTGTTTTAAAGAGTATTCGTTCTTTTTGGTTGGGCAAAAATGATTTTGATTAGTATTATTATTACTATTACTTTGAGAAGAATAAATATTGTTGAATTGAAATTCTTGGGTTGCGATCCTAGATTTATGCTGATTTGGTGTAAGGCCTTAATGGCATCCGTGTAATTTGATGATTGAGTATTATTTTATTATTATTATTGTTTGAGAGCAAGATTATCTAGAGGTACATAATCCCGAGGTGAAGAACATGCAAACCATAGGACGTAATCCTAGGTATACCTTGGTTTTGTTGTCGTCCGAGAGGTCGGTGGGGATGTAATCCTACACCGCATCGGAAGTATGGCCATTCTTAGACACATGCAGTAGGGAACGTAACCCATAGGCTGTCTGGAGGTTGTCTGACATTTCCATAGGAAGTGGGTTGTCCACTAGCATTCAGCTCTCTCTCTCAAACTAATTATATCATTTTATTATTTTAAACTTGATGGTTTATGTTGTTGATACTTGAGTTTAGATATATAAGTTATTTACCCATGTTGTTTATTTTGTTATCTTTACTCTATTTATATTAAGCATGTTGTTATATCTTTGTTTGAGTGTTATATTTGATTATCTGAAGTTTACTATTGAGATGTTTTTGTATAACTTGATTATTAAGGCTTTTATAACTCTTATATGGATCCTAATTGGGCTGGGAGAGCTATTAGTTAGTCCCCACTGATTGTGGATATTTGTTGATATATTTTGCAGGTGATTATTTCGTGTTATGGGAAATGAGAGAAAGACTATTTAGGATTTTAGAGACATTTTATTTTATTTTATATTGTCTATATTGGGATTATGAGGTTGTTTTACCTCTTTTTGGATATCTTGGATTAGTATAATTGGATTTTATTTTTATTTAGTTTAATTTAACCTTTGATTAGAGTGGCATATCCGTCAGGCGATATTTCTGCTATCGCGATTTCTTTAATAAAATGTTCTATTTTGTTTATATTATGTTTATAAAAGGACGGAGTGTTACACTCATGGCCCAACTGCTGGAAAATATTAGGTGGAAGTGTAGTGGGTGTTGTAATGATTTCGAGAGGAATGTACTGATATGATGAGTTGAATAAGGAAGAGAATTGGTTTTGTAAATTGATGACTTGTATTGAGTAAATGGTTTCTTACATCTTGGCATAATACATCATGCTCCTTATGTACTAGTAGTATGTTGGTGGTAGATCTTTCTAGACTTAGCTCGGCTAGATTAGTCTAGATATTACATGTCAAGAATTATCTAGCTAATATATTTTACATGGCTTTAGATTTTTCTAGATTACATGATATTTTTGCAAACCTCAAGATTTTTCTAGATTAACTATTTCTAATACTCCCCCTTAATCTGAAAAATCTTGTACTCCATATTTTCTTCTCAAATTATTCTTCAGTTTTTGTTGATGCTCTTGTCACCAACAACCTCCGATCTTGGTTTTTCTTCTTGTCTTTGTGTTGGTACCCTTGTCACCAACTTTAGCTTGTCTTCCTTCTTTATTATTTTTCTTGTCGGTACCCGTGTTGTCATCTTTCTTACTCTTTCTTACTGATGCTCCTGTTACCAGCAATTCTGCTTCTTGAAATTGTCTCTTTTTATGGATATTTTTGGTGCTCATGTCACCAAATATTTCTGCTAATGCACTTGTCATTAGTGACCTTCTAAATTTCTTCTTTCAAAACATACTTTCTTCATTATCTTCTCTACCAAAGTTAGCAATTTCCTCATCCGGTTTCTTGAACCTGCAATTCTTTCCAACATGGCCGAACTTTTTGCACACCCAACATTGTGGCTTCCCTTTAAAGTAACAGTCTGCACGATCATGGTTACTTCTCTTACAAATTTTACAAAATAGTTTGTTCTCCATACCTTTGCATTTTGGTAAATTTTCTTCATCTTCACCCTCAACCTTCTTCTTAGATCCATTCTTCTTCAATTCTTCTTGAGATTTGAAGGAGAATTTTGCTGCAAGTGCGATCTCCACCATATCTTCATTATTATAACAATTTTTTCTTTGTTCATGGGACTCCAACGATCCCATAAGTTGTTCAACCGTAAAGTTCGATAAATCTTTTGTTTCCTCAATTATTGTGACAATATTATCAAATTTACCGTTCAATGATACTAAAATTTTCTTAAAAATTTTTTCATCCGAAATTTCTTCTCCATATGATTTCATTTGATTAACAATCTCAATAATCTTTAACCAACTCATCATCTTTCATCTTTAGATTTTCAAAATCTCTTCTTAAAGATTAAAGTTTAATACATCTCACCTTGCTATCCCCTTGAAACTCTTGTTGTAGAATCTCCCAAGCCTCCTTTGTTGTGTTAGCCCTCATAATTCTTGGAAATATTGTATCCTGTACCACATTTTATATAAGGTATAATGCCTTTGCATCCTTCATCCTTTCTTTTTCAAGTCGCTTCCTTTGAGCATCATTTAAGCTACTTTCATTTTCATACTCCTTGTATCCCTTTTCGACATAACTCCATAATCCATATGATCTTAACATTGTTTTCATTTTAATTTTCCAAAAATCATATTTTTCTCCCCCAAAAATTGGAATAGGAAAGCTACATTGTTGGTCATTGTTATTTATGTTGTGTTTGGGATAAATGTATATTATAATTGTTAGTGAAAGCTTTGGGATTTTATGGCTCTGATACCAAATGTTGGAAAATATTGGGTGGAAGTGTAGTGGGTGTTTTAATGATTTCGAGAAGATTGTACTAATATGATGAGTTGAAAAGGAAGAGAATTGGTTTTGTACATTGATGACTTGTATTGAGTAAATGGTTTCTTACACCTTGACATAATACATCATGCTCCTTATATACTAGTAGTATGTTGGTGGTAGATCTTTCTAGACTTAGCTAGGCTAGATTAGTCTAGATATTACATGTCAAGAATTATCTAGCTAATATATTTTACATGGCCTTAGATTTTTCTAGATTTTCCTATATTACATGATATTTTTACAAACCTCAAATTTTTTCTAGATTAACTATTTCTAATACCAATAGTTTTGACATCTTCAATGACTGTCATTTTATTCAATGTAAAAGCTCGAGCTCCTGAGGTTGTGATCGAGTTTGATGAAAGTTGGTTTTCTGATATTGAGTTGTGCAAGGAATCAAGTGTTGTATGTCTTCTCCTATATAAAGCATGCCCTCTTTATTCAACTTACACTACTCAAAGGCATGAAGTATTGATCTATATGATTTCGTTGGCTGCTGTAAAGTATAATCTTTTATGCCAACTGTAGTTTGCTGGTGGACAACGGCTTGTTCCAGTTGGTCTTGCTGATGATGATGACCAGATGATTATACAGCTTTGTTCTGTTCTAAATATCAATTATGTTTGTTATAAATGAAGTTGCAATATGTTGTAAAGTATACTTAGGATATCATCAATTTCAGAAAGGAGTTATGTTGTAATATGCTATAGAGGAAAGATATTCTGATGTATAAGCGGGGCTTCTGACTTGTGATGAGGAGTTGGTTATATTGTACAGAAATTTTGCTTCAGCGTGTTATTACTCCGGTGATGATTTTTTTTCCGGTTATTTCACCATATACCCCTGACTGCACCATACCCCTTCAACTTTTGAAATTTACCATATACCCTCCACCTTTAAAAAAATACATTGACTTACCCTTTTGACTAACGGTGTTACACTTCCATTAGTCATTAGGCCCTAATCCTCCTCTAACCCTAATTAACTAACCTAAATCAAACCCTAATCCTAACTCTAACTCTAATCTAATACACTAACTTGGGCCCTAACCCTAACCACCCCTTACCCCACTGCACCACCACCCCGTCACCACCACCACCCCTTCCCCTTTCCCCGCTGACTTCCTCCCCTTCCCCCGCTAACCCCCTCCCCATCCTCGTCACCACCACCTCCCTCCCCTTCTCCTCGCTGCGTGAACCCCCTCCTCTCCCCTTCCCTTGTCGCGAACCCCCTCCCCCTCCCTTTCCCCTGCTGCGCGAACCCACCTCTCCTCCCCACCTACAGTTTCTTCGATTGTTCGAGTTTGTTTCATGAAATTCTAGGGAGGTGGGTTCGATTGTTCGATCTGCGAGGTGGGGAGAGGAGGGGGTTCGCGACGGGGGGAAGGGGAGGGGAGGGATGGGGGTTCGCATAGTAGGGGTAGGGGAGGGGGGTTCACGCAAGCAGAGGAAGGAGAGGGAAGGTGGTGGTGACGGGGGAAGCGGGGGGGGGTCGGCGGGCAAGGGGGGAGAGGGGGTCAGCGGGGAAAGGGGAGGGGGTGGTGATGGGGTGGTGGTGATGGGTGGTGCAGTGGGGGTAAGGGGTGGGCGAGGGGTAGTTAGGGTTAGGGTTAGTGTATTAGATTAGGGTTAGGATTAGGGGTAGATTTAGGTTAGTTAATTAGGGTTAGAGGGGGATTAGGGGTTAATGACTAATAAAGGTTAACTCCGTTAGTCATTAAGGGTAAGTGGATGAATTTTTCCAAAAGTGGGGGGTATATAGTGAATTTCAAAAATTGAAAGGGTGGTGCAAAAAAAAATTTGTCGGGGGTATATGGTGAAAAAACCGTTTTTTTTAATTACAATTTGCACTTTTTTTTTTGTGAACAATGTAATACATAATCTAAATAGTCATGGCAAAAAGCCTATTACAATCCGTAGATAGCAAGTTTTGACAGTAATTAAGGGGGAAGGGAAAATGTCTAATTACATTCCTGGGATCGTGCTCATTAATACAACTCTTAGCTAATAAGTCAACTACTTGGTTGTCTTCTCTTTTAATGAAAACCATGCTCCTCTCGTGGAAGTAGTGACGCATCTCCCTACAATCAATAACAATATCGGTGTATAGATCCTCATAAACAACTTCAGCAGTGATTATATCAACTGCCTTTTTACAATCCGAGAGGAGCGCAACATGAGTAAAATTTGAGTTGGCAACTTGGAGCCCTTGACAAATCGCTAGTAATTCTGCATGAAGAGGATCGGATATGTTGGGTAACTAAACCCGTAATCCAATGACCATTGTGACTTCGTATAACGCCTGCAATACCTGCCTTGATTTCAATGTTAACAAAAGAGTCATCCACATTCACATGGACACAATGGTGATGAAAACTAGTCGATCGAGAAAGCAAGTTAGAGGACGTTTGGGAAGGGGATTGGTACGCATGGAACTCGACTGCTAGGGTGAAAGCCTTGTAAAGGATGCAAGGAGCAGGACTATGCGTGAGACTTATTTTCAACTTTACACTAAACAATCTCATAAGTCTCAAATTTACACTTAACTAATCCAATAGAGCTTCAAACTGGATCAGTTAGTGTAGTTAACTGATCCAGTTTTCAACTCCAAATCGGATCAGTTAAGTGTTATCTGATCCGGTTGTGAAGTCTTCTCAATTGTTCCACCCTTATTTGCTCTGATGTATTTTCGGATGTATTTCCGGATCATTTAAGTCCATTTTACCCGGATCCTTTAACCTTTTTTCCACTACTGCTTAGACATGAGTGTGTCATCATAACCATGATATGATTAGTTTAACTTTGACATTGTTAAACGACGCGCTGTAAAAGAAGGTTATAAAGGCAGTGATCAAGTTAACTAAAATTTGAGTGGGATTTTTGGTCATGTAAGAGTGGATAAGTCTTCATACTAGATAAGATTGGTGTATTGGCCCCTTGATGAGCGAGAACTGAAAATGCATGGCCATGCTCAATTGGATAAAGGAGTTAATCTTTGTTTAGCAGTTCGAACTTGGAAATCAAGGAATTAATTAAATTTGAGTAACAGCATGAAGAACATGAGATGTTAATCATGTTGTCAAATTTGGTTTTAAGAGACTTAAGAAATTTTAGTATTGCCACCTTGTCTTAGAACAAGTGGGAGATTGAAAATAATTGTAATCATTATGACAATTAGATCGGGCCTATAACTAATACTAACTCCATTTCTCAATAAGTGCAACACTTTCCTTATTGGAATAGTCACAATAAGTGCAACCAAGCTCAAAATGGTAAAAGAAGTACAATATTATTACAAATATGCCACCAAAAAGCAAGAGGGGACCACAACTTTTTTATCTCATCACTTGAAATTACTCTACTTTATTGTGATCCCAACTTTCTCTCTCTACATTTCTTGGTATTCCCCCACTTTCTCTATGTTGCACTTATTGAGAAACGAAAGAAGTATAACCTAATCATATGAGGTCAAACTAATAAGCATTTGATTGGAACAAATTAAATAGGCCAAAAAGGCCTGTGGGGGTCTGCTATATGTACTATTGAATTAGGGAAGTATTTTGTTTGCTCAATTTTGCCTAAACTTTCCCAATATAAATAATAGCTATAATATTACGGTTTTAGGTAATTAAGTTAATCAGTGTGTGTGACACAAAAGAGAGCAAAAACAAAACCTTAAACCTAGTAAGTAACCGGTGCCTATTCATAAAAAGCGATTAAGAGATTTTTTATCTTTCTATACCGTTCTAGCAAACGTAGAAATTCAATTGATACTTGTGGATTAAGTAGAGGAGCAACAACTAGGGCTCTTTGTAACACCGCGACAATTCTCTATTTTCCAAAATACCTTTTTCATATAAAACTTAGAGAATTACCAAAGTATTATCGCCCGTGTGATAACTAACGTATCGGCTTATTTAGAATTTTGCAACGGAAATAAACAATAACTTTGAAAATATAAATAACTTAGCCAACCATAAGGTCAACTCCAAACCGAACTAAAAGTTAACTATTCAAACCATAACTATAATGGAAGTTATAAAAGTATTAAAGAACTAAACACAAGCTCTCCACGAAAACCCGAACCCATGATGCATCATCTTCAGACCTGGAATGGTCGATGCTCTATTGATCCTATAGACCGCTCATCAAATGGGTCATCATATGATCAATAAAGCACAGCCATGATTGACATACAGAAAAGCACGTAATCATCAAAGCTGAGTACCACATAATAATTAAAATATAAAACCTAACATGATACTAATAAACATTAGCTCAAAGATAAATAATAACATAAATAAATAACATATTGAATATACTGAACTAGACTCCACAACCAATAGGTTAATTAATATTAATTTGAATACGCAATACATAGAGTTGTCCAAACCAAACCAGTCTTCAATTTAGAAGACGAAGTACGAAAGCGACTCCGTACTCCCACGACCAACGATATTGAGGTACTAATTAAATAAAATAGAACATGGTGATCAATCCGGTCCCAAGAAAAGCCATGGGCTACCACCGTGTACTCCAATTCATACTAGTCCAACACTTCAGACGTGCACAAGTCTAAAACTTATTGCTATTCACTTTCCACTTTAAGTTATTAATAAATTATTCAATGTTGAGACTCACAAAGTAAGACAACCAACATAAATAAAGAGCATGGATACACAAAGCTTCCGTTTTTATCTTAGGATTAAACAAGGTGATCAACAACTCAAATGATCCAAGAATAATTCCATTACTTAGTTTAACAACCAACCAATATTTATTTGTTGAATTAAATCAACAATCAACCAATCTTTCCGTAGGTGAATAACCAACTTTACTAAACAAGGCCCACGGTCCTTATAAAGTAAATAAAATAATATAATCCAAGGGAACGACATGATACCATTCATGATCCAATAACAATATAATTATTAATCCCTCATGTGAATTAATAAAATAAAGTTCCCAATCCCACATGCTTGCATCAATCATCCATACAAACATATAATAACCAACATATGCAACATGTTGCACATAACTGCATATAACATGCAAAATCACTTGATTATAAGTCACATATGAACTATAAAAAGTTCCCTATACATGATACTACATCAATAATAGTCTTAGGACATGATGCTAGTCTAATAACACATAGGTATGTAAGTACCTTGTGTAGACAAAACGAGAGGCCGCTTTCACAAGCTGAGAAATCGCTCAAAGCATATTCTCCGCCTACCAAATACCAATATAGCCAAGTATTAATAGTCTAATAAATTTCCAGCAACTTTAAAATATTTCAAACCCTCTAAACATTATAACTTCAACTTTAAGTGCCCCCTAGTATAGTAGTACCATATTAGTCATCAAAAACCCTTAAAAATCAACACTTTAATGTTTAAAAACCACCATAAGTGTGTTAATAAAATTTCCAGCAACATATAACATCTTTAAAACCCTTTCAAACTTACATTAACATAGTTATAAATATTACAGTACTCAATTTTCATAAACTATAACATAGTATTACAATTTTCAACTCTTGAAACATTAAAAATCCATGCTTTGATGCTTAAAACCCCAACTTAAACATATATATTAAATCTGAAATTTAATTCCTTTACTATACTAATTATATAATCTGAAATTTATATTTAAATTATCAAAGTTGCAAACTTTAATTATTAAAACGTCAAAACAATACTTAAAACATAAAACCAATCCTTAAAATAATATAGAGGAGGAAGAAAATAACCAAAAAGGAGGAAAAAGAAGGCACGCAGCAGGAGGGGGAGGACGCCGGTTGCGGCAGCTGTAGGCGGCGGCGGCTGGGCGACGGCGACCGCGAGCCGAGGGAGCGAGGAAAAAACTCGAGTGAGGGAGAGAGAAAAGAAAGAGTGTCGTGAGAGAGGAAGAGAGAGAAAATAGAGTGTGTTTAATGTGACAAAAATTGTTAATGAGGAGGTATTTATAGGCTCCCCATTAGGGGGTCCAAAAGGGAATCGGGCTTGATGGGTTGGTTTAATAAAGATGCTCATATGAGATTCTATAAGGTTTGGGCTCCTCTAACCATATATTATAATCCTCTTACTTTAACACCACTAGTTAAATTATAAAATAACTTTCAAAGTATGACTAAATAAAATATTTGATTATTTAAAACATTAAATAATCCCCTTTGACTTTATAATAGTCAACACTTTAAGAAATCAATTATTTAAATACTTCACTATATATAAATATACTTAAAAATATATTTATAAAATTCATAAAATTGTGGGGGATTACACTCTTGGATCTTAAAAAGCAAGTGGAAAACACGCATCAAAGGTTGTAGTGCTTTGACTAAAATTTGATTCATATATTTGTTTTGCATGTGATCTTGTGATAGAAGTTAGGAAAGTGTTTCTTAAAATTCTGCTTTATGCATCTATGTATTCCTACACCCTCAACAAGGAGAAACTGTTGGTGATGACCAACTGTTGAGTCTCTAAAACGCTCCAACATGGGTAATTTTGGTACCTCTTACCTATGTCTCTTCTAATTGATACTCAAGTAGTACCATTCCATTAAGAAGCGAAAGAGACATAAGTACCAAATAGTCCCAATTCGAAGAGGCATATTAGCATAGGTATCAAATGGTATGTGTAAATACCAAAATTACCTTGATGGAGTCTTTTCGGGATTCCACCTATTGGTTACCAAGACAACTAGATAAGCTCTGCGACAAGTTAAGGCCAAAAAATCTTCGATTTCAATTCTTCTCACATACTCACATTAGTCCGAGAAGTAATGTATTCCTAAATGTTAAAACGAGTTCGGGAGGAAAGTTGGAAGGAAATTAGAGAGGTTGGAGAAATCGTAAGGAATGTAATGTGTTTTAGAAAGTTATAAGGTATAAGAGTTAGAAATTTTGAGTTTCACTATTAGGTCGCAATAACACACTATAGTAAATCTTAACAAAAAAACGAGAGGTTCTCTCTCTGAGTTAAAAACGTCTACTCTTTTAGTGAAGCTCTAACCCAAAAAATCCTTAGCCACTTAAGTTCTAATCTTGTATAGGCTCTACTTTTCATTAGTTTTGAATTCTTATGTTATTAGTTTGTCGATTTGTTAGTGAGTTCCTCATCTTGTAGTCTATCAATACGCGTCCAATAGTATGGAGGAGGAGGGCACAAATAATATAAGTACTGGGAATCCATTTCACAGGAAACAAGGGCCTTTCATTTGGATGCAACCTGAGATAATCAAGCATAATACAGTGCTGTTGCAATTCTTAATTGTGGGTAAGTTCATTGATTCTCGAGATTTTGAAGTCAATGAAGTCTAGCAATGGGTTTACACTTGGATCACAAAGGAGAGAATTTTGGTTCATAAGGAAGGGAAAATATTTCTCTTCTACTGTCAGAATATTGATGCACTAGAGGAAAAAAACCCAAGGGCTGCGTTTTTTGACCGCAGCCATTAGGCTAGCAGCCCTTGGCATTTAAGAAGGGCTGCGGTCAGGGGAAAAACCGCAGCCCTTGGTGGATTAAGGGATGCGGTTAAGGGTCAAAACCGCAGCCCTTGGTGAGTTAAGGGCTGCGGTTTTGGCCCTTAGCCGCAGCCCTTTAACCCACCAAGGGCTGCGGTTTTTGCCCGAACCGCAGCCCTTGTGACCCAAAAAATATATTAAAAAAAAAAAAATTTTTTTGCATTTTTTTGTCCTAAATGTTCCCAAACAGTTATATATATATATATATATATATAAGTATCATTTTTCATTACAAATTATGTTTTTTACACAAATATAAAGAAAATAATAACTGAATTACATTAGTTCTAGACTGAATTACAACTCCACTAAGACTAGCATCCGGATCCCTCAAAAGCAACTTCTTTGGAGATGATAGAACCTGGCAAATAAAACCAAAATCGCTATAATTTGGAGGTCAACCAGGGGGGGTGTAGCGGTTGGGGGGAGGGGAGGGGGGCAAGCAGGGTGGTGGCCGGCAGGGGGAGGGGGCAGCAGGGGGTGTCTGGGCTGGGTGGGGTGCTGGCGGGGGAGGGGGTGCTGGGATGGGGTGTGCGGGGGGGGGGGGCTTGGGGGCATTGGGGGGCAAGGGGGAAGGCGGGGGGGGTGTAGCAAGGGGGGCGCAGGGGGTGTGGGGGGGTTGGGGGCCGGGCAGTGGGGGGGGCAGCAGGGGGGTGCCGGCCTGGGGTGTGGTGCCGGGGGGGGAGGGGTGGCTGGGCCGTGGTGGAGGTGCCTGGCGGGGGGCCGCCGGGCGCTGGGGGAGGTGGCCGGGTTGAGGGGAGTTGGTGCCGGGAGGGGGCCGCCGTGGCACTGGGGGGGGGCAGGGGGTGTAGCAGGGGGCAAGGTCAAGGGGGGTGTAGCAAGGGGGGAGGGGCGCAAAGGGAGGTGCTTGGTCAAGGGGGGGTGGCCGGGCAGGGGGAGGGGGCAGCAGGGGGTGTCGGGCAGTTGGGGGGCTGCAGGGGGTGTAGCAGGGCGGGGCTGGGGTGGGGGGGTGTAGCAAGGGGGGGGCATCCAAGTCCCAACATACTAATCAAGTCCCAACATACTCCTTGAAGAAAACCTGTAGAAAATGGGTAAAATAAATCAAATTACACATAAATTTAGAAGCAAAAATTAGAAGATTAAATCCATATTAGCCCATCAAAGGAAGTTGACAACAAAATGATGGTGGTGGGCGGCTAATTCGGAAGGGTTAGGTTTTTATGGGTTTGCCAAGTTGAGACAGGGACAAATTTTGGTTCACTTCAGAAGGATAAACTATATTGCCTTTTCAAATTCACAAAAATATATATCAAGATCTCAATTGGTTTAATTTACACAGTAACATCCATATCTTCAGGTAATGCTTAAAAAATACAAATTGATACTCTTTTTTAACCAGCTCATACAGCATATATATAGCAAGTCATATATGATAGAGAAGATCTTCTAGGTTTGTATGGTAATCTAAATCTACATGGTGCTCTTCTTGTGTTGAAGTCCTGGAACATTGCGGCATCTTTTAGATCGTTCAACTTTACGGAATCAACGATGTGGGTTAAGGTTGAAGGAATTCCATTTGCATTATGTTCATTAGAGATTGCTTCAACTCTTCTTGCTAAGGTAGGGAAGGTGATGCGATTTGATGAGAAATCTCAAGATCCAGGCCCAAAGAAATATTACAGAGCATTAATTTGGTTGAGAGTGAAAAATCCTTTGCTATCAGGTGCCTTCCTTGAATTTCAAGAAGGGAAGTCAGTGTGGGTTGATTTTCATCATGAAGGTGTATTTAATCTTTGCAAACGATGTGGTCGAATTGGTCATAAGCAGTATTGGTGCAATAAACCATGGATTCTTGTCAAGAAGGAAATTGATAGAGTGTTAATGGAAGCTTGTCAACCGAATTCAACGCTTATGTTAGGTCTAGCTAATGCGCCTTTGTACACAAACAAAATCTTTGGATTGCCTTTCATTCCACAATTCACAACTACAAAAGTTCGTCTGGATCAAGTTAGAAGGTCGTCGGAGTTGGTATCATGTAGCAGCAGCGATTCAAGCAATGATGATGGTGATGAGGATCATCAGGAAAATAATGAAGATGCCATAATGGAGGAAAATCCAAACTCTGATAATGAAAGCCATATAGGTCGAAATAATAATCAAGATCAGAATTTGTATTCGTCGAAGCGTTTATGTACCTTTCAGAGGGGTACTAGCAGTTTCGAAAGAGGTGAATGTAGCAAAAAAAGGAGTAGAAAGAGACAGGGGGTTTGCATGATGAATGTTGAAAGTGAGGCTGAGGAAAATAGACTGCGTGGTCTTGGAATTAAAAAATTACGAATTAATAAATGTTGTTCTAGGTGTGACGGAATGTTTTTTTTTTTAAATAGAAGGAAGGTTTATAAAGGACAAAAGGGCTATGTTTAATTAGAGGACATGGAGAATTATTTAAAGGGAGGAGACATGTGGGATATGGTGAAAATGAAAGGTGAAAAAGAATTGTTGGGTTTGGAAAAATTTGAAGATAAGGATGTGACCTTTTACTCTCATTCTTCACAATTCATATTATGTGAAAAATATATTACCTTTAATCCACCATCAATACAACCACCAGAATTTTCTTTCTCTCTCCCACGTGTGTTGGAGGAACCAGTCAAAATGAGCGAATCTCCCAAGTGCTCTTCAATTCAGCCATCTTCAAGTGAAGAATTACCATCTAAACCCTCAATTTTTCGAGAGGATGAATGTGTCTTACCAACTGGGTCACCTCTTCAAGCCCAGTATGAAGATTTATGGGCTCAGCCCAATACCGAAGTCATTCCGTCTGATGTGTTTGGATTCGAAAGCCTATTGGAAGCAAGTCGTATATTATTGCAGCAAGAGTCAGATAGTTTTCGATCCTCTGAGGAAGCACCAGGCTCATGGACTTTAATTCCGGAATGACCCCCATCATCAGCCTCAATTGAAAGAGCCTCGGGTTGGCAAACGGATTGGATAGAGGGCATTATTACGAATAGGAACTCGCCTCAAACTCCCCTGCAGATGCCTGGATCTCTTTCCTCTTTGCAATCAGGTTCGTCTAGCTCTTTTCATTCCGCTTGTCGTAGTATTCCAACGCAGCAATTTGAAAATCTTCAAATTCTCCCCTTCCTTGGGTTCCCTCAACAAGTTGAATACATGGATAATGTTTTACCACCGGAGATAACTCAAACTATTAAGTTAAATTTTGAGCATGCTTCGAAGGAAAGTGAGGAGTTGAGAGAGAGGGTGGTGGATGCAGTCAGTTCTGGTCGTACTATCGGTAATACCGAAACTGAATTAGGGGATGGTACCGGATGTGGGGAAATTACTGCAGTTACAAGGGAGCAGCAGGATGTGGGTAATTCGACAGTAAGGGGCACTGGTCTGATTCGACGAGCAGAACAGGGGTGTCAATTAAAGATGAGCAGAAGAAGCGAAGCAATGGGAGACCACCTCTACCTCGGGATGAGTCTGGATAAATTATTAAAGGGGGTAAGAAGCGGAAATTAGATGAGTTAGGGTCTTTGGTGGGAGAAATTATGACGGAGGTTGAACGTGATTTTAAAAAGTGGGCCAAAGAGGAGAGGCGAAAGCTAGTAGCACAAATTAAGAATTACAAGTCGACTGAGGAGGATGATGAGCATGGCCATGAGGTTGGGCCAAGTCAGCCTCCAAGGACCATTTGATCATCTTGTCATGGAGTTGTAGGGTTTGAATGATGCGGACTCCCCTACGATTCCTTATTTGTGTTGGTTGGTCCTCAAGTTCAGACCTTTGGTGTTATTTCTGTCTAAAACTAAAGTCACTGAGTTGTTCATTTCTAAGGTGTCTAACATAGTAGGTATGTATAATATAATTGTATATAATGCTAATGGTTTTGCAGGGGGGTTAGCACTCTTGTGGGGGTAGTAATGTCAATATAAATATATGTAGTAAGTCGCATAACTTTTTTTGTTTCTAAGATATATGATGTAATTAGAGGTGAAAGATACGAATGGAAGTTAATCCTTTTGTACGGATAGCCGTATCATCATTCAAGATCACTAGTTTGGGATAATATGAAAGCGGAGCTTGGAGATGAAACTAAAAATTTCCTAATTTGTGGGGATTTCAATCAATTGGATAGTATCGATCAAAAAATGGGGGGTAACATATTTATTCAAGGTCAACAAGCTTTTATTGATTGGACAATGGAGTTAGGGCTGACAGAAATTCCCTCGCTTGGGCCAAAATATACATGGTGCAATAATCGATTTGTGATGACTGAATATATGAACGCCTTGACAGGGCTTACGGTTCGGAGGATTGGATTCAGACTCATCCTGATGCAGCTGTTGTAACCCTTCCCATCATGGTATCGAATCATAGTCCCATTATTGTATATACGAATCCAATGCGCCCCAAGAAGAAGAGACAAATTAATTTAGAGGCGTGGTTGGTTCAAAGAGGATGGAATGGCAGATTTGAGGTTTCACCAATGTTCAGAATTCTGAAGCAAATCGTAAAGGTAAGATTTCAAGTGTTCAAGTGGTGTCGTGAATATAAAGCAAAGATGGCACTTGATTGGGAAAGTTGGTCTAAGGATTGTGAAGATACGCAAATTGCTGTTCGGGATGGTAATAATGAGTGTGATGAAACGAAAATTAGGATTCAAGTACATCAAACGATTCGATTCACTTGACTTTTGGAAGCGAGAGAGCGAAAGGTAAGTGGGTAGCACTTGAGGACATGAGTTGTAAATGGTTTTTCAGGAAAGCTAAAACAAGGCAAAGGAGAAATGAGATATTGATGATTGAGGATTCGGATGGGGTGTGGAAATCTGACAAAGAGAACATTCATGATGTAATTTTAAAATTTTATAGTGGGATTTTCCAAACGCAACGAGGAGGTGCGGATGATGAGATTCGAGCCATTGAGAGTGAAATTGAAAGTTACGTTCCATCGATTTCGGCATTGCAACGACGAGAATTTAAGTGCCGAGTTTCGACCGGGAAATTACGAAGCAACTTTTCAGTTGGGAGGGCTAAAGGCGCCAGGGCCGGACGGCAAGCCGGTAATTTTTTATCAGAAGAATTGGGAGGTTGTTGGAAAAGATGTGATTGAAGCGGTCTCTTATTTCTTTGATAATGGTTATCTTTTAAAGGAATGGAATTCTATGCTTATATGCTTGATACCGAAGGTTGAACATCCTGAACTAGCAGGACAGTTCAGGCCCATAAGCCTGTGTAATGTTATTTACAAAACCATATCCAAGGTGCTAGTTAATAGATTGAAGCCAACTATCCAATCACTGATATCCCCTTTCCAAAATGCATTTATTCCTGGAAGGTTAATGTCGGATAATTGCCTGTTGGCGCATGAAGTGGTGACTTTCTTAAAAAGAAGGAAAATAGGAGGGGAATATCTTGCCACACTGAATGTAACACCCCAGAATTTCAAAGCGGAAAAGAAATAAATAATAATAGTATTAATAGGACGATGGCGGAAACATCGTCTTCTGGGAATGTCACTACTACAAGAATAGTGTTTAAATAATTAAGTGATAAAAACAAACATAAGTATGTACTATAAGTAAATTAATTACTTAGATTAAAATCGAAATGAGAAAACTATCTCAAACTAAAGAGAAGTCTAGAACTAAAACCCCTAATAGATTATTTCTTTCATCTTAACCCGAGCCCAAAATCAAAGAAAATCCCCATCAACAAAACCTGCAAAATATACAACAAATATCCACAATCAGTGGGGAGTAACTAGCAGTTCTCCCAGAACAAAAGAAATCAAAGCATGATTCAGACATAGATTAATAACAAAGGAAAGCATAAAGTCAAGTCAACTACAATATGCATCCACTTCCATATAACTCACAAATAACGCAAATGAATAATAAATAGCAAGTGAGTTGGATAAAAATAAATAAATCATCTCAAGAGTACTTTTATAAAAATAAAATATAGGTAAAACAAGTTATTGAGTTTAGAAACCGAACGCCAGTGAATCGCAATTCACTTCCTAAGGTTTGTCAGATCGCAATCTTCAGGTCAGTCTATGGGCTTACGTTCCCCACTGCCTGTGTCTAAGAATGGCCAAACTCCCGATGCAGGGTAGAACACGCAGAACTCCCTGACCTCTCGGACGACAACAATTAACCCAGGTGTACCCCTAGTTCGCAAACCAGGTGGTTGGCATGTTCTTCACCGGGGACTACATCTATCCCACCGGATATTCTTATCTCAAAATAAAATCATGCATATCATCAAAGTATCATTCATCTTAAAAATATTCATCAAAAAGGGATGCCACCTGGCCTTATACCCATAATTCATCAAAAACAACTCTTCATAATTCCTCAAAATTAATAACTTACAAGCTTTCAACAAATGTCTCTCACAATAAACACTTGAACATTTCTAAACATCAACAATGATATTAAACTAGTTTTTACAGCACCAACAATTCAATCAAAAATGCATCACCAATTAACTACAAAACTTATTCATTAAAAGAGTAGTAACAACTAATCATTTTCTTTCATAAATCAAACATAAACATAAAGATATCCAAAAATACTTACTGCAACCTACTGAACATCAGCAACCAAGAACATAATAGATTACAAATTATTTATGAATAACAAGCCCTCAAATAATTTAAAAGTGTATCCTCAATTTCACAACAAAAACACAATAATAATTATTAAACTAATAAGTTCGAGCAGTAAAATCACACAAAAATTATCATATGACCCTAATGGCTCTACTGACATGGCACAATTTTTATTTATAATTTTCGGACTCCAAAAGTAATTTTAAAAGTTAATATACAGATTACTCAATAAAGCCAATATAATAAATAAAAATATAAATAAACGCCCAACAATTACCAAAAATTTACACAACATGCATAACCTCACGGAAATATATATTATACAAAGAAATGAATTTTTCGGCCTCCAGAAATAATTTTCATATTTATATACTGACAGAAACGAAATTGTAAAAACAGATATATCAATTAAATAAACCAGTACACAGTAGGTAAAAATTATTCTAAGGCATGGAATACATACTACTCATACAACATGATCTAATAAAAATAATTTCAGCAATTTTAACATCCGTTTAATAATTATTATGCAATTTAGCCAAAAACGCACAAAACACCAATTAAATCAAACAAATACCAAAAATCATACAAAAATTATTTTTCTCTTTACAGTAATCACTCAGCATGAATCAAGTATATTCATGTCAAATTTCGTCAATAATTTCATTCAAAAAGTATTTTAAATAATTCCTAGCGTAATAATCTAATATCGAATAATACCCTAATCACTATGGTTCTAAGATAACTACTAGTTACCTGGAACGTCGGGAGGAGAGCTGAGTCTAAAGATATAGTTAAGAGCTACGCATACAATCCAATTCCTCTTCTAACCCCAAGGCACAACGAACGAGAATTGAAGCAACCAGTCACTAGGCATTTTCTTCTTGAACGTTGAAAAAAACTCATTTCACACTGCTCTGTTCCAACCATGATTCCTGGTGATCAAAAGCTCAGATTCTAAATCGCTCCAGTCAGAGTGTAGAACAAGATGTTATAAACGTTCTGTCCAAATTTGAAGACGATCCAACGGTTAGATCTCCGGCTACGGTTATTTTCGTGAAGGTGTGACAGGAAAAACCGGGTTGAAACTTTCTATTCTTTTCCTCTTCCTTTTCTCTCTTTCTTTTCTTGAAAACGGTGAGGGTTAAATGCAAATGATGCTGAACTTCTTTTAATAAAAATCAGAATTTTATGGCAAAGAAAAAATGAAGGGTTTAGGAGAATGATTAGGGGGGTTATGGGGGTTACAATCTACCGAGAGTCACCAATTAAATGAAATGAAATAAAAGAGGAGAAACTTCTCCCTCCCCATAGCCGGCTGTCCAAGCCCAAGTACACCAAGAAGATTTCGGCCCAAGTCATCAAAGGTTCATGCATCAAAAGTCCGTCACGCCATAAATCGATAAATTCCTAAATCGCGCCTAAACTTTGAAAATACTTAATAATGAAAATAACTCTAATAAATTATATTATAAATATAAATATAATAAACACATTAACACGCCACTTGTGATGCAACATTTTATCACCCAAGTCGGTCCAACAACGTTACAAAAACGCTACGCGACAAAACTGCATCCTGAACGCCTAAACAAATAATGAAATTAATATAACCTTTAAAATAAATAACTAACAACTTAAAGTAAATATATTTATATAAATATATCACAACATATAAATATATATACACATTTTCACAACACGTTCCAAAATAATCTAAATAATAAATTATTTATTTTTACAAAAATATCATTTTAATGTAAACAAACACCAAAAAAAATAAGGGTGACAATTACGGGGTGTTACACTGAAGATTGATATGTTCAAGTCTTATGATAAGGTGAATTGGGATTTTTTGAATTGGCTTTTGCAGCATATTGGCTTCCTAGAAAAGATAAGGCATTGGATTATGTAGTGTGTAAGTACTATATCGTATTCCATTTTCATCAATGGGGAAGCCACGGAAAGGTTTAAACCTCAATGTGGGCTTAGACAGGGAGATTCGCTTTCACCATATCTATCTATTTTAGTGATGGAAGTTTTTTCTCGAATGATTGTTAAAACGGAAAGGAAGGCATTGCTTCAAGGAATTACACTCTCAAGGAATGGCCCTTCTGTTTCTCATATGTTCATTGCGGAAAATTCACTGCTATTTTTTAAAGCTACTCCTCATGCCTGTGCGATTGTTAAAGATGTCATTCGAAGATTCAGTCAAATTTCAGGAGAAGTCATTAATTTTTCGAAATCACTAGTCATGTTCAGTCCTAATACTCCACAGAACTGTAAGGATATCATGAGAGGTGTCATTGGGACTCCTTCGGCTGAAGAGTTGGGGAAATATTCGGTTAATAACATTGAGATAGATGGTCGTAGTTCAAGCAAGTTCCTACCTATTGTAGAGAAAATCCGAAAAAAGGTGAGTAGCTAGAAACATCTTGCATTATCTCATGCAGGCAAAAATATCCTGATCAATGTTGTTCTAGCTTCGTTGTGCCAGCAAGTTCTTTCTGTGTTTCTGCTTCCAAAACGAGTTTCAGATAGCATTAATACAATTTTTTCAAGATTCCTATGGAGAAATGCTACTGGTGCAACACCAATTTATTGGACGAGCAGCAAACGAATAGAGTTCCCAAAAGGAATGGGTGGACTTGGTATTCGAAATGTTAGAGCTTTTAATATTGCAATTTTGGCAAAGCAAGCCCTGCGATTGCATAAACGTGATGATTTATTGGTGTCCAGAGTTTTAAAGGCCAAATATAAGGGCATTATGTTGGAAATGCATCGTGGGGTTTTAGGGGTATGTGTAGGGCAATACATCACTGCAGGAATGGATTCAGCAAAGTTATTGGCAATGGGCAAGGAGCACATATTTTCCAGGACAGATGGGTTCAGGGTAACCAATTGGCTGAGACAAGGGCTTGTATGAAGCAACTTGGTATTCAGAAGGTGAGGGATCTAATGAATCCGGGATTGCAAACTTGGAATACCTCATTAATTTGGAGAATCTTTCCTAAGGATGTTGCTCATAGGATCCTGTCGATCCAAGTTCGAGAAGGTGATGTTGAGGATTCTTATGTCTGGAATAGAACAAATTCAGGTGAACTCACGACTAAGGATGCTTATGATATGTTGCTTTCATCAGAATCTATGCAAAGTGGGCAGAGTGTGGACATGCAGTTTTGGAATAAGTTATGGGCAATGAATATGAGACCGAAATGGAAAGTTTTTGTCAGGCGCATTCTGATGAAGGCGTTGGCGTTAAACAGGAACCTTAGGAGAAGAAACTTGAATGTTACTGAGCATTGTTATCTATGCAATGCCTCGGCAGAAGACGAAACCCACTTATTCAGAGATTGTTCAATGAGTGCTAGGGTTTGGTAGGGATCATGGCTCACTATTCAGGTGCGAGCTTCTAATCATGTTTCAATTAACTATTGGATTACTAATTTCATGCAGAAGTTCTAAAAAGAGGATGATCTCCGTAGTCCTAGAGCTAAAAGTTTTTGTGCCTATATGTGGGCTATATGGAGGCATGGGAATAATGTTGTATTTCATAATTGTGACCCAAATCCATTGGAGATTCTGCGTATGGCATATGATTTCAGTAAGGAGGAGGAAGGGAGGGGGAAGTATCATGATGCGCAAGGTAGGAAGCACGCGGTTAAGTGTAGTGATCGTAGGGAGCTGGGGGTTGTTTTCGGACACCAGAAGTCGCAGCAAAAGATGTGCAGAGTTAAGGTGGATAGAGCTTGGAAGAAGAATGTTAGGAAAGATTTCCCGTCGGCAGGAATTGGATGGACAGTTATGTTAGAGGATGGACATGTATCCAGGGGCAATGATAGAGTCAAGGCCACTTCAGCGCTTCATTGTGAAGGATTGGCAGTGCTCAGAGGATTGAAAAAAGGTTTGCAGCGAGGAAGTACAACCATTAGTGTCCAAACTGATTCCAGATGTTAGTGTGTATGATAAGGAATAATCAACTCCCCTTTCAATTAACTAGCTTAGGTTATGATCTTCATATGGTCTGTAATAAGTTTAGTTTTTTGTGAGATTAGGAAAGTTGCTAGAGATGTGGTTCAGGAGAGTCATGACTTAACGGTAGCAGCTAGGAATGGTACGCTTGTGGAATAAGTTTGTATTTGGTTTTGTATGATCTTGTTGTCAAAAAAAAATCTTAACAAAAAAATTAGAAAATTTTGGGAATTTGCCACTATTATAAAAAGAGTGGCCGAAAATTGTTGGCCCTGACGTGTCGTTGTGTCGGCGCCATCTCATGCGTTGACATGGTGCCGAAACCCTTGACGATTTACTTTCGATGTTAAATGTCATATATTCTTTTCTAAGTTTTAGTCCTGAATTATATTTTATGGTTTCAGTTTTCAAAGTCTAAAGTGGTTACCAAAGGACCTAATAAGGATAATTCTTTCGTGAAAATGATCCTCTAGAGACGAAAAATCATTGACCCACCTCTCATACGAAACATCCATGCATGTAAGGGAAATGGTTTGTCTTGTTTCAGTTTCCAATACTTCTGACACTTAGGGCATGCTTGGATTTAGGGTAATGGACTAAGGGGGTAATAAAAGTCAAACCACCTTAATAAAGGAAAAATGGAGGTGACTTGAAATGGTTGCAAGGAGATAATGTGATTTTGTTGTGATGAAAAAGAAGGGAAGAAGAAGTTATTATCCTCCAAATGAGGGTGACAATTACTCTAGGGGGTGTGGGTAACTATTACAACCATAATTAGAGTAATAATTCCCCTATCCATTCCTTTTTCTTCCTACTATCACTAGCTTATCCCTTTTATCACCACTTCTTCCCCTTCATAATCACTTCTAATCACCTTATTTTCCTTAGTTTGACTTTTTTTTCCCCCCTTAATCCATTACACTCAATCCAAGCGAGCCCTTAAAAATTATCATACCAAACATGCTAATGTGTTTCTTCCTCTAATTTCAAAGGAGTATAAGCAACTCATACTCCCTCCGTCCCAAAATATAGAATTTGTTTCAATTTTTATGGTCAAATTTCAAAACTTTTGATTAAATATTCTCATTGATATATTAAAATAAAATTTTTTTTGTCCCAAACAACCTTTAACTTTCAAGTTTTTGGGAAAACCTACCTAATAAACAATTTGTTGTCCTAAACTACCTTACTTTTATTATTTGTTGTTGACAACTACCTTATGCCGGTTTCCAGTGTTGACTTTTTTTTAGTTCATTTAATCAGTCTCTGCTCCTGCATAGTTTTCTATCCTCTTTAACTTAGTGGCCTCGTCAACTAGACGTTTCTTCTTAGGCTATGTTTAGTTCACCTGAAATTTTCTGATCTGAATTTATCTGATCTGATCTGATCTGAACTTATTTTTCTGATATGATCTTATCTGATCTGATTTGAACTGATCTGATCTGATCTGATCTAATCTGATCTGAACTTATCTTTTAAAAACATATTATTACTAATATTATCATTACTTTGTATTTCATTACTAGTATTACTATTACTATCATTTTATTACTATGCACAACTTTCAATAATAATAATAATAATAATAATAATAATAATAATAATAATATAATAATAATAATAATAATTTTATAATAATAATAATATAAATAATATTATAATAATAATAACAATAATAATAATAATAATAATAATAATAATAATAATTATTATTATTATTATTATTATTATTATTATTATTATTATTATTATTATTATTATTATTATAGCATAATTAGTTTTTTTTTTTTTGAAAAAGAGCACATTAGTATATGAACATACAATTAAAAATAAAAGACTAAGGACTCTTCGGTCCAATAGTATGGATTCTTACCTCCCACATGGGAGACCAAGGTTCAAATCTTGGTGGAAGCATATATTTCAATATTGTTGTGGGTGGGGGAGGGGGTTTGGGGTTTGTTGGGTCTTTTGGTGAGTGACCCTGTGCGAGGGCAGCCCAGAGAAAATTCATCTTACCACGGGATTCCCGAAAAGGGCCCAAAAAAATTAAAAATAAAAGAACACTCATGTTCAAGGTCTATTAATAATAAGAATGTAGGTAGTAATGAAAAGAACATATAATGATATTAAAAAAGAACATATACTGAAAGAGCATACAAGATCTATTTAAAGAACACATTTTAAAAATAAAAGATAGATGTTATTTTTATATTGATGATATGTTTGGATTTAACTAACAACATGTTCTTTGTTATATCAATAAATTGTTCTTTTTTATTATAAATAAACCTATAAATATATATAATCATATGATCTTGAACAAAATGGTTAAATATTCTTCTTATATCGTTGTCTTGTTCTATATAAACTTTGTTTTTAAAGATAAGTTGAAATCCTTTGTAGGGAATATTTTGAACGTGATGACAACACCATTAGGTTATCCCATGCTACTCATGTTTTATATAAACTAGTAATATATAATTTATATTATTCTGCCAAAATTTTTTTAAAAAATAAACATCATATACTATTGTCATGTTCGTTACATGTACAACATCAAAAAGAACATCACATATCAAAATTATTAATTAGAATAAATATAAAAAAGAACACTTACAAATGACAAAAGAATATTCTTCTTCTTGAATACAAATAGATTCAAATAGTGATATCAATGACATTTATAACAATAGCAACGACATTAATAAAAATTACCAATATTAATAATTAATAAGTACAACAACGACAATAATAATAATCTTTTTGAACAAATGTACTAGTAAATAGTAATATTAATAGTAATAGTAATTGTATAATGTAATAATAACAACAACAACAACAACAACAACAACAACAACAACAACAATAATTATTAACAACAACAACAATAGATTAGTATTACAATAACAATAATAGCATTATGATAATGATGATAATAATCATAATAATCATGATAATAATAATAATAATAATAATAATAATAATAATAATAATAATAATAATAAGTAAAAAAATTAAAAATAAAAAAAATAAAAAAAAAATAATAAAAGTTTTTAAATATAAGCATAATCCGAACTTATTTGATCCGATCCGATCGATCCGAACTTATCGATCCGATCCGATCCGAACTTATCCGATCCGATCCGAACTTATTTTTTCTGATCTGGTCTGATCTGATCTGAAATAAGCAAAAATAAGGTGAACTGAACATAGCCTTAGTCTCTGCAACTTCCAATCTTGCCTTTCACATGCTTGATGTTCCTTTTTTTCTTCAGTTAGTTGATTAGAAACATCCCTCTACCAATCAAGGATACCATGATTAACCCATCTCCAGTATCTGCATCCAATACCATTAACTTTCTTATTAGGGCGATAAAATTTGCATTGTACAAACCTCTTATTGTCTGTCCATGATACCAAACGAGCAACTGGAGTCCCACAATAGCACATGCCCCTCCTTGGTTTATTAACCTCATTTACTTCACTTCCTGTAGACATCTTTACCTAGTCAATCAAAAACAAAACAAAAAGTATGAAATATTACCAATTATACCACAAAGAACAAGGAAGATTCAAAATTGTGGGAGAAAACAAAATTATTCTTGTGGAAATTGCTTGAGATTCGAAGAGATTGAGAGGGTGATTGTTTCAATTTTAATTTGAAAGTGAATGAGTTTGTAAGGATTTTGGTTTAAGTAGAAGAGTAATTTAATGGTGGATTGGTGGTACAAAGTATCGACATAGAAATGTGAGAGAGAGAGAGAGAGAAACAGGGAAATTAATGGGGAAAGTAGGGTGGGGAAATTAAAAATGAAAAAAGGGAGTTTGAAGAGGTCACGAGATATAATAGGCGTGTCGCAAAACTAACAAAAATAAATAACCTAACTAATCCTCCTAATTATGTAGTAGGGAAGTCAGGCTCGATCCCATAGAGAGAAAGTTGTTCTATGATTAGCCCTTAAATAATGGTAAGACTAAAGGAGATGAATATCAATAATAGTCGAATAAACTATACTAAGCAAAATAAAAATAAAAGGCTCTAGAGTTAAGTATCTCACTAGCATGAATTAATACAATAATAATTCCTACCTCAATCTTGTCAATTAATGTTAACAAAGAAAAGTACATCCTATAAAATACCATAAGCCTCTCTCGAGTATCAATGGCTTCCCTAATATGCAATCAAGCCTACTCCCATAGAATCATGCAAATTAAATACATCAAACGCAACACTCTAATTTCCTAACATCCATTCTACCTACTCCCGCGGAGAACTTCATGTCCTTAACTGAAATACTCAAATCCATCAAAACCGACCCCCCGTTGTGATCAAGACAATGGAATGATAGCAATACTAATTATCCCTAATCTAGTACTGGAAATTGCAATCAATTAAGCAAGAACAAATAAACAACTAATTTTGGGAATTTAAGGGAATACATCAAATATAAATCATGGCTAGGGTTTGCTTAACCCTAGATTAGAAAACTAATCACATATAGTAATCAAATGAACTAAATAAAATGTAAAAGAAAGCATACATAATAATCAAAATTATAAAATAGAGGACAATACTCGAATTGATGATCAGAAAGATGAAGTCTTGAAAAATCCTTCAAAGCTAAGACAAAACAAATGCTTCCCCTTATGTATCTAGTTAGAGAAAAAATAAGATGTCTAACTTGAATAATGAATTGAATACCCTAACCTAATTATAGTCATGTAAAGAAATGATCATTTTAATCAATTTGTGTATGTCAATTACATAGAGGATAATAAGGCAGATCAAGACAATGTACTACATTTAAAGTTTTAGCTATACTTTTTTTTTCAATGATAGATAAATAAGAGTTAGAATTGAAAATAGTTCACAATCAAAATTCAAAAGAAGACAAAAGAAAAACACAAAGATATGAAGGTAATCTTTGTAGTTATGGCGAAAAAATAGAAAAGAAAGATTCTTTTTTTTTATTTAATTTCCACGGATAAATAAAGATAAATATATTTTTGCAATTATGAACTAATTTGCTAATCAAATTAGATAAACTTGACAAAAGAGGTGATTATGCAATATTCTTATGGACATTTTTTTAGTACTATGTTTAAAATATTAATTAGAAGTGCATGCTTTCTTTAACTACTTTGGTTCCGTTCTATTCCACTTATTTTTGGTTATCTGAACTTATATGAACTGATCTAAACTTATTTTTGTTCAAAATAACTTCTAATAAGTTGAACAAAACAGAGCCTTTATTTTAAAAAACAGTCAACTTAAACTATAGTGAGTTGTCACGATATGTATTGCGTGCATGTAAAATTAACTACTCGACATTACAATATATCACAATAAAAAATTATCGTCGCACGCATCACGTACTTAGAAAACTAGTATAAGTGAAGGGGGAGGCATGGTATCCCCTATTAAAGGACTATAATACCCTTATATTTTTTATCACATCAATTTTGTTTAAATTTTTAAAATAATAATGGGTAATCAATCAATCAAAATATTTGCCATTTTAAAAAACTAAAATTAGGATAACATAAAATTTTAGGTTTTAAAAAAGGAAAGACTAAAAAAGTTTTAAAAAAACAAAGATAACAAATTCATTTAAGAATATCAAAATCTTCCATCAAAAGGAAAAATTGTCAAAATAAATAATCAACAATATACTTCCACAACATTATAGTCATGTAAAGAAATGGTCATTTTAATGGGTTTATATAATTTCAATTTAGGTAAGTCAATTACATAGAGGATAATAAGATCAAATCAAGATAACGTACTACATTTGAAGTGTTAGCTATATTATCAATAATAGATAAATAAGAGCTATAATTGAAAATAACTCACAACTAAATCAAAATTCAAAGAAGACAAAAGAAAAGCACAAAAATATGAAGGTAATTTTTGCAATTATAGAGAACATAAATTTGAATCAAATTTGGGATTAAAAAAGCAAAAAATAGAAAATAAATATTCTTTTTTTATTTGATTTCCACGGATAATAAAGATAAATATAATTGCAATTATGAACTAATTTGCTAATCAAATTAGATAAACTTGACAAAAGAGGTGATTATGCAATATTCTTATGGACATTTTTTAGTACTATGTTTAAAATATTAATTAGAAGTGCATGCTTTCTTTAATTCACTACTTTGGTTCCGTTCTATTCAACTTATTTTTGCTTAACTAAACTGATTTGAACTTATTTTTTGCTGAAAATAACTTCTAATAAGTTGAACAAAACATAGCATTTATTGAAAAAAACTGTCAATTTAAACTACTATAATGAGTTGTCGCTGCATGTATTGTGTGTGTTGGAACACAAGGTGACACTCAAGAAGGGGGTGTTGAATTGAGTGGCTAAAACTAATCGATTTTCGCAAAAACACTCTTATAGCACAGTGCCATGCACTGTGTTATTCACTCTTAAACTCTCCGATTTATGTTTTTGCTCAAACGAAAATGTATCAAACAATAAAACAATGAAATCAAATAATAAGACACAGGAATTTAACGTGGTTCAATCTCACCTCTGAGATTTACGTCCACACAAACTACTCTTTTATTATTTGAATCGTAAAATACCAAGCCCTTGATACAATTCGATTCCCCCACTAATAACTCTAGTAGTGCTCCCCAACACTTAGCCCTAAGTGTTGCTAATCTCAATAATATGAAAAATTACAGAAAGAATGACTCCTGAAAAGCGTGCTTCTTATTCAAGCAAATGGAGGATCGTTACAAACTTTGTTTAGAGACCTTAACCTACTAGAACTCTGTGTTGTACACTGTGTCGTACACTGTGCTGTGGGAGGTCGTTTTCAGCTCTCAACATCTTAATCTAACAAATCTGAAAACGTGTCATCTTATGCTGATTTCTATCCCTTATATAATTTCATCAACTGAATAAGAATTATTCTCCAAGATATAATTATCTTCTTGAATAATTTTTATTCCTAAAATAAAGGGATAAAAATCTTTTCCTTTTCAAAATCCAATTTTATCTTTTATAAAAACTAATTTTTTCGTTTCCTTATACGATAAGGATTCCTCCATATCTTATACTATCTATTAATTGTTTATCAAAATCTTTTCCTTTAGAAATCAGTTTTTCTTTTTATAAACACTCCTTTTTTTCTAAAAATATTTTTAAACGTTTCACTTTATTGAATTTCGAAAATAAAAAACTTTTTCTTTTAAAACTTATTTTTGAAACTCTTTTATTTTTAAACTGATTTTCAAAAACCTTGTTTTATCAAAACTCTCCCTTCTTTTTCTTTAATCCATATAAACATGAAATTAATATAATTACCTATTTTCTTAACTCTAAGAAAATAGTTAATCATCCCAATTTCATATTTCTAATGTTAGCACAAAGTTCTATAATGTTAATTACATTGCATATACATGAATTTAATATAACTAAACCTAAGCTTCCTTGTCTTCAAATTATCCAATCTTGATAGCGCGATCACTGTTACAAATATTCATGTTATAGCATAGGGTGTTTATCATCATCAAAATATTCAAAGTTCAAAACACAATAGCGTGCATGTAAAACTAGCTACTCGACATTAAGAAATATCACAACGAAAAAATTGTCATCGCATGCACCGTGTGCTTAGAAAGCTAGTATTACGTAACTAAAGATAATGGTCAAAAATACGTGTTGGAGATCATGTAAAAAAACAAAAACTATATTTTGGAAAAGATAAAGTACTGTTTTTTTTTTCTTTGAGGCGTGCAGATTCATTACTAAATTATCCTCATAATTTGCATTTATTATAAAAGTATCCAATATTGTTGTTTGTGGAGTAATATAAGACTGGTTTAAAAACCAGAAAAAAGAGAAGAGAGGGGACATAAAATATGTTGCACACCTAGCATCAAGATTTTAGATATCTTGCAACTAATGTCAAATATTTTAGGATATCTTGCATGTTTGGCTGTTTGCCAAAGATATTTAGATATCAATTATTATGCATTATTCGAGTGATTCTCAGGTCACTATAGGAATCGCGATGGCGGCTAGACCAGGATATATTAAATTTATAACTATATAAGTATACTTCTTTTCTCATTATGCTTAAGTTTGTCATGTGCTGGCAAAACCTTGGTAGGCAGCAGCCTACCAGGACTTGTTCCAGCTAATTAAAGTACCTGAACTTCTATTCATCACCCCAAAATCATTTAAAATCGCCTAAAAAAAAAAGTTGAAATTACATTTATAAACCCAACTCCCTATTTCTCTCTCCTCACTCCACCACCATCCACCTCTTGCCACCACCATGTATCTAACACACCACCTTCCCCCACCCCCACCAAAGATCCCCCACCCCCACCCCCATCCCCCACCCCCTGCAAGCCACACGAACACCCCCTGCAAACCCCAACCCCCTATTTCTCTCTCCTCTCGCTTGATGCTAACGCCCAGAGATGGACCCTGCAAGCTTGATGGACGTCGCCGGAGCTCAACCTGCGCCGGTGCTCTGTCGTGGTGGCAATCGGGCCTAAAAATCGAAATTTTTTGGGGACCATGGGTGAACGTTCGGGCTGGACATTCCACCAATGGCCCGAACGTCCGGCTCGGACGTTGGGGCCATGGGTGGAACGTCCACCGGAACGTTCGTCCATGGTCCCAAAAAAAAAATTCGGTTTTTTACAAGGTGGTGGTGGAGGAGGTGGCGGGTGGTGGCGGGAGAGGTAGGTGATGGCGGGTGGTAGCGGGTGGTGGCAGGTGGTGGCTAGGGTGGTGGGTGGTGCAAAAAAGAGAAGGGTAAAATTGTCTATTAAAAGTGGACCCGGGGCAATTTTAAGTAATTTTGGGGCTACGTTTAACAATCCCGTTAAAGTACGAACCCTTATATGTTGGTACTTCCTCCATTTTGACATATATGTAGCAATATATATTTGCCTATTCAATATACTATTAAAATTTCTACATTAATATCTTTAATTATATACAAGTCAATTGTTGGTCTAATGGTGTAGGCATTATCTCGGATCCCAGGGGTCCTAGAATCGAGTCTCACACCTAACAATGCTGGACTTCCCCTTTATTCCCCCAACTTGCTAGGGCTTCTCACCTTCTCCTTATATATATATATAAGTAAAACTTATAAAAAAGTTGATATCACGAAAGTATAAATTTAGACGAATTAAATAAGACCACATACATTTGTGAGATATATGGAATAAGGTTCGTACGTGGATAATTAATTAGTGTTTATTGCATGTATTTAGAGACGGGTGAAGTGTTTGGTAATAATAAGGTACCCGTTACTCGATGTTACCAAAAATTGGTACCGATTGGAAGAGGTGGGTACTAATTGAGAATTTTCTTGTAACTTTTATCCTTTTGGTACTAATTAGGAAATTAGGGACTCCTCTTACAAGAGGTGAAACATAATCCCAAAACCTATACGATGGAAATTCAAAGATAATGTCAATAGCACTAGGTTATCGCATGCAGCTCACTACCTCACTCCTTTATCCTCATCTAGTAGACTGGTACCATCCGTACCAATATAGGGTGTTAAATGTATAGGGCGTTAAATGTAATATTCCGCTTCGCACATATAGATACGAAGATTTTCTACTCAAGTTCCGCCACAGACCATGTTACGTTGTTGAACTCTCCTGATATACTTCCTCCGTTTCAAAATACATGCAACACTTTCTATTTTGGGGTGTTCCAAAATAATTGCAACACTTTTTTTTGTTTCCTTATTTAGTAAGTTTTGGGGGGTGAAAAGACAATATTACCCTTACTTAAAAAATAAAAACAGATTTGTGAAACCTAATTAAATCCCTAAACATAATAACCCAATTTAATGACTCCCACCAAAATTCATTAAACCCAACCACTTTTCGATTCAACCCCCCAAATTAAATCAATCCAACCCCCCCCACATTAAATCTCGAACATTCAACCCCCCTTTCTCTACATTCAACTCTCTCTCTCTCTCTCTCTCCTCTTCTCTCCTCTCTGTTCTTCAACCCTAACACATAAACCCTAGAATTTTCGACCCTAACCCAGATCTCCTTCTCTCATCTTCATCCTTAAACACCAAATAGAAATTATGGCCCATAATTTCATCCCCAATTTGAGTCCCTTGACTGATGCGTTGTTCGAGACTGATGACGATGGTGAAACGCTGTTAATCAAGGACATTTGTGACTCCTTCGAGCATAGATCTCCTTGACCTCGTCGTTTTTATGAATCTGGGGGTGCGGAACATCATATGGGTCCCAGCGAAAAGAAGGCGCTTGAATCTGCGTTGGATGAGCAATTGGGGGAGATGGAGGGGTTTAAATTGGGGGAGGCGAGGCCCAAATTACCACCGAAATTGGCTGCGGAAAACGTTAAAGAGGATAGTGACTGTCAGATTTTGGAGGATTTTACTTTTTTCGATGACTCGTCGTTTGAGGGTGAGAGGGAGATTATTGATATCGATAGTGAGGAGGAGGAACAAGAAAAATTAGGGTTTTTGAAGAGGATGGTGAAGTTAGAAAAAATTACGGAGGATGAAGTGATGCATGATGTGGTGAAGGAGAAGAAACATGGAAGTTCTTCTATTCGTAGGCCCTATATGCTGAGGTCTTGCAGTGAGATGATCTGCAAGTTACTGAAAAAGGGGGGTGAGAAAGAAGGTAAAGGAAAGGAGATTGATGTGGATAAAGGGAAGGGGGTGGCTGGTGATGGTGGGAGAAGGGTTGTGGTGTTTGTGTTGCCAGCAGTCCAGCCAGTGTTGGGCAGAGGTAGAGGGAAGAGGAAGCTGACTTTAGCTTCTTTGCCAGATCAAGAAGAAATGGAGTGGAGCGCCACTCCACTCCCTCCTGTTAAACACACTGAGGCCGGGAAGAATAGGGTTGGGCCATGGACTGGAATTGATGAGGATTAATGGGATCCCGATTTGTTGCAATTCATGAATGGGCATGTCCCTGCATTCAGGAAGCAGTACATGTGATTGAGTCTCACATCTGCCCACAGCATAATTTGGTTATTTCTTACTCCTTTAACTCTTTTGATCGATCATTTTTGTTGTTGCTTGCAATCCTAATTTCTGTGGCTTAATTGTGATGAGTCCCTGAACTTTGTGCCTCACTGTGTTGATTGACCCATGTTAGTATGCTGAGGTTGTTGGCTAATGATGTTAAAGATTGATTTTGGATTATCCCTAATTTTTGTTGCCTAATTGTGATGAGTCCCTGAATTGTGTGCTGAGGTTGATTGGCCCATGTTAGTGTGCTGAGGTTGTTGGCTAATGATGTTAAAGGTTGATTTTTTACTGTCCCTAATTTATGTTGCCTAATTGTGATGAGTCCCTTAATTGTGTACTGAGGATGATTGACCCATGTTAGAGTCCCTTAAAGCCACCCAATCCATATGATGAAGGGACTCAAAACTCTTAAACAAGGTTTGATTTGCTCCAGAGTTCACTCTGTTGAGGTACCAAACCTTATATTCCATGAGTTAAATTAAGATACCCCTGATGGATTATTAGAGCTCAAATGATGAGCTATGTTGAGATACCAAACCTTGTATTCAATGATCTATGATGTGAATTTGGGTAGCCCCCTGCCTTGTTGGATGGTTAGCATGCACTATTTTAGAGTCCCTATTAGCATGCACTAGTTTAGAGTCCCTGATCACCACTAAATCCAAATGATGAAGGGACTCATTTACTCTTAAACAAGGTTTTAATTGCTCCAGAGTTAACTCTATTGAGGTACCAAACCTTGTTTTTAATGAGTAAAATCACCAAATCCTGATGGATTAATGTAGGACAAAATGTGAGCAAACTTTTTCATACAACACAAACTGAGAATAAAATTAAATGCATAAACTTGACTGCATCTACAAACCTAGGTTGATATGCATACTTGTTTTCTATACAAAAGTTCTTTTACTTACCTAATTTTTTATGCATACCAAGTAACAACACAAAAGTTGGTATGCATCTACCTATACCATTTCAAAACACAAAAAGTTGATGTCCATATCATCCTATTTCAGTTTACAAAAAATAACTTGCATATCAATTGTAACAATAAGAATAAGGTTTGTGCAGCAGTAAACCTTATATAGTAGCAGTTAAAACAAAAAATTACTTCAACCTTCTTCTTCTTCCATGCATTAGAACCTCTGACACACACCCACTAGTCTGCATCCACTTCAAAAGTCTCCATAGGATCATCTTCTTCAACCAACTTCATCTTCTCATTCAAGTAGTCCATTGCGTCATCAATGATTTTTTGATCCACATGTACATTTTGGTAGCAGCCCCAACCTTTCTAATCTCATCTTCTCATGGTGAGGGTTCTTGTAGTTGTTCCCTCCCTTTGACTTGTAAAATTTGAACCATCACATATTGTAGTTGTAGCCATGTGAACTTTAACAACTCAGGTTCAAATAAATCATATGATGACTGAACTTTTTCTATCAACTCATCAATGTTCTTAGGGAAAGTCCTATACTGTAATGCTTGTATGGCATTAAAAAAACCTAGGTCTAGAATGTTAAGATCAGGGGACTGGGGGGCTAACATACCAGTTGGATGTTGAACCCATTCCTTGTGGCTGCTGCCATGAAAGCTGGATCAGTTGGACTAATGTGTGGCCTTGCATTATCATGTTGGATAAAAATGTCTTTTGGTAGATGAGCAGGCCATTTCCTCATGATTGTTGGTATGACTTAGTTCACTATGACATCTCTGATGATCACTTGGGTGATTTTCTCAATTGGTTTGGTCTCAATAGTGCCTTCGACTCTGTTTTTACTTTTTTTTGCTGCAACCCTTTCCACAAAAGGATAGATACCAAATTTCCCATCATGGATCATCTGACATTCTATGTCATACAATGGCCTTGAAGTCACAGCCATAAACATAGCCTTGATCTTGAACCTCTTTGATTGTGTGCATTTGTATGGATCATCTTCCTTGGGCAGTAAGTAGAACCTTCTCATGTCTGGGTTTAAATAAAACCATTTTTCATCAATGTGAATCACATTCTCCATGGGTTCAAACACTGCTGGTTCAGTTGCAGTGGTTGGTATTATGTAGGAAAGAACCCACTTTATCCTTGCAATCTTATGTGCATCTGTGAGGGCTGGATGGTTGCTGGCAGTGTGAGATCTAAGCTTCCCCTTCTTAAGTATTCTGCAAATGACCTCACATTTGACCTGTAGCTAAGGGGACATGACTGAAGCCATTCCTCAGTATAATCTATGGGCTTTCTTCCAGAGTTGCCTTTTTTCTTGGAGCTCACATCATGTGGAACACCTTGAACCTTGCATTTTTTTTTGCACATTTTCAAATTCTGTGAAGAGTGGTTCTATGAACACCAAACTCACGTGACAGTTTTCTTCGTGTGGCGCAAGGTAACTTTTCACCATTCTGTAGTTGAAGGAGCTTCTCCACTAACAGTCTTCTTTTCTTTGGAGTCAATTGTGCTTTCATTGCTGGCCTACTAACTCTTAGCTCTGTTGTTTCTTGTGTTGCATGTTGTTGCATATCTGCTGCCACCACATCATCTGAATCAGATGTCTCATCAAGCAAAGCATGCCATCCCTCCTCTAACAACTGATCAACACTGAAGAACCCATCATCATTCGGATTCTGCATTTTGCCCTTAGCAGATCTGGAAATAAAGAAGATGATTTTTTTTTCTGATTTGGGGATGGTAATTAAGAAACTAAGTGTTGTGTGTGCTGTGTAATTATGGAGGGTAATTTTTTGGTGTAGAAACCGATGTTAATGGCTGCTCATTTTTTGTGGTTGGTGAATATTAATGGTTGCTCATTTGGGTTGGTGTTTATATAGTGGGTGTTAACTTAAAAACAAGTGTTAACTTTTTTTTTGGAGGTAAAATTTCCCTCCATAATTTTCAGTTTTGGATGCCCTCTTTTTTTCCCACGCAGGATACTGAGATTTTGCCTTCTTGTTTTGGAGGGAAATCATCCCTCCCACTAAAACAACACTAGTGTCCCACCAAAAAAATTGGCCCACGTGGGTCAGCTGAACTTCTTTCCCCCTCAAAATTTTGGTGGTCCCAAAATTCCCCCTCCAACTTTACCACTACTTTAGGTCCCCACCACTTAATTATTTCTCTCTCCAACACTCTAATCACCCCTTAAGAAAAATTGCCTCAGAGTCCGCAATTGAAAAAGTGTTGCATATATTTTGAAACGGAGGAAGTATGAATATTGAAGTTGCCGCCTACTCCCTCTCCCTCCCTTTACTTTGAATTCTTTATGTATAGAATTATATACTCTAAGATTTTAAATTTTTGACCATATAAAGAAGACGAATTATTTAGAAGCACATTTAATTCAATAAATTAAAGTCATACAATATTTATAATAATAGTCAATACTAACAAATACAATATATATCATGATATCCAATTTGATTAAATATAATTATACGATTGTTATTGAGATCTAACACTTCTAAAAATCTTTTCGCATTGTTGTTTGATATAGTCTTTTGAGGATGAGTTTCCTTCTTTTTTTCTATTAGGAAAGATAATTGTCCTGAAGACCAACCCATGTTAGGCTATTAGCCTACAGGGCACACCAGCTCAGATGTTGGGTACAAGGCTAAACAGCTCAGAAGACAACAAGCCTGAAGGCCCATTGTCACCACAAGAATAAACTCCAACATATTGTTGGGATGAGGATTCGAATCCTGGGCAATCCCTTGAAATTCGGGGTGGTGCTCCAATGAACTACCACCTCTCCCTCCTAAGGATGAGTTTCTTGATTTGTTGTATTTGAAGTAGAATCTGATTTAAGTTAATTGATTGTATACGAAGAATTGGCAGAGGTTGCACCAACATTTCCATCAACGAATCAACATAGAGTAGAAAACAAAAACCTAAAAATGAACTCATCAAACTCTTGCAAGGAGAGAAATAAAACCTAATAAATGGTAGAAATAACTCAATATATGTTTGAAAAACTCTCAATGAAATAAAGATTGAAGATTAATTATAAACAAGTACTAACAACAAATTGGTTTTACACCAAAGGGTGGTAATAATTACTAGATTAAAAAAAAAGGTTTAGAAAAATAAGGGAGGCAGCTTATAGGGAGTCCGCAATGATATGCAAAAAATATTATATAGGAAGATATATAATAATAATAATAATAATAATAATAATGAAGTATTTATGTGCTAAATAACACGGAAAAGAGAGAAATTTTGAAGATAGCTAAAGATATTTTTGAAAATGGGGAACCATAACAATTTTAAAAACTAATTCTATAATGTTTTTATTTATATATACTTAATTAATTATATTCTTTTTATTTTTCATGTTCAAAATAACAAATTCTTATTTTCTAGAGCTGAGAACCAAACATTTTTGGTTGCTTATTAATTAAATCCAACTATGGTCAACCTGCTTTAACAAATTTCAACAATCGATAGATTAACTTAAAACATAACTTTCCTAACTTTGACAGCTATTTTATCAAAATGGTTTTCAACTAGACTGACCTACTAAACCAGTTTTAAAGAAAGGTCGCGTAACACAATTTTATTGATTCTTTTTCTTCATAAATGAAAGTTAATCTATATCCTCACGATTCCTCCGCTCATACCAGCCAGTCCAACCGCCAACAAAGGAATGTGAGATTAAATCTAAAAAAAAAAAAATCCGATAGTATTTGATATTTATAAAAGAAAAAGTGAAGCCTATAAAAACAAAACCAAAGAGTTCCTTAAGTGCAATATTTTGCATACTTTATCTAATAAGTGATAAAGATTAGACATAGTGAAAGTGAAATTGGGCAATGGAGCATTTGATTCTTCCTTTGGCTAAAACTTTTAAAAATTACTGTGAATCCAAAGAGAGAGAATAAAACAACACAAAGTACCATTTGCTTTAACCAACCAAATGGGGTAGGCGTTTGTGCTTCCGCCTGATATTCCCTTCACTACTACTCCTTTAAATGGAACCAGCTTCTTCTTATCAGTTTGTTTAGTCTATTCTACTTAACCACAATCAGTATTGCAGTTTGAAAATGAGCAACTCTTATGCTCATTTGAGATGAGCGAAAGGTTTGCTCAATTGGGCAAACGTATTTGCTCATTTTCTTACATGAGTAAAAATGTTTAATTTGTCCATTTGAGAGACTTTGCTCATTCGGGCGAATGAGCAGAAGTGATTAAAAATTAGTAGAATTTTGCTTATTTGAAACGAAATGAGCAATGAAAAAAATTGGTATTGGGTGTACCATATAGTACACCCAGGTTTACTATAAATTTTCTCTCATAATAGTGTAAATTGCTTGAAGAAAATGACATATATATTACAAGAATTCAAATATAACACAATAAAATTCGACAATAATACTTTAATTTATTATCATTATCTTCCTGGCTCCCTCTGATTTATTGTAATAGTCATTAGAATTCAAAGATAACACATTAAAATTTGACAAAGAAGGTGAACGTAGTACGTATAGCAATGTAGAATAGATACTCTTATTCTTATACATAAACGTACGTAAGGGGTGATAATCTACTATATGAACCAAGCAAGGCTTGGCCTAGTGGTAAAGATTTGGCCTCATGACTTCAAGGTCATGGGATCAAATCCCACTAGGGGCTCTTTGGGGGTGAGGTTTCCCTTACCATCCCCCATCCCTCCAAAGATCGACCTCCAAACTTGGCTAACTGTACTTGTGCGAGGTCTTGGGTTCGGTAAGAGGCCCTTCATCTTAAAAAAAAAAAAAAAAAAAATAATCTACTATATGATATCCTTTTTGGGTATTGTAGATGCATGAAAATGCACAATTCAAAGCAAAAAGTGGGTATTGGGAACTCGAGCATTATAAAGCAAGCTAAGGGACCTTGTTTCCATGTCACGTTCCAAACCAGCTAAGATTTTCCATCTCTCCCCTTTTTTCTCTCTCCTCTAAGTTCGTGAAAGTGTAACAGAATCCCTTAGACCTATAAAGAAAATTAACCACCAACCATTCTCCAAGACAAGTATTAGACTAAATCTCTCCCAAGAAGAAACACTAGTTCTTGCCTTAGCACAACATAAAACCCTAAACACAAAACTCACGCGAACCAACTAATTAGCCTAGCTCCTTAATTAACTTCTACACTAATATATACCATCCTCATCATGCAATAATAAGCTCTTCTTCTCTTGATTTATTCTTCTTCCTCTACTACTATATATAGAGGAGGAGAACAAAAGAATAAGTTGGAATAATATGAATAGTGGAAGATTTTTTGATAAGTCTATTAAGAGCTTACTAAAAAGAGTATTTCTTTTAGTAAGTTTTTTATGGCTTTCTTTGGTCGGAGTTTTAGCTAGTAGAGGGCCAACAACAACAACACCACCAACTTCAACAACAATTTCTTATGTCAAGCATCATCAAGTGAATCATAAAGTAGTCACCACTATGGCAAGAGGGAAGCTCTTAGCCCGATCGGAGGTGGATATTAATTACATGAGCAAAAGAAAAGTACCTAATGGTCCTGATCCTATACATAACAGGTGTGTTAGCAGTTGTTAGATAGTTTTGATTCTAATATTAGTCATGTCTCTCTTTTTTTCCTAAATTTACTTTAAGGCGCAGTTTGTTTTGGAGGAAAAAGATTTTTCTCATTTTCTGTTGTTTGGTTAGACGAGATTTAAAAAGGAAAACCAAGGTGGAATAAAGTCTTCCATCCGTTGTATACATTTTCCTCTAAAATTAAATATCGGAAAACCAATTTCATCAACACTATCATTCCCAACTTCTCTATTTTTCCGTTCTTAGCATAATTGTTTTTTAATGAAACCAAACAAAGGAAAACTAATAATCATTTGCGTTTTCCACCGAAAATATATTGCATGTTAAATCATTTTCTATCGAACCAAATGGGTCCTAATTGAGTTTCGTGCATGGAAAATATTTTATTGAAGAAAGATATATACATGCTTTTCTTGTCTTCCTGATTGTTCAATCATTAGATAGAGAGAAGACTTCTTCTATGTAATTATTGTAATAAACATTCTTGCTACATTACTTAATTTAGTAGTATCTCTTCTGAGAACTTGTGACTCAGGGAAACCTTTCTGAAAATATTCACACAACAATAGCGCAAAGCCTTGTTATCAATAGAATGGAATTGGCTGCGTTAGTCAAAACTCTTACTTCAATATTCGTCCAAGTATATAAATTATTATTTTTAATAGAAAGGATTTTCTTTTGTTGGGGGGAGAGCCTTAGATATCCAAGTACATATACACTCAGCACAATCCAAGTACATGTACACCCTTATCATATTCAAGAATTATGTAAAGCATGATATATCTTATCTTCGAAGGCATCCTTTGATATGTATGTTTCATTTATGCCCTAAATGAATAAAAGAATCTCGTTTTTCTTTTTCCCCTTTACATAGGTTAAATATCTATATATTCCGTTAGAAAAATATCTCTTCTATAAAGAACTACTCCAACGCCTTTTATTTTCATGATATCGGCCCTGTTTGGCAAAACTAGCGGTCGTGGTAGCTGTTAGCTGTTGTAGTAGCGGGTAGCTGTTGTAGTAGCTGTTAGCTGTCAGCGTTTAAAGTAGTTGTTTAAATAATAAGTGTTTGGCAAAACTAGCGGTTGGAATTGAAAAATATACAATATTAGACATATATATTAAATTTAGTTACGAACTTAATTACATCATTTTTATTAATTAGCTTCATAAATAAATTCAATGCTTACACCCCCTAAAAAAATCAATGCTTACAACACTTATCTTTAGTCTAACAACCTTAGGAATGCCCATCTCTAATATAACAACAAAAGAGATAGAAAAACATCTATAGCAAAGCATTTAAAGAATATAATACATAAAGATAACACACCAATAAAAGACAAGTCTATCATTTATTGTTAATAGGTGCATGAGCTTGGAAATCAGCTGGTTATGTGATGCGGGCAGCAGGCCCTTAGTATATCAAATTTTTTTGATTTATATTCCAGTAAATTATAAATTGCACATTAAACGCTGATTATCTCTATCAAACGTTGATGAAGGTAACGTTTCCCAACCACTACTCAAACTCTACCTAAACCTCTACCCTCTACTACAAACACTACATTGCCAAACACTCATAAATTTCTTAAGTAGCTTTTTTACCTTGTCAAACCTCTACCCACTACCTCAAACGCTATTGCCAAACAGGGTCGATATAGACTTGCATGATGGATAGCTTTCCTCTAGCTAGCTAGTAAACAAACTAAAGACAAAGAGTTTAGCAAATATTTAGTTACAACGCTTTCTTTTTGAAATATTATGAACTAATTATGGACTATCTCTTACTTTCTTCATCACGTGGAGCACCTTTTATCTCTTTTCTATCATCACGTGAATCTGCTTACAATGTGTATCTCCTTTTAAATGTTGAACTATTAGAAAATGGGTGAAGTACTTATTTAAACTACAATATCAAATTAATTTTAGTTACTCTTCCTCACTTCAGATCACGATAGTTGAAATTCATTCTCATTTGCATGGGTCTTCTTGCATCTTACATTAAAAGGGGAGAAAGATTAAAGTAAAAAGTTAAGTCCTTGGTGAATTTGAATTCTTCATACTAAAGATCTCAACTCTTTAAGGGTAGTGTTTTTGTACGTTGTCCCTCATTTCACCAAACTAAGCAAAATAAAAGCATGCTTTATTCCAAACTCCTATTTATGTTTGGTTAAAGTTGAATTACCATATATTACTTTGTTTTAACTTGAAGCTTTAATCTGTGCAGAGTAGAAACCCTTTTATTTTATGCTATCTCCCGTCTTCTTTTTCTTCTTTACAATATCTTACAACTACTTTTTAGCTAAGTAATGGTTTTAAGTAAAGACATTAAAGAGATTATTGTCTGAACAGGCATCTTCTTTAAAGTGACTTGCAACAACTTAGCATTTTGAAGCTGCTTTTGTTGCCTTATCAAAGTAGATAGGTTGTCTTTTCAGTCTTTGTAAGTATCAAATAACAATTGTACTTTTCTCTTGCGGATTCTTCTTTCTGTACTTTGATTTAACTAAATGTATTTATAATGGCTTAATAAGAGAACCAATCTCTCCTTTAGGGCTTGTTCTATTTGGCATAAAACAACTGAACTGAACTGAACTGAATTGAACTGAACTGAATTAAATTATAACTAATTAATAGTAATAATTATCATTTAGGAACTGAACTGAACTGAATTGAACTGAACTAAACTGAACTGAACTGAAAATAAGCTGGGGAGAACAGGCTTACTATATTTTAGTACATACCATCAATACTCCAATGATCTTTGAGCCGTTTTTTAATTAGAAAAGCTAGTTATAAATATATATTTGAGCGGGCAAGATAAATCTTCGATAGACGGCTTGGACACACACATTTATAGAAGGATAGTTTAACCATATACAAGCTTAATACTATTTCATCTTCAAACAAATTGACAATATAGGTGATCAAAGCAAGTTATCAGACTTATGTTACATAGTAATCATCTTCTCGTTCTTTCTTCAGTGAGGGACTCCCTCACATGGAGTTTCCCCTTAAGCTTAATGTAAGAGTAAAGTAGCTAGGCTTACATTTGACGAATTAACTTTAATCTCCTAATTTAATGAGTCAAAGGGTGATGAAATTAGATGTAGTTTAATTTAATTACTAAGTCGAAATTATGATTACCGCCTTCTAAGTTGACCACAAATTTATCCAATTCAAGCTTAATTGATCTGGAAAGTAGTATAATTGATTTTGATATTTAATGAATAAATCAACAAAAAAGATTAATTTAAATTTGACAGCCCAAATCATATTAAAACTAACTAAATGTCATACATATTAATACCCAAATACGACTCGCATGTACATGACATGTTAGTCTAATCTTTATAATTTTTCTATATATATTGTTCTTCCCCTTATTTTAGCCTTCTAAGAAGTGAAGGGAGATCCTATAAATTGAATTTTCTTTTTTCATGTTTGTCATAAATATAAATCAAATTTTGTGCATGGAACGATAAAATTACTCAAGTAACAATCAATGCTAATATGGAAGGATTCTTGGGTGATATCGTCTCATACTAAACTTTTTCTTAAGACATCAAAAGTTACACTAAAGAAATCATCTTTACCAAAGGAAAAATAACACCAATCCCGACTATAAATTACTTTGGGGTTGTCTCATGTAATAAGTTGCATCAAGGACTATCGATTTACATAGCCATGTACAATCAGAAAATTTTCATTTAGATAACTAGCTCGTTTTACACAATTGAATGATCAAGATTGCAATTATAGATTAGCATCAGCAGTTAAACTTCTTTTATCCTTTTCTTTTTTCCTTTGCCCAGGAGAGCTGGAAATTCTAGACGACCACCTGGACAAGCTTAGGAGACAAGAGCTTGAGGAGCTTCAAACGAACACGCTATCTCCGTTTTCAAACACATGCAACATTGGAAATTTTACACTAAACATATACTAACTTTGACCACATTTAAAAACTAATACTTCCTTCGTTCTAAAATAAATGTAACATAGAAAGGAGGCATGAGGATTAAGGAGAGGAGAGAAACAGAGAGAAATAGAAAGAGCGATCCATGTGATAATGAAGAGGCAAATAGAGAGAACTAAATGTCAAACAAAGTAGTTAACGTTTCATTGCTCTTGAAACGGCCTACAATGGTAAATGTTTCTTTTATTTTTGAACGAATGAAGTAAGTGAATACAAATGCACTTGAATAGTCTCAAAATGTATTCTCGAAATATCATATTTTATAAGCTTTACTAATCGATAGTTTAATATATTAACAGTTAAAGTAGTGCATTTTTATAAGTGAAAGTCAACATGTTGTATGTATTTAGAAATAGACAAAGTAGTAATTCACAAGATGATGTAAATCAAGTGCATATCATGTCATTATATATACTTCTAGAAGTGTTTCTTTTTAGAAATATATAAAGATGTCATAACTCATAACAGTAAATGCAAAATATCTATGATCTATTTCTATATAGCTAGCTTCCAAGGGTAAGAAGTTGTCCAGGAAGGAAAGTAAGGTTCTTTTATGGAGAATTTTAATCCATTCTAAATCCCTCCAATTGTATATTATTATCTCTATTATATAAGGGAAGGGGAGCTATGGTGTCCCCCTATAAATTTACTTAACTGTCGATTAGTAAATCAACTACTACCAAAAAAGGGAAAAACCAAGTCAAACTCAAATATAGCATTAAAAAATTAACTTAAATGTTGAAGGTAATCAAGTTATAATCGAGCCACCAAAGAAAGAAACATTGACTATAAGATTTAGTACATTTATGCTCAAAAAAGTAAAAAAGGAATATTACATCAATTAAATTTCTTATCAATCAATTCACAAACACAATCAAGTATTACATCAAAATGGGAAATTTGATCAATCAATTAACAAAGTGAAATGATTTATTTAACACAAAATGACTATGTTAATACAACATAAGCAATCCTAAATAAATTAACTGAACATTCTTTTATCGTTCATCAAGTTTAATTTTAAAACGAAACAAAAGAATAAGTAAACTAAAATTAATAAGAGAAGCAAGGGTTAAGTGATAGAGGCTTAACGTACGAAATTTAGCCAAAAAAATATCTAATGTTCAAATTTTTACCCCTGTGTTTGAAAAAAATCAGGCACGCATCGCGTGCATAACTTGCTAGTTACTTTATATTATAGGGTCTTATCATGAAGGAATTTGTAAATTATTGATTACTTCATATTAGAACAAAATTTCTTGGCTAAGATGCATCTCGCTCTTTTTAATGACTAAGTCCAGTTAAATTTATGACATTTTTATACCAATTTAAGGTACTTTTGTATTAATTAAAACTTTATATCTATTAGTTTATATATTTATCAGTTTATGTATATTCTTTTATCAATTTATGAATATTATTATCAGTCTATATATGCCCATAAGCTTATTATATTCTTTGACCATAACAGAGGCAGGAACTCAAGAAGATATTAAAAATTAGTGACACCCTAAACCCTAACACCATAACAGAGTCATGAACCAAAACAAAGATTGAATATCAGGATAATCTAAAACAAATCTCTATTATATAAGGGAAGGGGGGGATACGGTGTCCCCCTATAAATTTACTTAACTGCCTATTAGTAAATTAAATACTACCAAAAAAAGGGAAAAACAAAGTCAAACTCAAATATAGCATTAAAAAATTAACTTATATGTTGAAGGTAATCAAGTTATAATTGAGCCACCAAAAAAAGAAACATTGACTATAAGATTTAGTACATTTATGCTTAAAAAAGTAAAAAGGAATATTACGTCAATTAAATTTCTTATCAATTATTTATAATTTCCAATAAACATATATCAGTAAATCTAGGCCCTGAGTTTGAAAATAAACCTCATCAAACCTAAAACCCTAAACCTTTACTGGCGTGGGATAAGGTGAGTGCTATCGTGCGCTGGCGTAGATTATGGGCCGGAAGAAAAAAATCTTCCGGTCAGGCGAGTAGCTCGTTGACTCCGGGAGACCCTAGTAATGGTGAGCAAGGATAAAAAATGCAACCTTTAATTTCGAGTGAAAGTGACATTAATGGAACAGTAACGCGTGAAGTGGCAGCTACTAAAGTTCTAGTGGTGGAGGTTTAGGTAGTTGAAAATACAGAAGGTGAACAACTGAACCATCAAGAATATGCAAAACAGAGGTGGAAGGGGTTTACAACATCAAACCGTATCTCCGAAAAAGGTATGGGACTGAAATTTGTTGCACCTTCTATTGTTAATGGCAGTCCAGTTGCAAAGCTTGATAAGATAGAAGTTGAAAAAATGAGTGAATGTTGGATGAATGTTGTTGTGGTGGTGTATGTAGTGGGTCAAAACCCTACATTGACAGGCATTACTCAGTATATTAATGCACTGGAGTTTAACTGATGAACCAACAATTTTCAAACATGATGAAGGTTTTTTCATTATAAGATTAAAATCAAGGGAGGAGAGGGATAATATTTTATACGGTTTTTTCACCAAGTACCCCCGAGTTTTCGAAAAATTCACGTGGTACCCTCCATGTTTTCAAAATTCACCAAGTACCCCTAAATTTCATAATAATTCACGTGGTACCCTCAAATACCCTTAATGACTAACGGCATTAACCGTCGTTAGTCATTAACCCTAATTTTCTGTTTTAAACCCTAATGCTAACCCTACTTCTAACCCCTAACCCTAACCCTAACCCTAACGACCACCCTTCCCCACTCCCTCCCACCACCCTAGCCCCCCTTCCCCTAACCCCGCAGCCCCCCTTCCTCCCCCACCCCGTCGACACCCCCTCTCCCCCCCACGCCCCCTCCATCTCCCCCCCCCGCGGCCCCGTCGCAAGCCAAGAACCCCACCCCCCCCCCCCCACCCCGTCGTGAGCCCGGAACTCTACCCCTCCTCTACCCCGTCAAAATCGACGGTTGTGATCGCGAAATTCGAACAAGGTCCGGTGGGAGTTGTTGCAAAAATTCGAACAAGTCTTGAAATTCGAAACTTGAACAAGCCTCCGATCGCGAAATTCGAACAAGCCCTAAAATTCGGATCTCCCGGTGAATTTTCGAACAAGGTCGGGTGGGAGTTGTTGTGAAAATCGAAGGGGTGGGGACGCGGCGGTGAAGGGAGGAGTGGGGAGGGGTGCAAGGCTGCGGGGGTGGGGGAGGGAGGGTGGATGGGCTGTGGTAGGAGTGGGGGAGGGGTGGATGGGCTGCGGTGGGGGTGGGGGGGCTGTTGGGGTGGGGGGAAGGCATGGGTGGTGGGAGGGTGGGGGTGGGTGGTAGGGTGGTGGAAGGTGGGGGAGTGGGTGGTGGGGTGGTGGAAGGGTGGGGGGGAGGGGGTGGTGGGAGGATGGGTTAGGGTTAGGGTTTGGGGTTAGGGTTAGGGTTAGGGTTTGGGGTTAGGGCTAGCATTAGGGGGTTAATTAGGGACAAAAACAGAAAATTAGGGTTAATGACTAACGGCGGTTGACGTCGTTAGTCATTAAGGGTATTTGAGGGTACCACGTGAATTATTATGAAACTTAGGGGTACCTGGTGAATTTTGAAAACATGGAGGGTACCACGTGAATTTTTCGAAAACTCGGGGGTACTTGGTGAAAAAATCGTATTTTATATGTTGGACCTTACCTGTTCTTTGGGAAGCCAATGATTGTCAAGCATTGGAGTGCTACTTTTAATTTTCATGAAGAAATACTTAAAGTGATTCCTATATGGGTGAAACTACCTAACCTTCCTCTTAACTGTTGGAAAGAAGACTCTCTAAGTAGGATAGGAAGTGTTCTTGGGGTTCCATTGTATGCTGATGACTGCACTAGTAAGAGTTTGAGAGTGTCTTTTGTTAGGCTTCTAAATGAACTTGATATGACACAAGAGACTCCTAGAGAGATTTCTATTGAGGATCGTTTTGGAGTTGTGTTTCAGCAAAAAGTGGCGTTTAGCTGGCTCCCACCATTTTGTAAGAAGTGCCAAATGGTGGGACATAATTGTGGGGCTAAAGTCCCTGCTAAGGCTGTTAAGGTAGTGCAGAAATGGGTTGTCAAGAAAGGTACAAAAGTTCAGGGTGATGGCAAGCAGGTGAGCAATAGTATACAGGATAATGCTGAATCTAGATTCCCTATTACTATTGATTTGGGGGTGAAGAATGAAGAAGCTATTGTTGCTGCTGTCAATTCTACTGTTACTCCTGTTTCTACACCTAATGCTTCATAAGAAAAAGAACCAGAAGAGGGGGTGTGGAAAATGGTTACTAGGAAGAACAAAGATAAAGACAAGAGTGTGGTGCAAAGTGGGATTCATCTTCAATTTGGCTCAAGGTTGCCTAGGGGTGCTAGGGGACCTAACCCCTATCTGTCTTAATGATAGTTACTATCAGGAATGTCAGGGGAATGAATGATCCCCTGAAGGTGAAGGAAATTAAACACTTCCTTCATTCTAATAAAGTGACTATCTGTGCTCTTCTTGGAACAAGGGTTAGAGTTCATAACTGCAAAAAAGTTCAAAAAAAATTTGAAATGGCTGGAGTTGGGTTTGTAATTATGCTCACTCTAACAAAGGGAAAAAATTAGCTTGGGTAGGTTATTGGAGAAGCTAAATTAGTTGTTCAGTTTGTTTCTGAACATGTGATTATAGCTGAGGTGCAGATTGGTGTGGGGACTTTTATGTTCTATTTGGTGGCTGTGTATGGTTTACATACTATTGCTACTAGGAAAATCCTTTGGACTAAAATTTCAAGCTTTGTAAATGGTACTCATCAACCCTGTATCATGATGGGTGATTTTAATGCCATTTGTAGTGTTGTTGACAGGGTAAATGGTGTGGATGTGAATGAAGCTGAAACTGCTTATTTCAGTAGTTTTATTCTTGACAATCAGCTCATGGAAGCTCCTTCAAGTGGGCATTTTTACTCCTGGAACAAGGAAGGAGTGGGTCTGGAGAGAATTTCCAGCAGAATTGACAAAGCTATTGTCAATTGTGCTTGGATCAACCAATTTTTTAAGGTTGTGATTAAATATCTTGCTGCTGGTACCTCTGATCACACCTCTCTTCTGTTTGACACTGGAGATTCTCAACCTCAGGGTGGTAGACCATTTCATTTCCTAAATTTTCTTGCTGATCAAAATGGCTATATAGAAGTGGTGCAGGAAGCTTGGCAATCTACTTCTAGCCCTTACAAGATGAAGAATGCTTGGGGAAAGCTGAGAGCTGTAAAGCATGCTATTAAAAGCTTTCATTCTAAAAGCTTTTCTAAGGCCCATTTCAAGGTGGAGGAGCTTAGAAAGAAGCTTGCTGCTATGCAAGCTCTTCCTGAGATGGATTTTGATCCTGTTGTACAGCAAGAAGAAAAATTGATTATAGATCAATTGAGGAAATGGTCTAGGATTGATGAGAGTGTTCTGCAACAGAAAGCAAGGATCAACTAGCTTACTTTGGGGGATTCCAACTCAAAGTTCTTTTTACAGCAGTGAAGGTGAGGAATGCAAAGAATAAAATTGCAATTCTTCACAATGCTCAAGGTGAATTGTTGACTGAAGCTACAGCTATCCAAGATGAAGTTAAAGGCTTTTATAGGAAGTTGTTGGGTTCAAGCTCTGAGAATCTTAGAGGCTATTGATTTAAATGTTGTTAGAGAGGGTCCTAGGTTGAAGCATGAAGCTTGTTGTTTGTTGACTCAACAGGTGACCACTGCAGATATTGACCTTGCTCTGGAATCTATTGATGATTCAAAAGCCCCAGGTTTGGATGGCTTTAATGCAGTTTTCTTTAAGAAAGCTTGGCATATCATTAAACATGATGTTTATGATGCTATCTTAGATTCCTTTGATAATGCCTTCTTTCACAAGCCTGTCAACTGCACTGCTATTACTCTGGTTTCCAAAATGGAAAATGCTTTGTATGCAAAAGACTATAGGCCTATTGCTTGTTGTTCAATTATCTACAAGCTGATTTCCAAAATCTTAACTCACAAATTACAAAAGGTGATTACAGAAGTTGTGAGTTGCTCTCAAAATGGCTTCATCCCGGCATATAGTGGATAATATTCTATTAGCAACTGAGTTAATAAGAGGATACAATAGGAGTCATATGTCTCCTAGGTGTGTAATCAAGGTAGATATTAAGAAAACCTATGAATCGGTTGAATGGGTTTTTTTTAGAGAGTATGCTTAAGGAGTTGGGATTTCCTGAAAAGTTTAATCAGTAGGTCATGGCTTATGTCAAGTCTGTGTCCTACTCTATTTTACTGAATGGTGTGCCTTCCATCCCTTTTGCAGCTAAGAAGGGTTTAAGACAAGGGGACCCCTTGTCTCCTTTTCTTTTTGCCTTAAGTATGGAGTACTTAGGTAGATGCTTGGGTGTTATGAGTAAAAACCCCGACTTCAACTATCATCCCAAATGTGAAAGAATTAACTTGACTTATCTAATGTTTGTTGATTATCTGCTCATGTTTGCTAGAGCAGACCACAGTTCAATTGGGAAGATTATGGATGCTTTTCACAAGTTTTCAAGGGCTTTAGGGCTTAAAGAAAGTAATGAGAAAAGCTGCATATATTTTTCAGGGGTTAGTCAGGATGTTGCTACTCAACTTGCTATAGGAATTCATATGCCTGTAGGTTTGTTACCTTTCAAGTACCTTGGTGTTCCCTTGGCTGCAAAAAAAACTCTCTTTTTCTCAGTGTAAACTACTGATTGATAGGATTACAGCCAGAGCTCAATGGTGGATGGTTCACTTCCTGTCTTTTGCTGGCAAGCTCCAGCTTGTTAAAAATATTTTAGGAAGTATGTAGAATTACTAGGGGGTAAATCTTCCCTTTGCCTAAGAAGCTGATTAAAGCTGTAGAAACAGTTTGCAGGAAGTTTTTGTGGACAGGAGGTATAGAGCATTCTAAAAAAGCTCATGTGGCTTGGTCTTTCATACATCAGCCAAAAACTGCAGAGGGGCTAAATGTTGTTAATATGGTGCTTTGGAATAAAACTGTCATTCCAAAACAGCTTTGGGCCATCTCCTTTAAGCAAGATAAACTCTGGGTGCGTTGGGTGAATGCCTATTGTATTAAGAGAGGCAATATTGATTCAATTACAGTTAGCAGTAACACTTCTTGGCTTCTCAGAAAAACTCTTGAATCTAGGGAGTAGTTGGTGAGAATAGAGTGGATTGGAAGAGACTTGTCTGCAATAATAAAGCTTCCCCTAAAAGTAAGTTTATTCTTTGGATGTCTTTATTAGGTAGACTTGCTACTGCTGAAAAGGTCTATAAGTGGAATAGTGAATGTAGCCTCATCTGTAAACGGTGTGAAGTGAATGAGGAGACTGTGCAACATCTATTTATTGAATGTTGTTACAGTATGACTGTGTGGAAAGCTGTTCTTCATTATATTGATTTACCTCCTCAAAGGAATACAATTGAAGAGCTAAGAAGAAGTATGCATAAAGCTAGAAGTAAGAAAGGTAAAGATAAGATTTATGTTATGATGTTTACTTAGTGTATGTATGTCATTTGGCTTCAGCATAATAGCAAATGTTTTAGGAACACTCAGATGGCTCCTCATGCTCTTGCTAAGGAGATTATCTTTAAAGTTGCTTGTAACTGTAATGAGCAAGAAAGAACTAGGCTCATTTTGATGTAGTAGTGTGTTTGGTTGGATGTGTTAGGAGCAGCCTGTTGCTCTATTCATCCTTAGGTTGTACCCCTTTTTTTTGCTTATCAATAAATATTTTGAATTGCCAAAAAAAAAAAAAGAATTTCTTATCGATCAATTCACAAACACAATCAAGTATTACATCAAAATGGAAAATTCGATCAATCAATTAACAAAGTGAAATGATTTATTTAACACAAATTACTATATCAATACAACATAAGCAATCCTATATAAATTCACTTAACATTCTTTTATCGTTCATCAAGTTTAATTTTGAAAAGCTAAAAAAAAGAATAAGTAAAATAAAATTAATAAGAGAAGCAAGGGTTAAGTGATAGAGACTTAACGTACGAAATTTAGCCAAAAAATGTCTAATTTTCAACTTTTTACCCCTATTTATGCCTAAAAAGGCTAGAATTTATGTTTGAAATAAAAGTCAGGCACGCATCACGTGCATAATTTGCTCGTTACTTTATATTATATGGTCTTATCATGAAGGAATTTGTAAATTATTTAGTACTTCATATTAGAACAAAATTTCTTGGCTAAGATGCGTCTCGCTCTTTTTAATGACGGAGTCCAGATTCAATTTATGACATTTTTATATCAATTTAAGGTACTTTTGTATTAATTTAAACTTTATATCTATTAGTTTAAATTAAGCTCATATATTTATTAGTTTATGTATATTCTTTTATCAATTTATGAATATTATTATCAGTCTATATATGGCCATAAGCTTATTATTTTGTTTGACCATAACAGAGGCAGGAACTCAAGAAGGTATTAAAAATTAGTGACACCATAAACCCTAACACCATAACAGAGTCATGAACCAAAACAAAGATTGAATATCAGGATAATATGAAACAAATCTGCACCAAAACGGAGCCACCAACACTACAGTTATAAATCACCAATACTAAAATAAATCAAGAAAAAAAATAGAGCCAACAATCACTTAAAAGTCTGTATCCCTAACTCAAAATTCAACATAATACAATTATATAAAATGCTGGAGAATCACTTAGAGTTTGAATCCCTAATTCATAATTGTCCACAATAGACTTATCATATGAAGAACGAACAACATAGAAAATACTTTCAGGAATAAGAACATATGACCAGAGCCACCAACTCAAATACTTCACTTAAAATCAGATATATGTATTTCTAAACACAGCAAACCATAAATATAGCATATTGATGTGTCGTATTTTTATATAGGTTTTAGGTGCATTTAGGTTGTATTTTAGGAATATTTAGGTGCATTATAGTTCATAATTGCATACTATTACTTAATTTGCGAAATTTTACTCCTTTTGTGTGTTTGGTATTCTTTGATGAATTTCAGGTATTGAGAACTTAATTGGAGTATGATTGGACAAGCTTGAGTAATTAGGAGAAATTGGAAGCAATCTACATTGATAAGGATTGTTACGAACATATTTGAGTGCAATGTGGAGCAAAATTAGAGTTGGAATTCAATGAAAGATTTGTGGAAATTGAGTCATGTTCACTATTTTATCCATAACTTTTGACTTGATACTGATAACTGGATAATTCCAGTGGCATTGGAAAGTAGACTTAAATAGTTTTCCAACGATAGGTTGCACGGCCCAATGCGAATTATATTCTGGGAGATATGGGTTTTGCAAGTTGGTCTTGTTTTTCTGACGCCTCATATACGCGCGCGATTACTTAATTCCGGGCCTTGCTCTTTAATGATTTAAATGACCTCTCTTATCTTGTAACTTGGTTTCCTACTATTATTAGGAGATATAACTTTATATTAGGGATTTCTAATTAGGTTAGGGGAACTATTGCTCATTACTCATTATTCTAGTTTCACGTTATTTTACTTTCTAGGTTTTCTCTCTAGTTTTGCCCTAGTTTATTCTCTATTGATAATTTGGAGATTCAAGATTGAAGATTTCATATCCGTCTTCTATTTAAGTATTGCATATCAATTTTTTTTCTTTCCTTCTCTTTATAATATTTTAATTATGTTTTCAATTAAGTTTGTTGTTTTTATTGCCATGATTAGTGAGTAGTCTTTTTATCTATGATTGAGTTGAGCCCTAGTATGGATTGATCGTGTAAATTGTCTCTAATTCCCATGTTATTGAGCTATATGCTTAGGGTTTGATAAGATTGTTCTTATTGTGAATTTTGCATCTTGATTTAGCCCTAGTTTTATATTATCAACGAAAGTTTGAGTTGGAATTAAGAGTTACTTGTTTGATGTTAAATTGTTATTCTATTAATTGAGTTCATCAACGAAAGTTTGGTCTTGATTTAGATAGTCTTGTCATTGATTTAAATTCTCCCATGAAAATAGGTGAGAACTAAAATTGGGAATTATTTGACATTGGTTCTTAATGCTTCTAATTATGTGTGTAAGCCATGAAAATAGGAAATATATATATTAGTTAGGCCTTTTGCTATCACGTAGGTGAGCTCTAGGTATGGAGGAATGACCGAGATTTTAGTTTCGGTTTGCAACTGTGCTTTATTACTGAGTCATAAGGGAATGTCAATCTCGCCTAAACTATAATTGAATAACTGGGATGTGAGTTATGTTTTGATCAATTCATGTTAGTGGTGATACTTAATCTTAGTGTTTTAATTATCACATATATCATAGTTTGTTATATTTTATTATTAGTTTAGGTCTAGTTATATAGATTCTTCTTGATATTTGAATTGTGTAGCTATTAGTGTTTAATCTTGCACCTCCCTGAGTTAAACCAGTATGTGCTACGACACCATTCACTTGTGGTATTAAAAAAAAACCTAACAAATTTTGGGCACCATTGCCGGAGAGGCTACGGGTTAGAATTAGTTTGGTTATAGATTTAGTAGACTACATTATTGTATATATTTTCATTTTCTTTTGTAAATATTTTTTTACTTTTTGTAAATCTCTTCTTTTTCACTTTTCATGGAGTCATATTATCACTATAATGGGGACAATTCTATTGATAGGGACAATGTTTATAATTCTTTGGATTCTCATGTTTCTAATTTTGATACGTCGTGTTAATATACTTCCAATTTTTGCATGAGTTCTAATCAATTACTTGATATGTGTTGTGATCCCCATACACATGCTAGTAATTCCAGAGAAATTTTTTATTTTCCACAATATGAGAAGAAGCATTTTGGAAATACTATCATAGACTTGGTGATAACCTAATCATGGTTATGAACCATGGGATATGTGCCTAGTGGTTTATGAGGGGTTAAATAAAGAAACTAGGATAGCGGTACATCTATTGTCTAATGAAAGATTTATGTCCCAATCTCCTGATTATTGTTGGGGTTCAATTACGTGGTTGGCTAGAGATACTTATGAATGGGAGATATCTTTATATGCTAGACCAATCCCGGAAAAATTCTCCACTCCTTCACCTCAAAATTACATTACAACACCTCCCTATTGTTTTAATTATCACTATACTTCTCATGATATTTCCTTTTGTGATGTGACATTAGTAAATGATTTTGACCGCTCTCCCCAATATGACTGTCAACTCTGCTCAAATTTCTAGTTTTCAACCATATATCTATGATGATGATGATGATGAGGGTTGGAAAGAACTTGAAAGTTATGGGGATGATTATCAAATTGCGGGGAAGATCGATGTGAAGGACGTTTGGAATGGGGAAAAACCCTTGGTTAAAAATCCTCCCTTGGAGAAGTCTATAGATTAGAGTGAGGTTATTCATGAGTCTTTGTCGGTTCCACCAACTGTTTTTGAGTCTCATGTTCCTTTCTCTTGAAAACTTGACCTTATTACCCTATATTATATCCCGATCGTTCCCTATTTCTCCCAATTTGAATGACTTTTATGATCATGTAACTGATGTACATTTAGTTTTTATTCCTTTTGAGTCATGTAAAAAGACTAACGTTTTTTCTTTTTCTTACTCTTGTAAATATAACTTTTTCTTTGATTTTTCTTTTTCTAGGTTTAATAGATTTTTAGGACTAATTTATTTCAATTTTCCTTTTCACTCTTACATAATATGCTCTGAGATGTTTGCAGGATCATATGATAAGCTTATTAGAGCGTTGAATTGTTCTGCATTAGTCTACTGATTTTACATGGTTTGCGCTTCTCGAGAGGCAATCCGAGTTTTGACTTTTCTATTTTTTCTTTTCTTTCTTTTTCAAATTTTTCATTTCTTATTTCATCTCCTGTAGGTGTGGTTTGACTCTAATTGGTGTGTGTTTTTTTGTTATTGTAGGTAAAAAAGATATTTAAAAAAAGAAGAAGAAAAGAACAAGGAGTAGCAGCGCCTGGCAGGCAGTATCCAGCGTTCATCACGGCTTCACCATGGACTTCACGCCCCACGTCATGGCTGGCCCATAGTGCTTACTGATCAAAACCGCAACTAGGGTTGTGCAAAGACTAGGGTCGGACGGACAGGACCAGAATCTGGACCGGACCGGACCGGACCGAAATCTGGACCAGAACGAATCGAAATCTGGACCGGAACAGACCGGAATTTGGTCCGGACCGGACCGAAGATTCCGATCCTCGATCCACAAAAAATCCCGATTCCGGGTTTCCGGTCAGGTCTGGTCCAAACCCGAAAAATTCCGGTCCGGACCAGTGAACCGGAATTTATGATTTTTTTGTAAAAAAAAAAGTTTATATGTTAAAAAAGTTTAAAATGTTAGAAAGTTAGAAAGTTAAAAATCTACTATTTATTACTTTAAAAATATTATTATTAAGATTATTAAATTTAAATTTATCTAATTCATAAATATGTTGAAATGAAATAAAAAGATTTTTTTTTAAAATATAGATTCCGGTCCAGGTCCAAAATATTCCCAGATTCCAGTCCACCGGTCCAGTCGGTTCCGGTGCGGTCCTGGACCGGTGAACACCCATAAAGGTAACCACGCAGCATCAAGATTCTAATAGCGTCGGGCGGTAGATACCACGGCCAGGCCGTGGGCTTCATCACCGCCCCACGCCTGGGCCGTGGTTGTGCGACGTTACGAACCCCCCTTCCCTGTCCTCGTTAGCCACCCCCACAGCCCAAGCGCCCATCAACCTCCCGTCCTATGTCCTCCCATTACGTTTGATGCTATCTACCACCATCACAACACCCGCATCCCACATTCCCAATGTAACACCCCTAGGTGTGCATGAGCCCACTAGTAGGTATTGTCCTTTTTTGGCCCTAGCTCGCAAGGATTTGCTTTGGTGCAGAATCGAAGTCCTACCCAAAAAGCTTCAACTAGGTTGAAGTGTCCACCTCTATATAAAAGAAGGCTTTGTGCTCCTCAACTTTCGATGTGAGATAGCCAAGATCTTAGGCACCTTCTCCCCTCTATTAAACAGCGTACGTTCCCATAGGCACTACAGGACACCGGAATGGGCCCTGGCTCTGATACCATCTGTAACACCCCTTAGTATGCAGGAGCCCACTAGTAGATATTGTCCTCTTTGGGCCCTAACCCGCAAGGATTTGCTTTGGTGTAGAATAGAAGTCCTACCCAAAAGGCCTCTACTAGGTTGAGGTGTCCACCTTTATATAAAGAAGGTTTCGTTCTCCTCAACTTCCGATGTGGGATAGCCAAGACCTTGCGGGCTAGGGCTCAAAGAGAATAATATCTACTAGTGGGCTCCCGTGCACCTAGGGGTGTTACAGATAGTATCTTGGCTATCCCACATTGGAAGTTGAGAACGAAGCCTTATTTATATAGAGGTGGACACCTCAACCTAGTAGAGGCCTTTTGGGTAGGTTTTCGATTCTGCACCAAAGCAAATCCTTGTGTGCTAGGGCCCAAAGTGGAGAATATCTAATGGTGGGCTCCTGCACAACTAGGGGTGTTACAGATAGTATTTTGTCTATCCCACATCGAAAGTTGAGGAAAACGAAGCCTTCTTTATATAAAGGTGGACAACTCAACCTAGTAGAGGCATTTTGGGTAGGACTTCGATTACGCACCAAAGAAAATCCTTGCGGGTTAAGGCCCAAAGAGGACAATATCTACTAGTGGGCTCCTGCACACCTAGGGGTGTTACAGATGGTATCAGAGACAGGGTGTAACGCCCCAGAAATACATTATAACACTTTCGTAATTATTAACGGAGAACGTTATCATTAGCATTGAATAGTCCGCTGGCAAGGACCATTTACGTGACTTTAGTTCATTGGCAAGTACATGTTTTGGACAGAGCGTAACTTTCGTAATTCGTAAACATAACATTGACCATTTTGGTATGTATCGTATATCGTAAACAGAATTCCTCCACCTGTAACTCACCCATTTACCAGATCAATTCATGACTCCAAACCAGCAGAACTATCCAGCACTTTTATTGTCATCACTTACATGACATCATATATTCTTAATTCAGAATCATCCATAAATCGTATAATCATAATTCGTTAATAGAGTCATAAACATGACATTCCATAACATACATGTGCATCGTCACATCATAACGTATATCATGCCACATACAGATTGTAACACATAATCATATCATCACAAAGTCATATCCACACATTAAATGACATCATTACACATAACGTATACGGGAATGCATAGATGCTGGACATAAAGGTTACACATAACATATACGAGAAAGCATAATACCTGGACATGAGGGTTACACATAACATATATGGGCAAGTATAGTAGCTGGACATGAAGGTTACACATAACATATTCGGGCAAGCATAATAGCTGGACATGAAGGTTACCTCATATGCTTAACCATTCTTTGACTCCAACAGATAAGAACTTTGAGAATCTCACCACTCCATCAACTCTCTTGAACTCCATAACAATCATCCATATAATTAACCTCAATAATAATCATAATAATAATCAAAATAATAATCAATAACCATCCCTAGTAATATTCGGATGAAGAAATTAACCATTCGTAGAAGAGATGTAACCATAAACCATCACTAACTATGTCCATTACAAAACTAACCAATCTATATTCTCAACTTTATCACTCCAACTTCTTGAATCATAATAACAAGATGAATGCCATACTATTCTAATCAATACTTCGAAAATATCCTTGAATTAGAAACCACTGGAAACTAACTCTCAAGCACATCATCTTAACTTTCTGATTTATCTCCAAACTAACCCATCTCTTACACTAGTAAACTATTAAACAAAATCAACATAACAAAGTAATTAGGCCCAACAGTTATGTTTAACAAAATAGCTTTAACTAACTCCTATGGAAATGTGATTTAGGCCCAATAACTAATTAACAAAATAATTAGCATAACTTGATGGAATCCAAATCAGTTTCTAGGAGCAATTTCAATCTAATGAACACGGGTAATCATTTGAACTTGAAATAGAAATCTTTAAACCCTGAAGTTCAAGGAAAACAAGAGGTATTGTACCTTTGCTACTAGGAGCAGCGAAGAACAGGGGAGCTCGAAGCTCTGGCGAGCACGGGTGAAGAGAGAGAGATGTCGGGCCAGTGAGGGTTTCACGGGTTGGGGTTTGGGGTTTCTTCGGGAGTGAGAAATTACAAGACAAAGAAAGAGAATAAGGGGGGTTTGTTTTGGGTTCTTAACCAACAAAAAGAAGGGAAGAAAAGGAAATGGTTTTGGTTTCCGAAATTAACCAACTAAAGGGAGGGCTTTGAACTTGGATAGTAGAGTTTGGCTAAAAATTCATTGACCCAAAATAATAGAGGTAGAATACATGTCCTTCTTATCTAAACATTAAAGCCATAACTATATTATATGTAAAATCGTTTAGTAAATATCACCTTCGTAATAACTAAATTAAATATATTTGTTTTAGAAATTAATCTTAGCCATGATCATTTCGGAAAAATTTAAGACGCGATTAAGCTAATAAACATAATTAGTAATTAATAAAATGAGATTAAGGTTCGGGGTATTACACGGCCCCCATTCCGGTGTCTTGTAGTGCCTACGGGGATGGAGACTCTTTAATAGAGGGGAGAAGGTGCCTAAGATCTTGGCTATCCCACATCGGAAGTTGAGGAGAACGAAACCTTCTTTATATAGAGGTGGATACCTCAACCTAGTAGAACCTTTTGAGTAGGACTTCGATTCTGCACCAAAGCAAATCCTTGCAAGGTAGGGCCCAAAGAGGACAATATCTACTAGTGGGCTCCTGCACACCTAAGAGGTGTTACAACCACCTTCGCATACCCACCATCACGACCCCCGTTCTCACACCAGCGCCACCTCTCCGTTTGATACATCATGGGTCAGATTTTTTAGGGGACTTTCAGACGAATTCTTGATTCCATTTGAACCAGAAAAGGTAAGATCTCCATGAATCAAAACTCTTAGGCGGGGATCTTTTGTTCGTCGTGTTTCAGTACCATTTTTCACCAAATCTGATGGTTTTTTGAAGGAGCAATGCAAGCCCAACATGCAGACTGGGCATTGAAGTTGGGTTTATTAACCCTCACATTTTTTTTCCTCAGTATCAAACTCATTAAACAAATCAGAGAGGCGTTTCTTCAAATTTGGGGCTAAAACATCCATGGTGAAACCCAGAAAAAAAGAGGAACAAAAAACCCCCCAAACACCATAAAACCTAGAAAAACTGGTGCCTTTATAATCACAAGAAGTAGGAGATCGTTAATTTCTTGTGTTGTTGGAGAGATTTGAAGTAGAAAACCCTAAAATTGAAGTTTATAGGAGTAAGACGAGAGAGAAAAGAGAGTCAGGGAAATTGGCAAGTTCAGAGAGAGAGAGAAAAGAGGTGTTGGTTGATTAGGGTTTTGAAGCTAATGGAGTACTTATAACTAGGGTTAGGTTTCTTAAATGGGTGGTTATTGGGGAGTTAAATGAGGGTTTGGGAGAATTAATTAGTAGAATAAGGACAAAAACAAGGGTAAAGAGGTAAAAAAAATGTAGGACCCACATACTATAAATAGAAAGAAGATGAATGTAGCAAATAAATTGAGACACCCAAAAATGGAAAAACGTAGCAAGTAAAAAGAGACAAAAGGAGTATTATCTTTACCTTCTCACTATACTTTTCTTGGCCCACAACATTAACTTCAATGCCAATAAATTAATACTTTCTTTTTCCTTCTATGACACACATACATATTTCTCCTATAACTCTGTGTCCAAATAAGTGGGTCAACTAATAAAAACCGGATGAAGTATATATATATATATATATATATATATATATATATATATATATATATATATATAACAGGGTTCATCTATCCTATGTGTCATTCACTAAAAGAATCTAACCACATGTCTTATGCTAACAAATCCTTCACAATCTACTGCCACGTGTATAAACAAGGTTCAATTAGCGTTTGGTTATAAGCATAAATTCCGGAAATAAGTTTTATTTGCCTTACTTACATGATTTTGAAACAGAAGTGGATCATTAACAACCTTATGTATTTTGGAAAGTTTTGTTAATGACATGTGTAGAGATTCATGCGTTAGGTATCATACATAAGTGGAATGTGGATGCAACCTTTCTGTAGAATGCTATCTTGCTTTTCCTTTTTTGATTTTTTTGACATCAATTAGTTTAAGACATAATTTATACACCATACAACGACATACACAACTAAAATTTAGCATAGGTTATTCAAAAAATTATTTGGACATGATAGACATTGCAGCCTCACCATCACCCAAGTATGTGCAACCTACTACCAAGGGTCCATTCATATTTTTTAATGTTATTGTAGTTAGTAAAGGTAAGATCGTAATATGGACTATAGAGTGTGTAAAATTTTCTGTAATGGAAATGTTGCAATTAATGTGAAACTTTTCAAAGAGGAAAAAATTGCAATTAAAAAGAAAAGGAAGTGTAATGTATTTTTTACACAATCTCAAACAAATAAGGTGTTTTCCGACAAAATTTCATAATTTATCGGGATTATAATTAAATTATAATTTAATAGTTTCCTTTAATGTAATATATATGTGCAATGATATTATGCGATTTACACGTCTGGCATAGTATATATATTGCCTATATAATCGTCTATACTATCTATGTATCAAGTAGCCAATGATAAAAACGTGTCACTTTGTAAATTAATGGGTCTCTTTATAAATTAATGGGTCATTTTGTAACTTAAAGTGATTGTTTTTAGATAATGGGGTCACTTTATAATGTACTGTTTGTGGAAAAATAACAAATTAACAACAATAGTGTATTGTTATAACTTATTTTCATAAATCTTGAATCTTTTATGAAGTTTGTACTATTGGACGATTTTTAATATACTTTATGTATGTGATCACATTTAAAGTATGCGTGTGACACGATCTTTAATTTTCGAGGATCAAGGACAAAATGATTCTATATACTTTATAAATTGATTCCAGATTAGGCTAAGAAATATTGTGTATAGTTAGTGAACTTTTAATCATTATTGAATCATTAGCAATAATATATCTTATTTAATAATTTAGTATGGTGAACTTGAAATATAAAATTATAGATAATTTTTTTTCCCAATAGTGGAAGTAATAGTGAAGCAATATACAAAGATTTATGAGATATAATAAAATATATCATATGTATAGTTTGTTGTGCTAATTATGCATGTTCTTTGCCACTCTTAAATGAAACAACAAGTATTGAGTGCTCTGGATGAATAATAAAATTATTATCAAACCAATTCACTTTTAAGTCAAAATGGGTCATTTTACAAGTTAAAAAGTGTAATTGTTAAGCAAAGTGTAACTTTAAATCTTAAGTGGGTCACTTTTAGATTAATAAAATTGACGTAATTAAGGCAAAAAGTTAAATGTTACAATAAACTTATTGTATATATGTCTCACTAAAGAATTTGTATAAATAAAATAGTCAATCAATATTTTTTTAGTATATCTAATCAACAAAAAACATCCCGTGCATTTTATCATGACATTAGCTACATTTGTCACTGAATGCATGGGTCATAAGCCGATTTTAAAATATATTTTTATTACACGATATGATTATAAAAACATTAAGTCATGAGCTAATATTCAGACCATGATTTTAGGAGAAACATTCTAAAATCATAAATTTATAAAATAAAATATTCCCGCATATTTCAGGGTGTTTTTTATTTCATTTATGTATGTATAGATGTAGATATCACGATTATAAGATTTTTAAAGTTTAAAATGTTGTAATAAAGGATTTTATATATCATGAAATTTTACATTTTATATTCTTTCAACCTTAAATGCATGAATTCTAATAATTTTATTCAATAAATTTAGAACAAAAACAACTAATTAATAAACAAAACAATTCCCGTGCATTATGCACGGATTCAAACCATATCTACATAAAACCTCCCGTGCATTTTTGCACGGGTTAAAAGCTGGTATGCTTATATAAAAAAGGTGAAAATCGATAAAACGAAAATAGGAGAGCACGAAATCAACAATATAGTATCTCAACTCATATTCCCAATCTCACTACTAGCAATATTTGGAGTATGTAAACAAATTAATTTTATTCTATGTCATGCATGTAAAATTAGCAATCCAATTTATTTATTTTGTTTTTTACCGACCAACAATCAATAAAAAGATAAGACACAACTAAATAATAAAAATATGATCTAATGAAAAATACAATAATCAGCAATAGAGTATCTCAACAATTAGTTTAGGTTTTAAAAATGTGGCACTTGTCAAATAAAAAAAAATCCAAATCCAAATCAAATTGGAGCCACGTAAACTAATTTTTAAAATTCTCCTATTTTCCGTTCCCCACAGCCAAAGTGAGTACGTGTCATTACGACCACTCGATTTGACTCGGCGGAGCTACCGGGGAAGTGAATTCCCAGAAATACCCTTGCTGTCTCTCTTCATTTTCTCTCATTTCATTTGGATTCGAATTTCATTTCAGGCCCTCTTCTTCCGTATAAATACATTTTCCCTTATCTTTTCCCAAATTTTGCTCTTTTAGAGAGAGAAAGTAGAGAGAGAAAGAGACGAAATCGAGAGAAAGAGAGAGAAAGCGCAGAGTTCCACGAATTTTCCATCTTAAATGGAGCCAAATCAATGGCGTGATTCTTCTCCCTTCGTGTTATGATCTGCAAAAGATCGATCTTATTCGTAAATCAGTTCCTCTATATCAATTTCTCCGAATTTGAAACCCTAACCCTAATTTCGTCGCAATCGATCCAAATGCTTGTTTGAATCGTTCAAAAAGGAGAAATCTACACTTTTCGATCGATTTTTGTCGAGGATTTATCGCTTTCCAGAAGTTTTAGATCGAAAAAATGCCGTCGCACGCGGATCTAGATCGACAGATCGAGCAGCTGATGGAATGTAAGCCGTTGTCGGAGGGAGAAGTGAAGACGCTATGCGATCAAGCGAGGGCGATTTTGGTGGAAGAATGGAATGTGCAGCCGGTCAAGTGTCCGGTCACCGTTTGCGGCGATATTCATGGACAGTTTTACGATCTCATTGAGCTTTTTCGCATCGGAGGAAACGCTCCTGATACAAATTATCTTTTCATGGGAGATTATGTAGGTCAGTTTTTTGAAACTAATTCTTTTTCTTTTGTTTTTATTTGTTTTTATCAGAATTTACGATCTGTTTCTCGTGTTTGTTTAAGAGATAAGTATGTTGGTAATATGCTTTGATGTTCTGTTTTTGTTTTTGTCTTTTTATTTAATAATCATTTTGTCTTTTTGAATATTGTAGTAGAATTAGGAGAATTATGTTGTGTTAGGTATTGCCGTGTTGAGAGTGCTTTGAAAAGCGAAAAAGGGTTAGGTGAGCATCATGGAGAATATTGTATCTGTATTTGTGATGAAATGATGTTGTATTTGCGAATTGATTGCCTTTTAATAAGGGGAAGATTGTTCAATCTAAGATTGAAATAAGGGCACCTTTTTTTACCCTCTTGTGCTGCTCCCTAGATTTAACCGAATCGTGTCTGTATAGATATGCAATACATGTCAGAGTGGGTTTCGAGTTGTCAGAGATTGATGCTAGATTTTTTGCTCAAGGCATTGAGTTAATAGGGGTTTGGAGTTTTGACCGTGTATTATGGAAGTCATTTGCATTAGTGGATATTTGAAAATTATTGGATTAATTAAGATAAGGTTTGAAAAGGTGGTATGGAGATAAAGCTTAAATAAATTCATGAGGGTGTGTGAGAATATGTTTGATAATGAGATTTTTTGTGTCGGAAAGGGAAGGAAGAAAGCATTTTCGTTACATGCTGGTTGTTGTGAGATGTGGGGGAATTGTTTCCATTTCTTGATAACTTTTTCCACTCAATGACTATCCTTTTCAACCCTATGATAACACATTACATTACCTTTTTAAATCCCACACTTATAAGTGTCTTCTTTCATAGATAAACAGAACACCCAATAATTGCAGCATTTTAACCATACATTTCCTTCTGTTGATTCAATTTCCTTTAATTTCGTGGATCAAACCAAACACGCACTTAATATTCAGGGACTCTGGTAAACTGTTTCAGTTTAATCCTCTAAGTTGATGATATTTGAAACTGGATCAAAAAAATGACTGAGATTGTAGATATGAAGATAGAGCAGATTTTATGTAATCAGAGGTTTCATGAGCCATGTAGTCAAGGAGTACCTAGAGAGGCGAAGAGGGTAATTGATTTGATATAGGAAAAATTAACAATAGAGGTCTGAACTTTGGGCGATATTTTTAAAAGGTCTGAACTATTGATTAACCTATGTAGGTTCTAACTTTAGGGGGTCTTAACGTTTAGCGGGCCTCGGTGACTTAAAACTGACGATTTTTTTAAAAATTTCACCTAGTTCCTACCTAGGATGCACAGAGACGGATACGGGTACGGGTTCGGAATTCGGGTACGGGGACGGAAAACGGCAAGATTTTAAAATTTTAGGAATGGGTACGCGTACCCATACAAGATACGTATCGTATCGGGCACGAGTACGGGTACGAGTACGCTACCTAGAAGAAGTACCCGTGCTTCATAGGTTCCTACTTCCCTCCCTCAATTAACCCTTCTGGTGTGACCCAAGCTTAACAAGTTATGACCTATTAAGCCCTTTTCAAGTCACTAAGGTCCGCTAAAAGTTAAGACCCCCCTAAAGTTGGGACCTACACAGGTTAATTAATAGTTCAGACCTTTTAAAAATTATCACCCAAAGTTCAGACCTCTATTGTCAAGTTTTCTTTTGATATATCATTATGAACTTTGGCGGTGTGATTGAATTACTTTCTATCTATTTAATTGGGCATGCTTGTGTTGAACAAGAAGTTGCTTTCAATGCTGAAGAGCTTCAATCAAATTATGGGGTAGAGTTAGAGTAGATTCTATTCAATGTTGCATGGAAATGGCAAACAAATACAAAATGGACATGAAAATAAGAAACATATGTTTATAATGATATTTTGTCAATGAATAAGTTTCCTTGAGGCTTCAAAAACACAGAAATGTTTAGTTTTCAAATGGACACATGAATTTCATTTAGCATCCATGCAAGCATAGGCTTTATTGCCTGGAAACATATACAACATGTCTCATGTTTGTGATGACGGCTTTTTAATGGAAAAGATTTCTCTGGGTCACTCTCTAGCCTTGGTCTTCTTCAACTTATGCTTTATGGAAGACTACAGATACCTTATTTACTTTGGTTTTTGTCAGTTGCAATGAAGGTTCAATAATATTTCGCTACCAAAGTTGCATTTTTCAGATATCCTCTTTTAATGCTAACTATGGTTTCATTCTACTCTTACAAAGCTTTCTGTGGCTTTTTGTTTGTCTCCTACCATGCTATGCTAGGGTCAGTTCTTGAGTATGCTTTGTACATTTCTACTCTTTGTGTTGATGATAGATGAATATTTCTTTTATTTGTTTATTTTATCTTGATGTCTTGCCCTAAGTACATTTGTAGGCCTCAGTTCCTGGTTGAAGCAGGAATTGAGTTTTCGTTGGTCATGGCGGATATGACTTCACCGTTTCTTGTTCATTCGAAGTCTTGTTTGCATCGAGTAGTCAAGTTGTATTGGAAAACATCTTCTCCTTTATGTAACATGTGATTTTATGCTTCCCACTGTATTTCATTGTTGTCTTTTCGAGTATCATATTTATATTCATAATGTTTTTATTATCTTTGGGTTTGTGTGGCTGGGGGCTTCTTTGGAGACAGCCTTTATTAATTGGAAGTACCATTTTGATAGTTATATGATTTTATTTACTTTCTAGAAGAGTGGAAGCATGCTAAACGTTATTCTGATGTTGTGATTTATTTTTTCTCTTGCTTAAGTTGCCCGTGGGGGAGGATTTGTTTATTGTGAAACTTTTGACAGTGCTAGGCTGCTAGCTGCATCGTTGTATCTGGAATCTAAATCCTTATTGATATTGAGCATATAGTTTAATAGAGTAAAGGGGAGGGAATGGAATAAACTTGCTCCTTTAAGGGTGCTTTTTTTCACCTGAATTTTCTTGAATTAAATTTACCAGAGCTTATGCTTGAACCTTATGTTTGCACCTAGTTGGACTATATGTATACACTTCATATTTTTTCATAATGAAGAGGACACACCTTAAGCTATTAGTTTTGCTTAATTGCTTTCATCCACTGACTTATTTATTTATTGTTTTCTGGTCTTCACAGATCGTGGATACTACTCAGTTGAGACTGTCACTCTCCTGGTGGCTTTGAAGGTTCGTTACAGGGATAGAATTACAATCCTTAGAGGAAATCATGAAAGCCGGCAAATAACTCAAGTGTAAGGCACTGTTGCCTTGTCAATCTTTATAGTTGGCTAACCATCTGTTATACGTATGGTAAATTTTGGAAACATTTTGTACCTGAATCTGATTAAGAGTATTGTATCTTTTACATTCCGGAGAATCTTGTATAGTTGTATGTACCTATTGACCTAAATCTTGAGTTGGATGTAGAGTTCTTTATTGGTCCTGGTGCATATAACTGCTAATGATTGGAAGTGTATGTTAAAAGATGTGACATAACATTACCTTTTAATACCTCTATTATTTGGTATGTTGTCAAATTTTGGTTTGTCATTGTTATGTGAAATCATATATTTCACCTGTGTATAATTCCTTGTAGCTTTACAAATTTTGGTTTGTCATGTTCTTTTTTTATTTATTATCATTTTAATTATTTTGAAAGTTGTAATGTGAAATTCAATCTGTTATTTGATTAGTAAAGTTGGCAAGGAACCTATATTTCTTGCATATTTGGTTATTCCTGTCTAAGGAATTCACCCATAGTGAAATTTATCTCAATAGGAACCACTTATAATCTAATTTAGAATTATATTTGGCTGCTAGTCAATTACCTTATTACAGAGTTCATCTGATTGCTTTTTTATTGACCTTTCAGGTATGGTTTTTATGATGAATGCTTAAGGAAGTATGGAAATGCTAATGTCTGGAAGCATTTTACTGATCTTTTTGATTATCTACCTCTTACAGCTCTTATCGAGAGTCAGGTCAGAGCTTTAGATTGTATCTTCCATATCTTTTCATTTGCTCTGTGTGTTCATGATGGGCTAGAACTATTTATTGCTGCATTATAGGTTTTCTGTTTGCATGGAGGTCTTTCACCATCTTTGGACACATTGGACAACATCCGAGCCTTGGATCGTATACAGGAGGTATAGTGGTATATAAATACTGGTGTTATAGCTTTTTGAGGCCAACTCTGCAAAGAGTTTGGATTTTTTGCAGATGTCGTGTCCCTAATTTTTTTTACTAGTTCAAGTCATTGAAATGCTTGCTATCGATGCTTTAAGATGGAAAGAAATAGCTTGTGTATATATTTTTGGATGCAATGGTTGAAAGATGAAAAGCTCCTGGGATGAATAATTAACCTATTTTTGCTTGTATTGATATATGTTTCTCATACACTGTCTGTACAGGTTCCTCATGAAGGACCTATGTGTGATCTGTTGTGGTCTGATCCTGATGATAGGTGTGGTTGGGGAATATCTCCTCGTGGAGCTGGCTATACTTTCGGGCAGGACATAGCAGCTCACTTTAACCACACCAATGGACTTACTCTTATATCCAGAGCCCACCAGCTTGTGATGGAAGGTTTTAATTGGTGTCAGGTCTGGAAAAACCAAATATTTCTCAAATCAATATGGCGGTTGCTGTTTTGTAATTTTTACTTGCTAATCTAGCTAAAATTTTACAGGATAAAAATGTAGTAACAGTTTTTAGTGCACCAAATTACTGTTACCGTTGTGGAAACATGGCTGCAATCCTTGAGATTGGGGAGAACATGGAACAGAACTTCCTCCAATTTGACCCTGCACCTCGGCAGATTGAACCCGACACCACTCGCAAGACCCCTGACTATTTTTTGTGATTTCAGTAGCTCCTTCGGATGTTTGTAAACTCTTTATCCTCGTGTTGCTGTAGAGTTATTTAAAGAGAGGAATTTGGTTGTTTGAGGATCAGTGTCAGCATCATTCTTTGCTTTGGAGTGGTCTTTTGCTACTGCTGTCATTGTTCAAGATACCCACAGAATTGAAATTTCCAGTAGCTTTTATGTATATTTTTCAGCAGGAAAGCGAGTAGCAGCAGTGATAATGGTAATATCTATTGTAATTTTACTAAATCAAGTTAGAAGGCAAGGTTTCAGTATGTTGGTCCCAATTTTCGCCAACTCAAGGGCGACTGGAATATGCGGTTGAGGATATTATAAGCTGTAGGGCTTGGGTTTTCCAGAGGCATAGCTGTTCAAATTTTCCGAAATTTGAACTTGAAGATCATCCTACTCATTCTAGTCTGCAGCTGTTTTATTTTTGAATGTTTTGATTATTCAAGTATACCTCATAACTTGTTCAATTTCTTATGAAGCATATTTTAAGTATTATTCCTACTAGTTATGAAATTATGTTCAATTTGTATCATAGAATTAAGTTTATTTTGATTAGGTGGTTTGTATTTATGTAATCCTTGTGGGTCAAACACGAGCATTCTTAGAATGATGAAAAACAATCAAGGGGAAAAGGGTTTTTGAGCTAGACTAGCATTTCCTGGCAGCAGATTCTTGAGTGCCAAATTCGATAGTTCATTGTTGGAAATTGGAATAGCAGGGGTAGACCTGGCATTGCAAGATATATCTGGATGAAGCAAGTCAAGTTTCACCTTACTTTGATACGAGTCGAGTCAATGTCTAATGGATATGGAAGTTAAAAAATGGGTTGTATGCACTATTATCCTCCTGCCAGCATTGACCATACCTCGGCGCTTTTTGAATCTTCTTCTATCTGGTCTGAATCCATAGTAAATGACTTGTTACTTGGGTATTCAACTTTGTCCAGTCAAATATAGTTGGTGCATGATTATGAACCAAACTCAATCAAACTATACGTGTACCAACAACTCGAAGTTGAGTCATTTACATATTTTAAAGGAAAAATTGACAACAAAGCACTCAACTTTGGGTGATAATTTTTAAAAGATCTGAACTATTGATTAACCTGTGTAGGTCTCAACTTTAGGAGGTCTTAAATTTTAGCGGGCTTCGGTGACTTAAAATAGAATACGATACAGTTGTTACACATTGCATGATCCAATGCTGCATCTTCTGTGGGAAGTTCATACGCTGCAATAACCAATCTCAAAACTCCCAACTGACCTTGTCATAGGCCTTAAACATATCAATCTTCAGCGCTGCAAGATACTCACAACCTCTCTTCCTACTTCTTAAGAAAGTCACAACTTCATGCGCTAATAGACAATTATCCGACATCAACCTCCCAGGGATAAATGCATTTTGATACGGAGAAACCAAGGATTGAATAATTGGCTTCAAACGATTAACCAGCACTTTAGAAATAATTTTGTAAATAGCATTACACAGACTTAATTTAGGTTGAGCATAGAATTCCATTCCTTCAAAAGATAGCCATTTTTGAAAAAATGAGATACCGCTTGTATGACGTCCTTACCTACAACTTCCCAATTTTTCTGATAAAAAATAGCTGGCATGCCATCATGTCCTGGAGCCTTTAATCCTCCCATTTGGAAAATTGCCTGAGTGATTTCCTCATCACAAATGTCAACACTTAATCCCTGATGATCCATCTCAGACATTGTTGGAATATAACATCCAATTTCCCTTTCAATATCCCTTGTTCTCTCATCCTTGCCCTGACGATGTGTTTGGAAAATACCACTATAAAACTGTAAAATGATCTGATGAATATTTTCTTTATCAGTATTCCAGACTCCATTTTCATCCTTTATCATCAAAATTTCATTCCTCCTTTGCTTTGCTTTAGCTCTTCTAAAAAACCAATTACAATTTATATCCTCAAGAGCTATCCACTTTCTTTTCGCTCGTTGCTTCCAAAAATCAAGCTTTTAAATTTTATGAAGCACATTGTCTCTGATCATCGAAGCCTCATCCTCCTTACAACCATCTTGGACAGCAATTTGTGCAACTTCACACTCTTTAGACCAGTCCTCCCAATCCAAGGCCATCTTTGTTTTATATTCACGGCACCACTTGAAATCTTGTCACTGAGAGCTGCTTCACGACTCTATACATAGGTGAACCCACGAACTTAGCATCCCAGCTCCGTTGGATCAATTGCTTAACCTCATCAAACTCCAAACACCACGCCTCTAATCTAATATTATGATATATACGAATTTAGATGTATTATTATAGTGAACAAAAATTCTCATATATATTGTCATGACTCACGACCCTATGTTTTGTTTGACAACGAGAAAATGTACAAAAAATTAACTAGTGAGAAAGAAAAGGAAAACTAGAGTTCCTACAAGCTTTGGTAAATCATGAGCTGGAGCGACATCATTTCTGTGAACCTATTGTGATTCTACATCATTTAAACACGACTGCAATGTTGCGAATATCGGTAAGAGTGTGATGGATCGAGATAGTCAAAGCATTAGGAGACTCCAGAAGACGAACATGCAATTTCCAATCTGTATAGACCACAAGACAAGAGAGTGAGGCGGATTGGGCCCAAACCAAAGCTAAGAGGCAAACCTTTGCTTTAGTTTGGAGTGCTGAGGAAGCGTGAAACACCTAACCCTGACTGCTAGTGATGTTGGAGCCAGTGAAGCTGGTAACCCCTGCAGACCCCCATTTGGGTTCTTTTAGACCATGAACCATCTATCCAAATAACAACCTCTGGTGTAGCTTGTTGTTGGCGCCTAAGATTTGCAATAACAAACCCCGGGGGTGGACCAGCCCTTGGATTTGGCTTTAAAGCCACAAACTGCTCATGGGAATATGCCAAATGTTGTTGGCTACTTGCCTCAATATTCCCCTGAAGTGCCTCAATAGTGGCATGGATTTGCCTAAAGACCTGATCATTTCTTGTTTTCCAGATGACCCAAAGGTTACCTACATAACAAGGCAAGCGATTACAATTTAAACCATCGTTTTGCCTGAAATTAAGTTGTTGCGTAAGCCATTCTGCAAAGTGTAGGTGCTGAGTGGTTGGGAGGTTGATAGTTAAATTACTCATACTCCAGGCTACAGAAGCAGGGGAGCAAAAATGGAAAAGATGTTGACAATCTTCTACTTCACCTAAACAAATCGGGCAACTGTCTGAAACTCTAGTCCCACGACGAAAGAGATTAGCACTAGTCGCTAGGCTATTATGCCAGAGTTTCCAGAGAAAGAGTTTCCATTTTGACATGATGTTCAGACCCCAACTGATGCGAAAGACACAAAAATGAATTGAAGTTGTCATGCTATAACTTTCCTTTTGTTGTTGTTGTAAGACAACGGTGAACCTATTTTTGGTAGAGTACTCACCAGACCGCGTCAGACGCCAATATAGAATATCATTAGGGTTCGAAAGAACAGGCAATTCCATGCCTGTAATCTTGCGTGCACTAGCTTGAACAAACATCCAACGAATTTTCCTAATATCCCAACCCCGGCCTGCTGGTGAAATGAGATATGCAAGCCGTAAACGAGCGGCCTCTAATAGAGAGATTTCATCACGCATAACTGTCGTTTGACCATTTACCCATTTTCCTTAAAGCGAAAATACTTTGGCCATTCCTTGCTTTGCGGGAAATAATCCCCTTGATCCTCAGGAGATATTACGACGACCAGATGGACGAAGATGCTGAGTATGCCTAAAAATGTCGTAGCTTCTGGAGATGAGTAACTAGGGGTGTTGGTAGATGCGCCCGACCTTCTTCATCAATAAGGCTTCGTTGAAGGCTCCAACATTACAAATACCAAATCCACCTAGTCCCCGTGGGAGGTGAAGAATCTCCCGTTTCCTCCGGTGAATCCCATTAGCCTGCGGACTTGTCCAAAAAAATCGAGCTAGCATACCAATAATTTTGTTGGCAATAGTGGTGGGGAGACGAAACACAGCCAACTGATACATAATAGATGCGACCAAGATTGAATTTATAGTGATCAACTTAGTCGGTTGAAATAAAGTGCGATGCCACCATTAGGAAATCTTATTGGAGATTTTGTCGAGAAGAGTGGTGAAGTGTCGCACTTTAGTGTCTTGGATATCAACCGGGACTCCGAGGTACAAACCCGGGGTAGCCTAAGAGTCCATTCTTAGAATGTATTTATATTCCTGTCGCTTCTTCAGTAAGATATTCGGGCTAAAAATTTGACAAATGATTTCTGAAGGTTTAGTATCTGGCCTGAGACGTTGCAAAATATCTCAATCATGGCTTTGATTGAAGTGCATGCCTCCTTTGAAGCTCGGAAGAAAAAGAGCGAGTCATCAGCAAATAAGAAGTACGAGATTGTTAGACCATGGCGACGAATATTAATTCCCTAAAACATGCGTATATCTATTGCCAGCGAAGTAATTCGTGATAAGATGTCCATGCAGAAGAGAAACAAATAAGGGGAAAGAGGGTCCCCCTGTCTCAAGCCACATTGGGGTACAAAAGGCCTAGTGGTCGTGCCATTAATCAGAATCCGGTATGAAACCGTTGAGATACATTGTTGAGCTAATTGAACCCACTTTACCTAAAAACCATAAACTGTAAGAATCTTAAGAATAAACAACCAGCTTACTCGATCATATGCTTTGTTCATGTCTAGTTGAAGAGCTGCTAAGTAGACTTGGCAAAGTTGGTCCTAATCCGAAAATTCAGTCCCAATTATAGCATCAAGCTTCTACACTATCAGTTAGTGCCAAAGGACAACCCGAAAGTCACAAGCGTCATCTAATTTTATGGCTAACTTCAGTCCAAAACTAAGTTCGATATGTAAAGACCTTGATTTTGTCCTAAAGTCGCCACAGGGGGACATGATAGTATGATTTAATTGTTGTGACATTTAGATTGTAACTTATGGCATTTTTTGTTATGACTTTGAAAGCGATTAACAATTATGCTTATAGAATTTGAAAACTGGTACAATGTTAGTCAAAGACATAAGCGTCATGAGGGCCCGACATCAACAATGATTACACACTATCACTCAAAGAAGTCTAAGGTCTCATGTAGATAAAGACGCTAGAAACTCCTAGTGTCATCATGACATTAAAGACATCTAAAAAGAATCAAACGGAGAATACATTGGGTGCTGACACCAGCATGACAAAGTTTGGACAATGAAATGTCTTTGGCCGTTAATGCCATCAAGTAAGTTGTAAATTGTGATAATTGTCAATGCCACACAGGTTTACTACAAAACTCTTTCAAAACTTTACTTTCCGTGCTATAGTCCATATCAATGGGAAGAAGACTTAGTACGAAAATCATCCATTGCACTTGACTGTAACGTATTTACACTAGCATTTACTCTTGTTTTGCTTAGTAGCTGAATGACAACTCTTCTGTGCGGGACAGTGACTAATAGGCTACTACTTTTGTTTGAACTAACGTCAATTGCAGGGCTCAATACCTCTACCAAGATTACTTGAAACGTATATAATTTCATCGACGATAGGACATGAAAAGCTAACATCAAAATGTAGATTGAAAATAGTTTGACACAATGATGGCGACACTTACGATCACCGTCATGACAATGACGACAAGTTCAATTACGGAACGCGTATGCTTATGGTCACGACGAGAATGATAAGTTCAATGACGGTGACACGTATGCTTATGGTCCCGATGATGGTAAATTTAAGGACGACGATGCTTATGATCACAACCATGACAATGACGACAAGTTCGACGACGAGAATCAATTAACGAATGGACCTGATGTTCACACTTAGCACTGTGATAATCCATATATACAGGTAGTAAAACATCATCGTCGAGTACTCGGTCCTAACGCGTCACTCTATCTTCAAGTAATTTCGTTCCTACTTCATTGTTAATTTCATTTGTTTAACTTTATTTTGTGCAACTGTTCGTCTCTGTTACGTAAATTCTAACAATTCTCACGATCTCTTACATACATTTCGATGGTTTCGACTATCTCTTGTTTATATTCCATCATACTTTTAGAAGCTATTCTTACTTACGCCTCAAAAGATTGGCCATTGTTTTACCATTTGTTTTGTAGATCCATCATATAGTAATGACACTGATGAAATGATTCATGAGAAGTCTCATAACGAACAACAGGAGCTAGTCATACACATGTCTGATAGGTTTTAAAATATATACCGCAAGTGCACGGTGTCTGTTAGCAAAAGCTGGCAAATACGGGTCGATCCACAAGGAGAGGAGTTCTATAGATTTATGCTCAACTATTTAACTACTTCAAGAGAGAAATTTGATTGAAAAATTAATAACTAAACTAGAATAAACTAGAACACAAAAGGATGAAAGTTTATCAAATAATTAAAAACCTAGGGCAATCGATAGGTCCACCATGCTTATACCAATTTAATCACTACAATAACATTCAACAATACTTGGATTGAGGTTTGAGTAATTAGAGTATTTTGTTAATCATACGGTCGGATCTTAACACTCATAGATCAACATATGCTAGTATGGTCGCTCAACATAATCAGATCTACCAATTGTAACAAGCCTCTAATGTGTACGATCTTTTGATTCTAACTCCTATTAGCTAAACATAACTCATGATATTGCGCAATTACATGAATTAAACAATTATAATAAATCAACAGGAATTACTCTAATTCAATCAAAATATCGAAGAACTTTAAACCACAATCAAATAGGTTTAAGCATGGCTTCCCTCACTAAGCCCTAGAAAAAGACTACTCACTCATGATAATATTAAACACAACAAACATAATGCAAATAGAACAATTCATCAAAGTAAACAAAGTAAAGAAGCATACCGAATGATTGAAGAGTAATGGAAACTAAATCAACGATTTTTATAATCTTCAAAGCAAAGAGTTAATACAAAAGTAGAGAGAGAAAACTAAGTGTTTAAACCTAAAAACGAAGAATAATAGATGGGCTAATCGAAAATACTAAAAATCTATTTATAGTTTTTACAAAACCGGCTAAAAGGCAAAAATTAACGTTTCCGAAAAACTGCCCGGTCGACCGGGCCAAACCGCCTGGTTGGGCTACATTGTCTTGAACTAACGAGCAAAGGAACAATTTTGCCCGGTCGGGAGCGTAAGCAAATTTGGCCTCTTTCTCGCCCGGTTGGCCGGGCTGTTTGGCTTGTATGCTGAAGGAGTTCTCGTCTCTCCCGGTCGACCGGGCGGGAAAACTGCGATTTTGTGTCAACTTGCGAAGGCTGTATCTCTCAAAATAGAAGTCCGTTTGGGGCGTGTGACCTATCATTGGAAAGAACTTAAAGTCTAGTTTCCAACCCAACTGAAATTTCTTGATAATAAATTTTTTATCAAAAATTATGATCAAAATAGTGAACAGGTGTCAGCTTTTACACTTCTTTCACTAACTCTTTGCTTCATTCTAACTCGAAATTGTCCCAAACGGATGCATTGTGATCCTTGTGCAAGCTATCTTCATCCTCGATGATTAATAGGCTTGATCTTATATAATCATAATCAATTTGCATCAAAATAACCTGAAAATCATCGAAACACGCAAACGGGGAGTAGTAGAGCACAACTTACGTAATTCATGCCATTATGCACCTAAATGCTCTAAAAGGAGTTCTAAATGCAATCAAAATGCATCTAAAAACTATATATAAATTTGACATATCAATGTGTCCCAAGTTAAACCAAGTTAAAAACTATTATATATTTCGATAATGAAATTTTATATGTAATGACATTTATGTCTCAATACAAACGGAGTGACAACGGTTACAAGACATCATGAAAGTAATTCAATGGTTAGCAATGTTGACTGACGTCGTACTAATACACTCTGAGTGGCCTTGTTGCCGAAACTCTGTTCTCCGATATCATGAACAACTTCATCACCAGACTTTGATCCATTACATTTTAGATGGCAATGTCGCCAGCATACCTTCCACGACATCTTAAGAGGTCATGCCGCCATATTTCCCCCTACGATATGTTATATGGCATACGATTTGACTTTGCTCTTTGTATTCATTCCAAGACTCTTTTATTGGCCACGTCGCAATCAAATATACAATGACAAAAGAACCAAGGCACCTTGATCGACTCTGACACCAGTGTCCGACGCCTATGAAATACTCCCTTACTAAGGTCGGCGTTAGTTGTGACACTAGCTCACCTTCGACGACAAATATAACTCATTTATGACACGATAAAGTTTCAAAGTGACGTTCGGATAGTTTCGCTTGTAAGCCAATGACTCTGTGATGGCAATCAACAAAGATAACGACGAATAAATGTTATCAATCGAAAGCCATACGTCGCTAGTCAATGATGCAAAAGAACAATAGACGTGATGTTAGAGACAAAAGCTATTTTCCTAGTCTTCGGCATGCTTCAATTAGGAAAATGGGGGCTAACTGTTATGGTCAAAATCTGCAAGATGTGACGTCAGACTAACAGCGTCTAGACAACAGATGAATAAAGTATGGACAACAAATGAGTAACGTCTGGACGATAGATGAGTGACGTTTGGACGACATATGAGTATCGTCGCATCGCCAAGGAAGCAATGTCGCGACGGAAGGTGAGTGGCGTCGCAACGAAAGGTGAGTGACGTTGCGACACCCGAATGCCAGCATTCGATGCCCAGCAGCATAACCAACTCAGAAGAAATCCCTTAAATACTAGGAGGCGGTTACCAACATCAAAAGAAAGTCAAAACTTGTTCCTATGTTTGTGGGATCCTTATTTCCACTCACTTGACTATTCAAATGACACATAGGATAAAGGATTACTTGGCTTCCAAGGTCAAAACTATCGGAGCGAATCAAGGAGGCCATCAAGGACACTCATAACTGATTTATACTCTATGTGACGCCATTAGTGCTGACTGACGAGATGGATGCAGTCAGTCGACGCGAAGGAGCAATGGACCAGACGAGGTTGTTGCAGCAGTCCTTATAATTAAGGAAGCACTTACTATTACCCTAGAATGAATCAAAGCAATATACATTACTTGGAGGAGTCCACAAACATCAAGACAACTAAGTCATGGGTACAACCACTATTTCCTACATTGTAGGAGGCGCGTGTGTCTTTATCCAACCACTTACAACTGCCCAAGAGCTATAAAAGGAGAACAACTCAGCATTATTCAACATTCATGGAGAATAGGCAACCTACAAAAGATTGATCATAAAAGGCCTTCGTCACTTAAACACTTCTCATTTCCATGGTCATCGAAAGTATTTATATTTTCTCAGTATTTATCTTCTCTTAGTCAAATACTTTAGATTATCAATTACTAGCATCGTATAAACATCCAATGTACATGTATTCAACGTGGCTTTAACGCCGACATCATAGTGTATTGGTGGACTCACAAGCCACCCACGGTTTTTATCCATCTTTATTGGGGTTTTCCGCGTCACCATCTATTGTCGTCGCTTCCTTTATTTTCGTCACTTAAATTTTGTCATTTAATTTTCTTGTTTTTAATCTAGTTATCGATGTCCCAACCAAAAGGTTATCTCTTGGGCGATTTTTGGCCTAAACACGAGTGTTAGCACCAATTCCAGAAAAAGGGCACTTGGATAAAAGCCATATGTGGAATAAGGGAAGAAGCAGGAGATTACCATAAAATTGAAGTTAAGAGAAATGAAATGACTGGACATCAAGGGGGGCTAAAATAGAATCAAGAATCCTTAATGGAATGACGGTAATAATCACGAGTTTTAGTTTAGCTTTTGTATGAAAAAATACATTACAATAACAATGGTAATGATTGTCTATACCCAAGCAAAAAATTCTTTGTTCCGACCACGAGAAGAAACAAACAAAAATCATCAAAACATACCGGCAACAAAACAACGAGCTTCAAATTATGGCAAAAGCACCTATTAATTTCAGTCCAAAGAAAAAGAAAAGAACAACAAATTTAACAAAGGGTAAAAGGCATTAGCTTTACTAATCAGAAAAGCTAATCGTTCGGTTCCATATGGAGAAGAAATACACCAATTTGCCAAAAGAGTATGTATAAGATATAAGAAGCTCCATCTAGGAAGCAGAAGTGTCAGACGAAATCCAAATCATATGTAGATAGATAATCTCAATCCCAATATATAAAACTAATCGGAAAACACCAAAAGATGACAAGACGAAGCAGGTTCTGAAACCATCGGATTAGACCAAACAGTAGTAGTATTACTATTCTACATCTGTTTCATAATTCATACACCCGTTGCAATTTCATTATAATTTATGACAATTCGATATTACAAAGCTGCACATAAAAATGTGTTTAACAAGATCCCACCTAATTATTCTTTTCCCTATATAATGGTGATAATTCATGGTCAAAGTTCATAAAGTTTGACCTTGAAACAATAAGTGTTGCATAAACTATGGAAAGGAGGCTGTATAATAAGGCTCTGTTCTTTTGGACTGAATTGAACTGAACGTAATTTGTCTGAACTAAACTGAACTGAACTAAACTAAAACTATAAGAGAAAACTCATTGAACTGAACTGAATTTTCCTGAACTGAAATGAACTGAATTTGTCTAAACTGATTTGAATTGAAGTAATTCAGTCTAAAAGAACAGAGCCTAAGTGGAGTAATTGGTAAAAAATCTCAGATATAATTGATTTATAAGATTGCTAAAATCAAGCCAGCATATTTTACATACAAGCCTACAGGGCATGATTATATGAACTAAATCGATCGTCCATTACAAAGTGTCTAGAGAAGCCCAAAAAAAACGCTTTGGTTACACATAACAATATCTTAAAGCTGACCAAAAGCATCACCTAAAACCTAGAGTTGCTCGGAACTCTCACACTTCCAGAACCAGCCATCGCTACAATCTTTTTTCGCCTGTAGAATACAAATGATCCACTCACGAGCAAGAGACCCAATATAAGGACCTGTTGAATATATTCAACAAAAGAATATTAGAACCAATCTCTATTATATATTCACAACACATTGGGGACACCAAAAAATAGAAAAAGGAAAAAAAGAAAAGAAAAAAAAAAGATAACTACCTGCTTTATTTAAACGAAAAAAGGACCACATCAAACTGAACAACAGCTTTTGAAAAAACAAAATGTAAAGACAGTTGTTCTACACAATTAATTTAATTTTCTATATGCTTTCGCACGCATTGTGTGCATATAAGACTAGTGGCTCATATGTAAGGAATGAAAGCAAAAGCTGCAAGAAAACCCTGAGAATCATGTTCAGCAATGCCTTCGATCATAGAGGAAAAAAGATCCATATATATAGCTATTTTTAATGTTAGGATGCAGCAAAAAATCATGCACGAAATTGACAAAGAATTGAAGATATTTGAAATTCATTCATTGGTGAAGTACATAATAGAACATTTCAAATAGTCAGATCGGTCCAAAAGAATAGAAGTCAAACTACATAAACCATCAACTAACTGCACCGAAATCAATCTCATGAATTTTTTCTAATAGTCTTGCTTAGATCAACTACCATTATTAGTATCATTCATTACTCCCATGGCTTATGTATGTATTCTCTAAGTAAAGTTGCTCTAAACCTACACTTACCAATGGTGTGCCTGACTGCCTGGGATCTAGGCGCAAGCGACAAACTGCACATGCTGGTCATTCCCCCAGAAAAAGAAGGCACGAATGAGAGCCTATATTACTAGAAAAACTCAAACTCAGTGTTGTTTCACCATGAGTAATTCATTTATGGTTTCTCCATCACTATCCAACTTTGTTAATAGGTGCTTTATGTTCCTTATGCTCTTTCTATTGAGGACAGTAGAAATGTATTAAGTCACATCTTCTCACTTCCATGTTTCGGCAAACCTGATCTTGTAGGATCTAGAGGATACAATGCTACAAACATCAATGCTATGCAGGTGCAATAGCAATAATCTTGATATACTTTCAACAGTCACATAGGCTGCCACATACCATATGAGCCATGCACCTTTGGCTGATGACAGAGGCCCATAAAAGGTCCAACCTCTTCAAAACGTGTGTAGCTGCAAACCTACAAAGTGCATGACCAAGACTCAAGATAATGACACCATGGTAAAGCCACTACTGAAGTCTGCTCATCTAGGCCTTACAGGAGGCCCGCCCATCATATTTACGTAGGCGATAAACATACTACTTCATGTTTCACATGACTATAAGTTGCTTAAAATTGGCAATTTCAGACATTAAGCTGCTGTGCTACTCAGAAGGTCCGAGTTCGATTTTCTGGATATTTATGACTTGTTATTGTAACACAGCTAAGAAAAAATCGCCCAATACAAAAAATTAACTTTCCTTCCCTTCCCTATGGCCTTGGAATCATAATTTCTTTAAGCTGAATACTGATGGGGCACGAAGGAAAAGGGATACTCAGCAGCAGGGGAAGGCGTGGTTCATGATCATTTGGCAAATGGTTATTTGACTTCTCAGTTCTACTCAGAGCCTCCTCTCATTTAGGAGGACTAATAGAAAATAGGAACTCTTAAAAATTATAACGGAAGTGAACGCGCATTAATAAAGAGTATGTTAGAAATGCTTCTACTACTAACCATTGATAAGCTGTAGCAGCTCGGTAGAGAGTGGGCAGTGCAAAATTATTAGTACCAAAAGGGAAGCTAACAATCTGGTTCATCAACTAGCCAGCTTTTCTTTTGAGATTAAGAAAGAGAAGAACGTCCGCCTTGACATTCCAAAAACTCTGTGTATAACATATGACATTGATTTCACGGAATTCACCTTGCAAGCAGTAATCAGTTGTTTTTTTAAGATGCGCTCTTAGTTGTGTTGTTCTACTAAGGATTTTGTTCTCTATCTAAGCGTTTTGACAACTTTACTTTTCTTAAGAGGGACCTTGTAGATTTATGATAGCAACTACAACTCTTCTGGGTTTAGGCTGATAAATTACCAAATGATATAATTTGATCTCGATTTCCCAAAAAAAAAAACATGTTTCCGGTGTCTTTAATTGCAAAGATTGAGCACACTGTAGTTGCATGATGTCACAATCACTTAATTCTTGAGGCCTAAAATAGTTAACAATGATGATTATCTACAACACGGCTAAATGGACCAAGCAACAACATATAAGCACCGATATTGTGAAAGTTGATGAAAATAAGAAAACAGGAAAAATTGACAGGAACAATCCTAACTATAGGCGCCCCGCCATTTTCAGTCCCAATTAAGGATGATTAGTCCTGACTATGCATCATTTGTTACAAAATTGGTCGTAATTGACTGACTACCTGTTTAACAAGTTAATTTTTAAAAAAAAATTCTTAAACCGGTTTTTTTCGTCCTCCTCTTTCTCTCTCCTTCCTCCCCTGCCACCCCTCTACCTCCCCCTCCTCTCGCCACCTCCGAAATCCTCTTCTCCCGAAAATCCACCATCTACAAATCCAAGAAAAACGAAGCAAAAAAGAAGAGGAGAGAGAAAATGCTCTCTCTACCTCGGATCTATTAGGTGGGGTGGTTTTTCGTAGTGGTTTCTCATTTTGTCGTTTTTGTTTAATAGTTTTGCGGTTGTGGTAGTGTGAAAAAAGAATTGTTCCTATCCAGGGTTTGCGGTTATAGTAGTAGAAAGGTTTTTATGAATTGGATTTGATGTGTGAATTGTTGTCATCTTTGATGTGCCAAGAAAAACATTTAGAATCAGAAAGTTGGTCAATTTGATGAATTTGAACACGGTTGAGTAATGATGAATTCATGGTTTAGGGGTCATGGTGGGTTTTCATAGTCGGTGGTGAGGGTTAGGCGAGGTGAGGCATCTTCTGGGAAGTTATGGTGGGTTTTCAGGCTGAGGGTGTGAGTAGTGCAGGGTGAGGTCGTTTTTCGACGGTGGTGTGGGTTTTGGGATGGGTGATGGTGGATTTTCCAGGTGGGCATGGTGGATTTTGAGGGGTGACGGCGGGTATTTGGGTGGATTTCTGGTTGGTAGTGGTATATTTATGGGTGGATGCGGCGGATTTTATGGTGGTGGGTGAGTTTTGGGTGGTTTGGTTGGGGTACTGGTTAATTTCTCGATGGTTGGGTGGGCGGTTGGTGGTTGGGCTGGAGGGGTCAATGGTACTAGTGGTGGTGCTGGGTGGTGGGGTTGTGTTGAATAGGTGGTGGTGAAAGAAAAGGAAAAAAATGTGTTTTACCTATTGAGACCAATTTTGTAAAAAATGATGCATAGTTGGGACTGCTGAGAAATAGTCTTTAGTTGGTACTGAAAATGGCGGAACGTCTATAGTTTGGACTTTTCCTGTCAATTTTCCTACAAAATATGCACATGCATTCATGAAAATTAAAATCAGTCAAGCAACCAAAAAATGTGAAGAACTAAATGGAAAAAGACTGTCGTCTGAACTCTGAACAGGATTGATTAATCCATGTTATGCACCTCAATGCTCTATCCACAAACATGTGAGAGCAAAACCACTTACACAAGACGAAAGAGTGAGCAACATTTAGACAGCCAAAACAAAACAGCAAGTAACATCAGCTAATTTCATCTTTGGATAAAAAAGGAAATTTGACAGTATAACGCACCTCAAAACCAAGAACTGAGATCTTCTCTTCATTCACACCCTGTATACAACTTCTATAAGTGACATACTCTTGGAATTCACCCTTCTGACCAGTATCTGCTAATGTCCTGTGCTTATCTTCTGAATTGTCTGTACTAACAGAACCTTCTTTAGTAGAACGGCTGTTTTGAAGGCCTTTATCACTTGCTTCCTTTTTCACATCTCCAGTTTTGATACATTTGAAAGGGATGCGATATCCAGTTTCACTACAGCGATACTTCTTATCATTCTGTGAGATAATAAGAAAAACAAATTTCAGCTAGTTAGCTGAAAGCCTGAGAGGAAACATGTTGACACCAAAAAGACAAAATTATTAACTAAAAAAAGAAACCAACATCGGCAACATGATTAACAAAATTTATTCGAGCAAGTAACTTAAATTACCATTCTTCTTTTCATCAGTTTATATCTTAACACAAATCAACAGTGATAGAATCGTACTCAAGGATGCTCAAGTACTTGCATCCCAATTGGTAGGCGGTACTAAATCATAGTAATAGTAATGAGATCATATATAATTTGCAAGAAAAATTACCTACTCATTATCATATAATGGAATCTCATCTCCAAACATGTGATTTTCTCCACAATATTCCATTCTCACTCAATACCACATCCAAAAGGTAATAAAGTAATGCAAATTTATGAAAAAAATACATGTATGGGGGATGAATACTCATTATCATGAACATCAACATGAGGTTTTTTCTTACAAACTACACTATAATTCAAAATCATTATCGCTTTTTACAGCTGCCTACCAAACAGGCCATTGACTCCTTCTTCAAAAGCCATACATCTTACCATATGCTACTACAATTCAATGATTATCACAAACAAATGTCTTTTATTATAACACTGAAGGAACCCAACTAGAAAAAACTCTATCAAAATTCAAAATCAATCTGCTCCGGAACCCACAGTACACCTATAGGAATTTTGATTAACGGCCATGCCTTCTACAGTTCTCGCCCAGGCAGCAATGTAAACAGAAGTAACACTTTTCAGTAGTTTAAGGAAGCCATTTCAATATCTATTCCATTTTACCAGGACAACATTCAGAGCTCAAAACACCCAAGCAATTAGTATAACCAAATTACAAGTAAAATTACAAAGAAAGGAATAAAATTTCTCCAAGGGGGCCACCAAAAACAAGTGAACGACTAAGCTTCGCCCTGTATTTTCCTAGTATCGTCCTGTAATTTCCTAGTATCGCCCTGTATTTCCTAGTATCACTTTTTATAGCATCAACAAATAATTCTCTCATACACAAGCAAGATCAATACTTTAATTCTAATTAGACTCAACCCCCAATCAAACATGGATCTAAATCAAGAAGTGGGCTCGATTCAATTAAGCATATTCCATCAAATTGAACCAACTTAATAAAAGTATAAACTAAAAATTAACATAAAAGTAACAATATTATAATGAAATTTAACAATATTATAAGGAAATTTGAAAAGGAAAAAAAAAAGAACCTTCTCAGAATATTGACAAGAAACGCAAGGACCAGAAGGAGAGCATTCAAAGGTAGTATTCGACCCAGAAGGTTTTTCCTTGAACCCTAAAAGCTTCCTACGCCCAAATACTTCTTCTTCTTCTCCTTCATTTGATTGACTTCAGAAATCAAAATTCATATCAAATTTAGATTAATTCACAGAAAAAGAGAGATGGAGGAGAAAAAAGATGGATAGAAACTTACAGTTGGTGGGAGAGAGAAAGCTGCAAAAACGAGGAGATAAGAATGAGAGAGAGGAGAAAAAATTGAGGAGAGAGGAAGTGTAGAGCACCCATTAAGGAAGCCATGGCCGATGAATATGATGATGAATGTTTGTAAACTTCTGTGCTGCCTTCGCCATGAGAAAATGTATTCACTTTCGACTTTTTTTTCTTCTTTTTTCCATTTTATTTTTTTTATTTTGTTTTTTAGAAAAATTCTATGATGTAAACTCTCACTTCGATTCTCTTTCTCTAACTAGAATGCACCACCGTCATTCGTTTAGATTAATTAAATGGGTTGTTAAACAACGCTCAAGAATTTCCTAGTAACGCCATAAATACAGTATTTTTATACCGTATTTATATACTTGCATTTCTTTTCTCTCTCCTACCCTTGACTCACTTCCCTAACCCCTCCTCCTCCAATTTCAAAATACACCACCACCACCACCGTACCCCGACACATCACCACCACCCCTTGTCTCCTCTGTTTTTTTTTCTTTTTTTTTTATTTTTTTTAAAAAGGGAGGCGTCCATGGCGGGCGCTCCACCACATGGTGAGGCGCACGCCATGGACGCCTCCACCGGTGGTGGGGCGTCCACCACCATGGACGCCTCCCTTTTTTTTGAATTTTTTTTAAAAATTAAGGGAGCCTGCCATGGACGCCTCCACCAGTGGTGGGGTGTACATGGTGGACGCCTCCCTTTTTTTTCAAAAAAAAATTCACTGTAAATGAAAAAAAAAAAACAGAGAGAGAGGGTGATGGTGGGGGTACGACGGTGGTGGTGCAGTGGTGGTGCGGTGGTGGTTGTGCGGCGACACCGGTGTCCAGTGGTGAGTGGAAGAAGATGGGAGGGAAAGTGAATGAAGAAGGGGATAAAATATGAAAATGAGAAAATATTAAGGAAGTGAGTCAAGGGGAGGAGAGAGAAAAGAAATGCAAGTATGTAACTACGGTATAAAAATACTGTATTTATGGCGTTACTAGGAAATTCTAGGGCATTGTTTAGCAAACCCTTAATTAATGAAAACATAATACCGTACATAACTGGACATTAACTTAGATTACAACTATAAGAGGTCGTTTTGTTCAAGGTATGGAATGGAATGGAAGGATTGGAAATAAATAGAGGAGAGGAATGGTAACAAAAATGGTTAGCTTTATTAGGTGTTTGGTTCAAGCCATGGAATGGTAACCATTACCATCAAATAATGTATTTTGTTACTTGAGGGTGGGAAAGGTAATAAATTGGGGGAGTCCATTACCACCGAGTAATGGTAATGGATTGATGAGGGGTTGAACCAAACAAAAAGAAAGGGAATTGATAATTGATTCCGTTTCTTGGAGCACAAAAATCACAAACCAAACGTGCTATAAGTGTTTACATAAGCTTAGATACGGAGTAAAACATGTCTCAATACTAGGGCTGATTAACAGATCCGGTCGAGTCGTGTTCGGTTTAATAATAAACGGGTTGAACATGTCCCAACCCAAACCTAACCCGTTTATTAAACGGGTTGAAAAGCTCAACCTTGACCCCACCTGCTTATTAAACGGATTACCCATATAACTCGTTTAATCCATTTACATATTTATTACTATTAAATTTTTATTAAAATTTATTAGTTTTCAACAATAAATTCACATAAAAGTATGCATGATTAGATTTTCTTTTCAGTTTTTGTGTTCTACAATTAGTATTTTTAAAATTTTCAGCAACTTTAACACAACTTTTAGAAATTTATATTTTAACGAGTTAAACAGGTCAAAGCATGTTAATTTCAGGTTGAAAATGTTAACCTTAACCTAACCCATTTAATTAAATGGGTAAGTCGTGTCAACTCATTTACTTAAATGGGTCAAAAATCTCAACCCAAACCCGCTTATTTCAGGTCAGGTTCGGGTTCGGTAAACGGATTGGGTCAGTTTTTCACAGCCCTACTCAATACTATGAAATTTCGTTGATCCTATCAGTACCTAAAACAGGAAAAAAAAAACATCATGAGCCGAGATTGAGTAACAAACTACTTTAATATGGTAAATTAATTTCAATTCATTATTTGGAAATAAAGAGGAAAGAAAAACATAAAACTGTTTCATAAACAAGTAAACAAAAATTCAATCGTAGTCTTCTTTTATCATGTTCATCAACATAATTCTTTATATGGTAACTTGACAAATACAACGGAATGGACCTATCCCAAAAACATAGCAACATCTTCATTCATGGAAGGCTCCCACCCGAGGACATTTTCCCTTAAGTCGGAAGGTGGCATAAGTTGCCCAATTCAACATAATACAGTGCCACCTAGGGGTGTTAATGAGTCAGGGTGGCTCGCAAACTATCCGAGTTTGGCTCGGTCAAAGCTCGGCTCGAGAGGGCTCAACTGGAATTCGGAATCGGCTCGAGACCTAAACGAGCCAAGCCTACCTCCTTAAGTTCGGTTCGAGAGTTCGTGAACAAGCTCGAAACCATGTTAAATAATTTTTATGTAAGATATTAATGTCTCACATCGACATAGAAGGTAAACAACAACCTTATTTTCATTATAAAATCTTACTACCTTTCACTATACTTCATGTTAGATTATGTCTTATTTGTATTATTGGACTATTTATAAAGTCTTTAATTTGTGTATATAAAATTAGCCTTCAATTAACTAATTTAATCATTTTAAAATTATTTATATAAACATTGAACACATTACATCTGTAAAAAAAAAAAAAAAAAAAAAGAAGATATTACAACAGGTGGTAGCAACTACATATTACAAATAGAAAAATAAAACTTGCAAGCTGCAGCATATAGATCCTGAAGTAGTGAAGTGCAACGTGTGTTTGGTGAGCTCTGTTATATGAAATTTCTGAAGTCCCACATCGGTGAGGAAGCAAAGGAAGGAGTGAACATGTTGCATTAAAAAGGCATGCGGATAGAGAGAGTCAAAGATCAATTGAAGTTGGGCCTAGTTTATTTAGTGGGCATGACTATTTGACTTCCATATTAGTTCAATTTTGGCCAAATTATGTTGGGCTATATTTTTTTATCAAAAGCTTGATGGAGAAAATTTTTGCTGACCTTTTCTTTTTTAAATCTGAAAGTTTTTGCTTTTGAGCCGAGCTTGGATTTGAACCTTTCGATCTAAAGCCGAGCCTAAATTTTTGAGCTCGATGAGCTTCGAGCTCGAGCCGAGCTGAACCTCAAACATTCTTGAGCCGAGCCTGTACATGTTCGGTCTCGGTTCGGCTCGTTAACACCCCTAGTGCCATCAGAGGACATGTGCCCTCACAAACAAAAGGTGGTAAAGCGGCTAGAAGGCACAACCCAACATAATGAAATATTGCCAAGAACCATCTTTCACTTGAATCTATCATATTTTATGTTTTAAGTAGCTTTCATAATCATCATCAAACATCATATTTTTTTCATTTCATCCAAAACGTAATATCATCTTACTTTCATAACGTCATTATTTTATAGCAATTATTCCATAGCATCAATAAACATCATATTCATAACAAAACCTTTCATATCCTGCAATCCTTGTGTGAAAGAATAATATTAACATAAACATTATGTAACAATCAATATTGAACATACCTAGAAGGGTAATGCGAGTGTTAATAATAGACGTTACCTTGTGTTAATAATAAACATTATACTTTTATACATGGATTGTGGAATATGAAATTAGAATTTGATATTTTGGTTGTTTAATTCTTATATTTTTTTTAACTATATATATAATGTAAAACTTTTATACTTCAATTTTTTTTAATCTTTCCAAGATTTATGTATGAGATTTCGAGTTCACTTCATTTATTTGCTTATCTCTCATCGACTTGGAGTATCTACTACTACTGTAAGGTCAGATTTTATATAAAAAAAATTCACCCAAATGCCAAAATACATAATGGATTGCCAAAGAATGATTTCCTAAACTTGGGTAAATTTTATTTTTCCCAAATTTTGTAAAAGGGATTTGAGTTCTGCTAGAAATTGACTTGATCTCTTTACTTGTATGACTTAGATGTCTCGTATTTCTTGAAAAGTGATATGTTGATGCGATTTGGTATGATACTTATGAGGTCGATAGGATCAATGAGAGAGAGAGAGAGAGAGAGGAGAAAAATGAAATAGTTAGAAATGGAAGTTCAGTAAAAAAAAAGAAGCATTTGAGGAAGCAAAAGAATCCAGCCACCTTCATTACACAGCACTTTATCAATTTTGGAGAAGACTCCATTATTGTCATCCTGCTTATTCGACCAAGTAAAAAATGGACCATTTGTACCAACCTCATAAAGCCAGCTATCCCTCACACATTGCTTGAAGTCTACCACTTCCTGAAATGGAAGTTCCTATGTAGAAAAAAAAAGAGGTAGTTGGGTGGTAGAACTATGACCCTTAAATATAGAGGTTAATGGTTCAAAACCTCTAAAACAATTTTTTGAATCATTAGTAATAGCAAACATGTTAGAGATATTATAAAGGAAAATTGAAAGGAACAGTCCCAACTATGAGCGTTCAGTCATTTTCAGTCCCAACTAAGGATTATTTATGAGCGGTCTCAACTATGCATCATTTTTGCCGAAATTGGTCCAAGCAGGTTAATGACCTGCTACAACAGGTGAAACACGTATTTTTTTTGCCACAACCTTTTTCTTCTTCCTCCTTCCACCTCTTTCTCACTCCTCCCTCCAGCCTCCTGCCTCCTCCAGCCTCCACCATGTCCTCCTCTCTCTTGCACCCTCCCTCCTAACTGGTTTTAGGTTTTCTTCCTCTTCTTCATCCTCTTTCTCTTTTTTATTTAACCATAACCTATTTTGATGTATTATTGCTTTGCTTCAGTCATCTAATTCGAAATTCTCATTCCATTTTTCTTTATAAAAATTCCATTAGCTACTCAAATCTCCATCCCTATTAATTTAAAAAATTTCAAAATGCCCATCCTTTTTGAGAAATTAGAAGTAAGAAAGAAGAAAATGCACAAACCACATTACAATTACATGCCCCGCGCATCAAGAGTGTAAACCAATAGAAGTGAGATTGTCTGTTAGAAGGCAGAACCAGATCTATAAACCATTTTATCTCTCCTCTACTCAATATCGAAATCCTCTTGATTCACCCTCCCATATTCCGCCATTTTTGTATTAAATCTGAGCTAACGACTTCAATCTCACACTCTCCATTCAATCAATTCTGAGGTTTCAAAATCACTTTGATCCTCAACAATGTTTTCGATCTGAATTCACCAATATTATTAAGATCACTATTAGTTTTAGGCATTGTTGTGTCAATTGATTGCAATTCTTTTGAAACCCTAACATTTGAGTGATAATGTTGACGAAATTTGAGACGAAGAGTAATAGAGTAAAAGGACTGAGTTTCCACCCTAAGAGGCCATGGATCGTGGTGAGTTTAACATCTTAAGGGGGAAGGACTTTTAGGAGTGGGGAGGGGGTGGCGGGGCGCAGGGGGGGTTTTCGGGGGCGGGGAGGGAGTTCCGGTGGCGGGGAGAAGGGTGGCAAGGGGAGGGGGATGGGATTTCGGGGGTGACTGGGAGGGGGGGAGGGGTGGTAGGGGAGGAAGGAGATAGGAGAGAGAAAAAGGAAGAAGGAAACTGACTTGAGAAATTATATATAAAAAAAAATTAACTTGTTAAACAGGTAATCGTTATCTGGGACCAATTTTGGCAAAAATGATGCATAGTTGGGATCGCTCATAAATAATCCTTAGTTGGGACTGAAAATAGCAGAACGCCCATAATTGGGACTGTTCCTATCAATTTTTCCTATAAAGGAAAAATTATAGATTGTAGGAAAAATGAATACTATTAATTTAATATTTGGCCAGTTCCCTGAATTTATTCTGATTATTTTATTATTTTAGATTAATTCCAACTTCGAGGGAAAGTTTTTCAGCATAATTTGAACTAGATCTTATTTTTCTTGCATACAATAGACCCAAAACCGATGGTAATGGTAAGAAAAATAAGAGTCCATATTATTTTTAGAAGCTACCCCCCCAAAAGTTGGGACTATTTTTTTTAATCAATAATAAGTGGAATTAAATTCAACGAACCGACCAAAGGTTGGATTATTAGTGTAAACACATAATCGTGTCTCCCCATTTAAGGACCCAATAATGAAAAATACCAAAGTCTTAATTGATCCAACCCAAGGGGAGAGCAGTCCGAATAGCCAGGCCCAAAATTGTTTTAAAGTGTAAAGCTTATTTATTTGCAATAATGATCCAAAGTCCTTTGAAAAAGCCCAATTAATTATTCACGATAATTAGTTGTTTTATTTACTATTTTAATAAATATTTTCAGAAATAAATAAATGTTTTCAAAGATATTTCAAAATTAAAATCAGATTTTATCTCATAAAAGTTGATTTCTGGATCTAAAGGGATAAAAGAAAATCGTACAAAACGTGTTATTTGAAAAAGGATGTAAGCGTGTCTAATGCAGGCTGTGCGCCTGGCGCATTGGCTGGACCACATCAGGCGCACTAATCTACGCCTGACACGTGAACCTGCGCGTCACGTAGAGTCATGCCCCCAACGCACTCTTTGCACAACGCGCAGTTCACTTTCTTATCTATTTTTTAATATTTTGCTATAATAATTATGTCATGATTTTCCGGATCTAAAAAACATCCTTTTCACGTACTCTTTGCGCACGAATACTTGCGAATTCTCTCATACTCTCATACTCACATACTCTCATACTTTCATACTTTCAAACACAAAAACACATACTTTCAAACACCTACACACATATTTCGATCGATCTTAACAAGTTTCGTTGAAACTTAAAAGGGTTCACGATTGCTTCTCGCGAAGGTTGTTATTCACTCAGACCCAAGCCACATCGGTATATTCCTGAGGGTCCTTGAATAAATTTCTTATTTTTATATTGAAGTTACTAATGGTTTTTTTTCATGATGTAGATCTTTAATAAAAATTCGTTCTTTTGTACATTCTAATTTCTACTCCTTTTTATTTTCTTATATATTTTCATGATTGTCCTGCTTATGCTTTCATCACCAACATGCTTATTGTTAATCAAATACCTAAAGCACTGTTCTAACTCCTAATAAGATAATTGGACAATCTAATTAGGATTCCAATAATTTGATTACTTTAATAGCATGTCACCAAAAATAAGTCTTTTGTTTGTTTAATGAACCAACATAGATTAATATTCAGATTGCATTAAAATATTGCTTAGTTATTTAATTGCATAGAACTTGACATGAATCGATATTAAGTAGAGGCCATCAATGGGCGAATTTGATTCCTGATCTTATTTGTACCCTCACCCCCGAACTCAATTTATGGTTCATTGACCATTAATGGAGTTATGACGGGGAAATCTACATTGGATAAGTCCCTAAGTTGTCCCTACGATTTCTCAATATCCAATTAGGTTTATGAGTCTTCCTTTAAAGACTTGTTGGTGACTTCAAAACGTTTTCAATAAAACCTTTACAATGAGGTAGTCAAATACGCGCTCATCCTGTGTAGGCAATAAAAACACGCCTACAATTTGGCGACTTCACTGGGGAGGATTAAAAAAAATTTTTAAATGAGTGGGTGAAACTCGAAAAATACGATTCATTCTCTTTTTATGCCTTTGAATAGGATATTGTTTTGCATATGCATGGCTATTGTTTAAGCCACTATAAGGACAATCTTCCTTCACTAGTGGAAAAAACATCTTTTGCTACTTGTCAAGTGCTCCGGTTGACTAATCAACTGTTGTGACTCTAAGTCAATGGTATTTTGATGATGATAAATGCTTTATGCTATAACATGTATATAAGTAACAGTGATCTAAGAAAGCTATCAAGATTGGATGTTCATGAACGATCAAGAACTTGAAGATGTGGAAGCTTAGGTCTAGTTATGTTCTTAGTCATGTTTATGCAATGTAATTAACGTATTGGAACTTTGTGCTAAATTAGAAATATGAAATTAGGATGGTTAACTATTTTGTTAGAGTTAAGAAAATAGGTAATTATATAAATTTCATGTGTCTATATTTAAAGAATATAAAAAGGGGAGGTTTTAATTTCGAAAATTAGTTTTGAAAGGAAAATATTTATTGTAAAGATTTTCGGATAAAAAGTTTTATAAAAAAAAAATACTGATTTTAAAGAAAACGTTTCTTTAAAAGATTTTCGAAAAAAGAATTATTGTAAAAAAAAACTGATTTTTAAAGAAAAGGATTTTGATAAAGATTTTTGGATAAAAATTGGTTTAAAATCTGATTAATAGTTGGTATAAGATACGAAGAAATCCTTATCTTATAAGGAAATGAAAAAATAAGTTTTTATAAAAGATAAAATTGGATTTTGAATAGGAAAAGAATTCTATCCCTTTATTTTAGGAATAAAAATTGTTCAAAAAGATAATACCTCTTGGAGAAGGATTTTTATTCAGTTGACTGGAATATATAGGGGATAGAAATCAATATACAAGACTACGTTTTCAGATTTGGTTTTTGAAAGATTTTGAGAGCTGAAAACTATCTCCCATAGCACAGTGTACAACACAGAGTTATAGTAAGTTAAGGTCTCTAAAACAAAGTTTGTAACGATCCTTTATTTGCTTGAATAAGAAGCAGGCTTTTGAGGAATCATTCTTTCTGTAATTTTTCATATTATAGAGAGTAGCAACACTTAGGGTTAAGTGTTTGGGAGCACTACTAGAGTTAGTAGTGGGGGAATCGAATTGTATCGAGAGTTTGGTATTTTACGATTCAAATAATTAAAGAGTAGTTTGTGTGGACGTAGATCTCAGAGGTGAGATTGAACCACATTAAATTTCTGTGTCTTATTATTTGATTTAATTGTTTTATTGTTTGATACAATTTCGTTCGAGCAAAAACATTAATTAGAGAGTTTACTAGTGAATAACACAGTGCATGACACTGTGCTATAAGAGTGTTTTTGCGAAAATTGATTAGTTTTAGCCACTCAATTCAACCCTCCCCTTCTTGAGTGTCACCTTATGTTCCAACAAGTGGTATCAGAGCAGGCTATTCTCGAAAGGTTAATCCATAGAGAATAGAAGTCATGAACATGCAAGATGACTCTCGAGAAAGACACCCAAAATGTCCAATTTTCAACGGAAAAGATTACGGATGGTGGAAGGTGATGTGTTCAAGTTTATCGGGGTTTTTACGTTGTTTTAGACGTTTTTTGGATGGAAGGCTTGGTCGTAGTCATGGGCATTAGTGCACTTTTAGGCTTTAGCGGAAGTTTAAGGTTGAAGTTGTTAGAGAGTGTTAAGGTACGACATTGTGAGCCTTCGGAGTCGTCGTATTGGTGTTGGATGTGCGTGTTTGGAGTTGTTGGGAGCTGCATCAACGCTAGCAGCACATGAACATCATTGGACAGCATCGGCAACATCATCTTTCTGGCCAGCCAAGCAGCAAGGAAGTTCAAGTCAAGCCCAGGTCGCACCTCGCGACCTGTACCGCACCTCGCGACCTGGGTTTGTTTCGTTTGTGTCCGTCGCAAAATACGAGGTGCGACCATACTCGCACCTTATGTCGCACCTCGCGAAGTATGTCGCACCTCGCGACCCCTGGCGCTGGGCAAAGTCGGCTAATTTGCCGACTTAGACAACTTGTAACTTTCTTCTTCTTTTTCGTTATAGTTTCTTTTGGGAGTATAAATAGGAGAATATTCATAACCCTAAAGGGTTAGCCACTCTTAGAAGAAAGAATTCCTCCCTTTTGTTTTATTTTTCTAGTTTTCATCTTCCATTGAGAGCTATGTATTTCACTTTTGTATTTTGGACAAGAAGCATGGAAATTATAGCTTAAACTCTCTTGGGAATGGTTGAAGGAAGCTTTTGACGGTTTATTGTAAGATTTACTCTTCCTCTTACTCTCTATCTTGGTTATTGTCTAGCTTTCAATATTAATGTTTATGGTCATGACTTGGATTAGCTAGGAGTACTACTAGTTGATGTTTGTTGTTGATTTAATGCTAGGTTCCGGATATAATCTGATGTTATATGCTTAACCATGTTGTAGTAAGCTAGGTTCTCTTGATTTACGCTGAACATTATTGAGTGAATCTAGTTAAGCTAGACAAGTTGTTGAATGCTTAGCGCTTGTTTAAAATTCGGCAATATTATCGGTTCTCCATTCTTAATGCGATTCTTAGTTTGAATCTTGACGCTAGGAGAGGTTGATTGAGAATTAGGATTTTGTAATGCGCAGCTCGTACTTACTTAACTAAAACTTGAGAGAACGGAGGATTTGGTCCTTAACGATAATCAACCAAGAATTGAGTAGGCTTGTAGTGAATCGATAAATGGATCCATAGAAGTGGATATCAACTGGACCCTAACTTCGTTATTATTGACTTCCACTAATTAATTTTTCATCTTGTTTGCTCGTCTAGATTTTGATTTAATCCAAAATCCCCCATTGTCTCGATTGTTCATCACGTAGAGAAATCTAGGTGATCGGTTTCATTAAATACACTTGCTTTCCCCATTTCCTCGTGGATACGAACCCTACTTCCTATCTACATTTATTTGTAAAAGAGAGTAGGAGAAATTTATATTTGGTGACTCTCACGACAAGAGCCCGCCAAATTTTGGCGCCGTTGCCGGGGAAACGGTGTTACTTGTTGTATTTAGTGAATGTTTTTGGATTGTATTGCTTATGGTTTTTGTTTATGGTTAATACTCGTGCTACTAACCAAGAGCCTTTGCAGTACGATCGAGATCTAGAACTAACCCTTTTCAGGTTGAGAAGAGAATTGCGTGAAGGCTTTAGAGAGCTCCCTTTTTCGCTTGAATTTGAAGAAGAGATGCCTCCTAGAGTTGAGCACCGCACTTTAAAGGAGCTCACTTGCTCCTAACCTTGACCAACGACCTTTGTGTATCACATTTTCGGAGCCGGAAGTGGGGGACACATTTGAGCTAAAGTCGGGGTTGATACATTTGCTTCCCTCATTCCATGGGCTAAATGGTGAAGATCTAAATAAACATTTGTCAGAGTTTCATGTGGTATGCAGCAGCATGAAACCAAGTGGAGTTTCGGAAGACGAGAATCAAGCTTAAAGCCTTCCCCTTTTCGCTAAAAGACGCGACAAAAGATGGATGTACTACCTTCCGGCCGACAACATCACCACTTGGGCACAATTGAAAAAGAGCTTTCTCGAGAAATACTTTCCCACTTCTAAATCATCTACATTGAAGAAGGAGATAAGTAACATTGAGCAACGGGGTGATGAGTCATTTTATGAGTATTGGGAGAGGTTTAAGAAGTTATGTGCTAGTTGTCCATACCACGGTTATTCGAGAGGAAGATTTGGTGCTATACTTCTATAATGGCTTATGTGATGAGGATGCTAGGATGGTTAATACAGCAAGTGGTGGATCCATTGTGAATAAAACGCACTCGCTGCAAAGGAACCGTTAAATGAGCTTCTTTGAAAGCTCGAGGCGGTTTAGTAGAAGGTCCGGAACTCGACGTGTGGTCGCCGAGGGTTCTAGTTCTTCTAAGTTGGAAGATCGAGTGCAAGCTCTCACATCCGTGATGCGAGAATTCATAGTGAAAGAGAAAACTCACCAAGTAAAGGCTTGTGGCATTTGCTCTTCAAATCATCCAACTAATTTTTGCCCTCATCTACAAGAAGAACCGAGTGAAGAGGTTAAGGCGGTCGGTTTTCGGGGTCAAGGTTTCCAGAAAAGATATGATCCATATTCTGGTACCTACAATCTGGGATGGCGAGATCATCCTAATTTGAGGTACGGGAATTCATCGGGGAACCGGCGGCCGCCACAGCGAGTATAACCGCCCACCACCTCCTTATTCGAGGGCACTCGGAGCAAGGAGCTCCATATTTTCGGCCGCAAGGCCAATCACGAGGACCGAGTACCAGCATGTCTACGAGAGGATATGATTAATGCTTTAACTAAAAATGTTACTAACATGCGGGAAATATGGTTCGGTTTCGGGGAGGAGACTCGTTCGAGCATCAAGATTCCGGAAAAGCAAATGAGTCGGGTCTCGGGAGGCGTGGGTTGATTAGAGGCTCGTGATTCGGGTAAGCTACCGTCTCAAACGGAGGTTAATCCGAGACAAAATGCAAGTGCCATAACACTAAGAAGTGGAAGAGAACTAAAGAGCAATGATAAAGCGACCGCTAAAGACAAAGAGGTAGAGGAAGAGGTCATTGTTTATGAACCGGTGCCCGATGCCGAGCCAATGTCATCTACATCAGATGTGCAATCTAAGCAACCACCACCTCCACCACCTTATGAGCCGGTTCCACCATTTCCAGCGGCACTGCAAGATACTCGAAGAAAGGAGTGCGATAAAGACATTTACGAAACCTTTCGTAAATGTGAGGTAAACATTCCCCTTTTAGATGCTTTAAAACAAATTCCTAGGTATGCAAAGTTTCTTAAGGAAATGTGCACTACTAAAAGAAAACAACGGTTAAGGGGAGCACAAAAGGTTAAGGTTAGCGAACATGTGTCTGCCATGTTTCAAAAGAAACTACCCCCAAAATGCAGTGATCCAGGCATGTTTGCTATACCTTGTGTGATTGGGGACACCACGTTTCCAAGGGCTATGCTAGATTTAGGGGCTTCTATAAATGTAATTCCTTATTCTTTGTACGAGTCCTTAAAGCTAGGTGCCTTACATGAAACAGGTGTTGTGATTCAGTTAGCTGACCGTTCTAATGCTTATCTTAAGGAAATAGTGGAAGACGTGTTAGTTAAGGTTGATAAGCTGATTTTTCCTGCCGATTTTTATGTCCTAGATATGGAACACGATGAACATGCGACCCCTATTTTGTTAGGACGACCATTTTTAAAAACTGCTAGGACTAAAATTGATGCGCATAGTGGATCTCTTACTATGGAATTTGATGGAGATACAGTAGAGTTCAACATTTATGATTCCATGAAATTTCCGAGTGATGATCATTCATGTTATTCTATAGATGTGATTGACTCTTTTTCGCAGGACGTGTTTGAAATTGATGGTAAAGATGAATTGTAGGTGGTTCTTGAGCATAGTTTGCAAGATAATGAAATTGAGTATGTTTTAAGCGCTAATTTACAGGAAATAGTGCAGGTTTTGGAAGATCAAGACAAGCTTCCGACGGTCCCTTTTCATTTTGGACCCGTCCCACTAACCATTCCTAGAGAGAAGTTGTTACCATCTGTTTTGCGAGGCCCCAAAAGTGGAATTGAAGCCACTTCCCGATAATTTGAAGTATGTGTTCCTTGGAGAAGGAGGAACATTACCGAGTGATCATCTCAAGTCAGCCACCCGGGAGCAAGAAAGAAGGCTTATTGAGGTTCTTAAGGAGCATAGAGAAGCAATTGGATGGACGATTGCCGACATCAAAGGCATAAGTCCCACTACATGCATGCATCGGATCTTGATTGAAGATGAAGCGAAACCAGTGAGGCAACCACAACGCCGGTTAAACCCACCTATAATGGAGGTAGTGAAAGCAGAAATTCCGAAATTACTCCAAGCGGTATGATTTACCCTATTTCTGATAGCAAATGGGTTAGTCCTACCCAAGTTGTGCCTAAGAAGACGGGTGTAACTGTTGTGGAAAACCAAAATGGTGAGTTGATTCCTACACGTATCCAAAATGGATGGCGTGTTTGCATTGATTATCGTAAATTGAATGCGAGTGACTAGGAAAGACCATTTTCCTTTACCATTTATAGATCAAATGCTTGAAAGACTTGCTAGTCATGCCTTCTATTGCTTCTTAGATGGTTATTCGGGGTACTTCCAGGTGGCTATTGCGCCGGAGGATCAAGAGAAAACCACATTTACGTGTCCTTTTGGCACGTTTGCATATAGGCGCATGCCTTTTGGGTTATGCAATGCCCCTGCCACTTTTCAGAGATGTATGATGAGTGTATTCTCTGAATATGTCGAGAGGTTTGTTGAAGTTTTTATGGATGATTTCACTATACATGGAGATTCTTTTGACAGTTGTTTGCAACACTTAGTTTTTGTGCTTAAAAGATGTATAGATTCTAACCTTGTGTTGAATTCCGAGAAGTGCCATTTTACGGTGCGACAAGGAATTGTTTTAGGCCATGTGGTTTCCGCAAAAGGACTCGAGGTAGATAAAGCTAAGGTAGATACTATTCAATCTTTGCCTTATCCTACTAATGTTAGAGAAATACGTTCTTTTCTTGGCCATGCAGGTTTTTATCGCAGGTTCATCAAGGACTTTTCGAAGATTTCATCTCCTTTATGTAAGTTGTTGCAAAAGGATGTGGATTTTTCTTTTGACGAACATTGCAAGAATGCCTTTGAAACCTTGAAAGAAAGACTTGTCTCGGCTCCAATTATACAACCACCTGATTGGTCTCTTCCCTTTGAGATCATGTGCGATGCAAGTGACTACGCCGTCGGAGCGGTGTTAGGTCAAAGGGTGGGGAGAGCACCTCATGCTATCTATTATGCTTCCATGACACTAAATGAGGCTCAGCGTAACTTTTCTACTACTGAAAAAGAATTGTTAGCTGTAGTATTTTCTTTGGAAAAATTTAGATCTTATTTGCTTGGAACAAAAGTTATTGTATATACTGACCATGCAGCTCTTCGTCATTTAATGACGAAAAAAGAAGCCAAGCCAAGATTGATCAGGTGGATTCTACTTTTGAGCGAGTTTGATTTGGAGGTGAAAGACAAAAAGGGGACCGAGAATTTAGTAGCGGATCATTTGAGTAGATTGGTGTCTTCCTATGATTTAGAGAAGAATGTTGAAAAACCATGGAAAGAACCAATTCGAGAAGAATTCCCGGATGAACATTTGTTCGCCCTTAAGGAGTTTAGTCCGTGGTATGCTAACATTGTGAATTTCCTTGTCTCTAACAAATTTCCTCCTCATTTTTCAAAAGCACAAAGAGACAAATTACGAAGCGATGCAAAGCATTATGTATGGGACGATCCATATTTGTGGAAACATTGTGCGGATCAAGTGATTAGAAGGTGCATTCCCGATAATGAGGTAATATCGATTCTCACCTTTTGTCATTCCCATGCATGTGGAGGTCATTTTGGAGCAAGGAGAACTGCTCGAAAGGTATTAGATTGTGGTTTTTATTGGCCTAGTTTGAATAGAGATGCATACCATTTACGTAAGTCGTGCGATAATTGTCAAAGAGTCGGGAATATCTCCCAAAGAAATGAAATGCCACAAAACTCGATCTTGTATTGTGAAATATTCGATGTTTGGGGCATTGATTTTATGGGGCCATTTCCTAACTCTTTTGGTTTCATGTACATTCTTTTAGCAGTGGATTATGTATCAAAATGGGTGGAGGCTAAGGCCACTCGTACTGACGATGCTAAGGTGGTTGCGAGATTTTGTGAAATCTCACATATTTTGCGGGTCCGGAATTCCAAGGGCATTGATTAGTGACAAGGGAACTCATTTTTGCAATCGAACCATAGGTGCGCTGCTGAAAAAGTATCATGTGACTCACAAGACCTCCACGGCCTACCATCCACAAACAAATGGACAAGCGGAGGTGTCCAATCGCGAGATCAAATCAATCTTGGAGAAAACGGTGAATCCAAGTAGGAAGGATTGGAGCTTGCGATTGGAGGATGCACTATGGGCATATAGGACGGCTTATAAAACCCCCATTGGTATGTCACCATACAAATTGGTGTTTGGAAAGCCGTGTCACCTTCCAGTGGAGCTTGAGCACAAAGCATTTTGGGCCATTAAAAATTTTAACATGGCCTTGGATGAGGCTGGATTGCATCGGAAACTACAGTTGCAAGAATTGGAGGAGATAAGGAACGAGGCCTATGAAAACGCAGCAATTTACAAAGCAAAGACTAAGGCATGGCATGACAAGCTGATAATAAGAAAAGAGTTCGTGGTGGGCCAAAAGGTCCTCTTGTTTCGATCCCCGCTGCGTCTTTTTCCGGAAAAACTGCGTTCTAGGTGGATCGGGCCATTCATTGTCGTGAAAGTGTTTCCCCATGGTGCCGTGGAAATCATAAGCGAAGCTACTTCGAAGATTTTAAAGGTAAATGGGCAAAGACTTAAACCATACTTTGATGGATTCGAGCAAGTAGGGGCCAGGATGTCCCTCTCGGCGACCCGGAGTATGGATAAGGTTCTTTGAAATGTTTCGTCGTGTCGACGACGTTAAATAAACGAACTTGGATGTATATATTTGTTTCAAATCTTTTATTTGCATTTTTTTTCGTTGTAGGATAGTATGTTTGTTTGGTTATGATTTTTGCAGGAAATCCGAGAAATTTGAAGAATGAGAAGTTTGTTGTGTGTGTGAGTAATTTGTGAGTTACAACAAGTTTGAAAGAATGTTAGAGAGTCATTTCAAAAAGAAGGAAAACCGAACAAGAGAGAATTTTTGAGCGGAAAATTTAAGCCCAGGTCGCACCTCGCGACCTGTACCGCGACCCTCGAAGCTGGTGGTTTTCGAAGAAAAAAGGCAGAGTGAGATCGCACGGTGCGAGTTTTGTCGCACCTCGCGAGACCTTGATGTCGCACCTCGCGACCTAGGTCGCACCTCGCGACCTGCGCACATTCCGCTTCTTTAAACACGATTCTCCTCTCCCTCTCACTCTACCCACTCGACCATCTCACTCTTCCACTCCCTCACAGCAGCTCGTCTCTCTCTCATACTCTTCCACCGCCACTCCCCCGCCAAAAACCGCCGCCCCATCCTTCAATAAAACCACCCACCTTCATCTTCTTCTTTAATTCATCACCTCACACTCAATTTTCAGAATTTATCTTCAAAAAAAATAATCAAACCCTAGAATTTGGGGGTTTTCTTTTGGTGAAGAATTTGGGGAAATTGGAAGATATAATTTGAAGATACAAGCAAAGGAAGGAGTTGAATCACCACAACAACATCTACATTACATTCTTAGAGCATTTGAAAGCTTCACTTGGTACACAAATTCCATCTCTAACAACACTTTGTTTTGTTTGAGAAATTTTACTTCATTGTTCATAGTTAGTCTTGGATTGTTGTTGGTTGTTATTGTTGTATGTTTAATTGGTGATTGATTGTTGAGGGTTGAGAATTATTGTGTTGTTTGAGAATTGGTGGTTGTGATTGAGCATTGTTTCACTTGGGAATTGGTGGTTGTGTTGCATTGTGTAGAGGGAGTTGTTGCTTAGAGATGGCCTCACAAAAGAGAAAGACCACTAAGGCTAGCTCAAGCAGTGCACCTCGTGTTAATACCATGGGTTTGAACAACATCACTTCCGACCATAAAAGGAAATGGCTTCGCCTCACTAAGCCCGGAAGAACCATACAAGAAACCAAGTTTGTTTGTTTGGATACATTGGGCACCTTAGGGTTGCGTGCGCCTGTTGAGCAATTATTGGGTAAAGTCGGGTTACGCGGTTTTACTGAATTTGATGCCCGTACTTATGAACGCTACACTTTAGAATTCCTTTCCACATTAGAGAAGGGTAGCGATGAGGATGGAAAGTTCATTACCTTTCACCTTAATGATAATGAATACACAATGAACTACAATGAAATTATGGAAGCTTTTGGGTGGAATTATGTGGAGGATAGGGATTTTGAAACTCCGGGTGTATTCAATGAGTCTATGTTCTATGGTAACATCACCAATGGTTTGATATGGCACGGAAGGTGTAAGAATAGCTCGCTCCCACATCCGGCTCTCCGTTTTTCTCACCGCTTCCTTACCATGACTATCTTTTGTCACGGTGAGCCTACGAACCTCCCAAAGTTTGATTTAAAATGCTTGTGGGCCATGACACCTGAGGGATGTGGTTGCCCGGATTGGGTTGGAATATTTGTTAACAATTGTTTGGAGATCGCGAGAAAAGATAGCGGGAAAATAAGCATGGGTGGAATGGTTTCCCTTTTGGCCGCTTACTTGGAGGAAGAGATTCGATGGACAATAACGGCAAACCGATTCTCCGAGGCATTAGGTACTATTGATGCTCGTTTGTCGGCAGCCTCCAATGTGTACAATAAGGATCAATTGAAGAAGGCCTCAATGTTGTGGGTTTCCCCAGAGGCGACCATTATGTATGGCTTTACGGGGCCAATAGTGTGAAATATATGGTTTTGCCTCAGCCTCAGAAAACAGCAATCACCGCTACTACATCTCATCGTCAGCTCTATCTTCCTCCGGATGATACTTATCGAGACGTAGTTGAAGAAGAGTTTGGTAGGGCGCGTGCCCCGCAGCCGCGCCGCAGCTGCGGCCAGAGACCCCGAGCCCCCTTCAATATTTCACACCATGGTTGAGACAAGATTTGATGCTCTTGAGGAGAGTCAAAATATGTTCGGGATACAATTAAATGATATGCAGCGGCGATTGGATGGGTTTGAGGACTCAATGTACTCCATGTCTTCCATGGTTTCGGCCATGAATTCTTTCTTTGCAGCCTCTAACCCCGGTTCCCCTGACCCCACTGCTACCATCGAGATGCACCGCCGACGACGGCAAGCGGAGCGTGACTCTAGGGGATCGGGACATCGCGATCCTGGTGGGCCTTCCGGTTCTTAAATGGTTAGTTTTATTTCCTTCTTCTCACATTGAGGACAATGTGTATTTTAAGTGTGGGGGGGGGGGAGGAATGAAGTTCGGAGTTCGGATTGTAAATATTTATGTTTTATGTTTTATGTTCTATGTCGTATTTTCATGAGATTAAAAAAAAAAAAAAAGAAAAAAAAAAAAGGAATAGGAATGATGATAAAATGAAACCCGCTAAGTTGAAAACCCGCAAGGGCGGGCGACTTAGGCAAAATTTGGGGACCTTGATAGGTTGAAAATCCGAAAGGGCTCCTAGGCAAAATGAGAGAAAAAGAAAAGAGAGGATAATTTTATTGCTCATTTGTGGAGTTTTGGTGGCATAAGGATGGAGGCGTTTTCGGAGTTTTCGGGTAGGTTGTGGAAATATGTGGATATCCTTGTTCATATGGTGATTTGTAAAGTTGTGCTTATTGTTTAAAGTTTGAATTCCTTTTGCAACTTGGAATTCAAGCTTTATATTGATGGTTAGTTGATTATTTTTTGTAGTAAGCATGGAATTTACCCCTTTTTGTCATTGTTCCATGGCTTACTTGGTGTAAGTTAGTTGGAGTAGATTTTAGGTTACGTTCGTGGTTTGAAGTAAGCATGGAGTTTATTCCTTTTTGCAACACTCCATGGCTTGCTTAGGTTAGGATAGTTGGATTGGTTGGAGAGTTAAGGCGAAGTTTGGTGTTGATTCACTTGGACATTGTTTTTATTTATTTATTCTCTGCATTAAGTTTACTCGAGGTCGAGTAAAGACTAAGTGTGGGGGTATTTGATGTGTTCAAGTTTATCGGGGTTTTTACGTTGTTTTAGACGTTTTTTGGATGGAAGGCTTGGTCGTAGTCATGGGCATTAGCGCACTTTTAGGCTTTAGCGGAAGTTTAAGGTTGAAGTTGTTAGAGAGTGTTAAGGTACGACATTGTGAGCCTTCGGAGTCGTCGTATTGGTGTTGGATGTGAGTGTTTGGAGTTGTTGGGAGCTGCATCAACGCAAGCAGCACATGAACATCATTGGACAGCATCGGCAACATCATTTTTCTGGCCAGCCAAGCAACAAGGAAGTTCAAGTCAAGCCCAGGTCGCACCTCGCGACCTGTACCGCACCTCGCGACCTGGGTTTGTTTCGTTTGTGTCCGTCGCAAAATACGAGGTGCGACCATACTCGCACCTTATGTCGCACCTCGCGAAGTATGTCGCACCTCGCGACCCTTGGCGCTGGGCAAAGTCGGCTAATTTGCCGACTTAGACAACTTGTAACTTTCTTCTTCTTTTTCGTTATAGGTTCTTTTGGGAGTATAAATAGGAGAATATTCATAACCCTAAAGGGTTAGCCACTCTTAGAAGAAAGAATTCCTCCCTTTTGTTTTAGTTTTCTAGTTTTCATCTTCCATTGAGAGCTATGTATTTCACTTTTGTATTTTGGACAAGAAGCATGGAAATTATAGCTTAAACTCTCTTGGGAATGGTTGAAGGAAGCTTTTGACGGTTTATTGTAAGATTTACTCTTCCTCTTACTCTCTATCTTGGTTATTGTCTAGCTTTCAATATTAATGTTTATGGTCATGACTTGGATTAGCTAGGAGTACTACTAGTTGATGTTTGTTGTTGATTTAATGCTGGGTTCCGGATATAATCTGATGTTATATGCTTAACCATGTTGTAGTAAGCTAGGTTCTCTTGATTTACGCTGAACATTATTGAGTGAATCTAGTTAAGCTAGACAAGTTGTTGAATGCTTAGCGCTTGTTTAAAATTCGGCAATATTATCGGTTCTCCATTCTTAATGCGATTCTTAGTTTGAATCTTGACGCTAGGAGAGGTTGATTGAGAATTAGGATTTTGTAATGCGCAGCTCGTACTTACTTAACTAAAACTTGAGAGAACGGAGGATTTGGTCCTTAACGATAATCAACCAAGAATTGAGTAGGCTTGTAGTGAATCGATAAATGGATCCGTAGAAGTGGATATCAATTGGACCCTAACTTCGTTATTATTGACTTCCACTAATTAATTTTTCATCTTGTTTGCTCGTCTAGATTTTGATTTAATCCAAAATCCCCCATTGTCTCGATTGTTCATCACGTAGAGAAATCTAGGTGATCAGTTTCATTAAATACACTTGCTTTCCCCATTTCCCTGTGGATACGAACCCTACTTCCTATCTACATTTATTTGTAAAAGAGAGTAGGAGAAATTTATATTTGGTGACTCTCACGACAAGAGCCCGCCAGAAGGCTAGGATGAGGATCTACATCCAAGGATCGAATTATGAATGCTGGAAAGTCATAAGAAAAGGACCAATCCTTATCCAAACCAAAAATGCTGAAGGAAAGATGGTCGACAAGGATGAAGACGACTACAATTCAGTTGACTATGCAAAAGCCGAAAATAACTTCAAAGCTATGAGTATTCTCCAATATGGAATTGGACCTGATGAATAGTCAAGGATCTCGGCATGCTCTTCAGCAAAGGAGATATGGGATAATCTAGAATTGTCCCATGAAGGTACGAATGAGGTAAAACAATCTCGAATTGATTTCCTTGTGCAACAATATGAACTGTTGACTATGAATGAGGAAGAATCAATTAAAGAGACGTTCACTAGATTTACCCTAATCACTAATGAATTGCGTTCTCTAGGTAAAATCTATCCTTCTGAAGATTTAGTGAGAAAGGTGTTAAGAAGTTTAACAAATCGTTGGCTCCCTAAAATAACTGCTATTCAAGAAGCTAAAGATTTGACAAAACTCTCACTAGAACAACTTATTGGATCATTAATGACTCATGAACTTGTTTTAGATTCTAAAACTAATGAACCAAAAAATAAAGGTCTAGCCTTGAGAACTGAATTGGAAAGTGAAGATAGTGATAGCGATGATGATGTTGATCTTCTTACTAGGATATTTAAAAAATTTCTCAAAAAGAACAAAGATAACAATCCTAGAAAAGTGGAAATTTCAAAGGTAAGAGTATTACCTCGAACTCTAAGAAAAGTGCTAATAACTCCGGTTGTTTCAAGTGTGGAGATTTCAATCAGATGATTAAGGAATTTTCTTTATGGGATGATGAGATGCCCAAAGAAAGAAGAGAACAATCCAAGAAAGAATTCAAAAAGGCTATGATAGCTGCCGTTTGGGGAGATTCAGATTCTGATGAAGAATAGTCAGAGGCATAATGCCATCGAGAAAAATTATGTCTGAATGCTGTACAGACATCACAGAGAAGGACACAGTGCCAGTACGACTCTCACTTGTGTCTAATGGCGAAAAGTTCGAACTCCCAAGATGAAACTGAAGACAGTGAGGTAAGTCTTCTTTCTCTAAAACCTTCAATACATCTTCTTTCAAAAAACCTTCAATACAACTTCTTTCAAAACAGAATTGGTTTAGGATATACAGACCAGAGGCACAGTGCCAAAAATTTTGAAAGAGACTTTCGTAAAAGAAAATATGTCGATCTACCTAAATATTTGATTTGCAACTTCTGTGGAAAAAATGGACATTTATGGATAATTGTAATGTCAAGAAAAAGAGTATTGCGAAAAATGTAAAGTATGTAACTCAAATATGGGTTAGAAAAGACTTATTAGAAGCTCAACGGAAGAAAAAGGGACCCAAACAAATTTGGGTTCCTAAAATTAACAAGTGATCTTTTTGCAGGCAAACGTGAGAGGAATCAGCCTATGGTATCTCGACAGTGGCTGCTCAAGACATATGACTGATGATAAATCTCAATTCCTCCCACTAGTAGCCTACCATGGCGGTTGTGTTACATTTGGCGACAACAAAAAGGGAGAAATAATTGGTCTTTGAAACGTCGGCAAATCCCTAACACACTCCATAAAGAATGTGATGTTGGTAAGTGGTTTCAAAAACAATTTGTTAAGCATATTGCAATTGTGTGATCAAGGTAATTTTGTTGAATTTCATGCATAAATGTTTTACAAGATAATTCGTGGCTTTGGGATAAATTTCTGTAAATTAGTTGAGTATTATGCCTGTTGTCCTCCTTTAAATATATTAATTGGAGTAGGAGTGCATGTCTTTGTGGAACACTGTGAGAAAAAGTCTACTTGATATAAAAAGGACTCGTAATGGTCTAATGATGCTGTCCTAGTGACATGATCCTAAGTTGTCAAACTAATAAGCTTTATGATCCTCAGTTGCCGAATTATTGAGCTATGAAATGTTAATTCTTTCTCCTATGGCAAGCTTGATCTTTAGCCCGATATTCTGATTTCTATTTATGAGTTTGACATTTGTGCCTCATTATTTCTTTCTTTCATATGTATCACCTTATTGTCATTTCCCTATTATAATCCTTCTTTTCCTCACCCATTGATCCAAAGTTCAACAAGTGCTTTTAACCTTGATTAATGATAATTTATGGGGCAAGAACATCTTGATAAGATGATGGAACAAAAAGACGCATCAGTTAAGGGGGAACATGAAAAGGTTGGAATGAAACACAAATACGTGAAAAGATGAAAAATACTGATTCACATTGCGCAAGGCACAGTGCCAGGAGATGCATCAGAAGGAAAATGAGGTCCGAATTAACTTATTATCTTTGATTTCTTATTGATTGACTTTAGTAATATTGTATGGTCTGCTTCTCCTTCATAAAAAAAAAAAAGAAGTAAAAAGAAAAGGAGAGTAAGACACTTATTTTAGATAAGTCCTAGAATTCAATCCAAATGTGAAGAAAATTATCAAAGTTTTGAAGATCATCATTTTGGATTCCCGTATATCCGAAGATTAATTAGTTATATTTGGAAGGGAATAGATTGTTCAGTGGCACAGAAACACACATAGTGCCACAGTGAAGAAAGTCCTATGATGTTTATTTGCGGAAGTTGAAAATCTTAAAAGAGAGGTTTAAGCACTTGTTGAGCCAATTGCCATTTCAAATCTTCAAGCTTGCATTACCTTTCTTTATCTTACTTTATTAGCTATCAACCATGATCCTTCATGATTATTTCTTGCTTCATAATTTCGAATTGCGAGTTGGATTATTTTTTGCTTAAGTACTTCGAATTGTGAGTTGGATTATGACATAGCACCATCATCCTTAGTATCTTTTGCTTGAGCTACTTGCATTATTTTGATGACTATATCTCTGCTTTGTGTAGCTTGACATGTTATTGCACTCCTTTTTTATAATGTCAAAAGGGGGAAGATGGGTATAATACTTAGACTAATGAATTGGTTATCTTGGTTACCATGTTACTTGTGAATGATGTTGAGTTATTTTTCCTTAATGTGATTAATGGTGCATATTTTGAGGGGGAAGTGTTATTTGTTTGTCATCATCAAAAAGGGAAAATTTGTTGCGACTCTAAGTCAATGTTATTTTGATGATGATAAACGCTTTATGCTATAACATGTATGTATGTAACAGAAATCTAAGAAAGCTATCCAGATTGGATGTTCATGAAAGATCAAGAACTTGAAGATATGGAAGCTTAGGTCTAGTTATGTTCTTAGTCATATTTATGCAATGTAATTAACGTATTGGAACTTTGTGCTAAATTAGAAATATGAAATTAGGATGGTTAACTATTTTCTTAGAGTTAAGAAAATAGGTAATTATATTAATTTCATGTGTCTATATTTAAAGAATATAAAAAGGGGAGTTTTTAATTTCGAAAATAAGTTTTGAAAGGAAAAATTTTTTATTGTAAAGATTTTCGGATACAATGTTTTATAAAAAAAACTGATTTTAAAGAAAACGGTTCTTTAAAAGATTTTCGAAAAAGAATTGTTGTAAAAAATAAACTGATTTTTAAAGAAAAGGATTTTGACAAAGATTTTTGGATAAAAATTGATTTAAAATCTGATTAACTGTTGGCATAAGATATGGAGGAATCCTTATCTTATAAGGAAAAGAAAAAATCAGTTTTTATAAAACATAAAATTGGATTTTGAATAGGAAAAGAATTCTATCCCTTTATTTTAGGAATAAAAATTGTTCAAATAGATAATACATCTTGGAGAAGGATTTTTATTCAGTTGACTGAAATATATAGGTGATAGAAATCAATATACAAGACTACGTTATCAGATTTGGTTTTTGAAAGATTTTGAGAGCTGAAAACGATCTCCCAGAGCACAGTGTACGTCACAGAGTTCTAGTAAGTTAAGGTCTCTAAAAGAAAGTTTGTAACAATCCTTTATTTGCTTGAATAAGAAGCACGCTTTTGAGGAATCATTCTTTCTGTAATTTTTCATATTATAGAGAGTAGCAACACTTAGGGTTAAGTGTTGGGGAGCACTACTAGAGTTATTAGTGGGGGAATCAAATTGTATCGAGAGTTTGATATTTTACGATTCAAATAATAAAAGAGTAGTTTGTCTAGACGTAGATTTCAGAGGTGAGATTGAACCACGTTAAATTCCTGTGTCTTATTATTTGATTTAATTGTTTTATTGTTTGATACAATTTCGTTCGAGCAAAAAAAACAATCGGAGAGTTTACTAGTGAATAACACAGTGCACGACACTGTGCTATAAGAGTGTTTTTGCGAAAATCGATTAGTTTTAGCCACTCTATTCAACCCTCCCCTTCTTGAGTGTCACCTTATGTTCCAACATCAACCCAAGCACTTGTGAATTTTTTTTATTAAAATTTTCACAAGTGCTTGGGTTGATTAGTCAACCGGAGCACTTGAGTGCTCCGGTTAGTCAACCCAAGCACTTGGTCTCTCTCTCACATAAACTCATGAAATCCTCGCGCAGACTCTCTCTCTCTCCCATAACAGTCTCGTTTTCCCTCCTCCCCAAGTCCATCGCTCTCTCGACCCTGTCTTTATTTCGACCCGCACACTATACTCTTTCGCCGACCCTCTCTCCCTCCCTCTGTGCATTTCAGACGGAAATGCCAACAACCATTATTTCTACCCTTTTTCTCTCGTTATCATCACCATTGTTTTCATAGACGCTCTGAATTCGACCCGATCTCCCATTTATAGGGTTTCCAGTTCAATTTTCACTCGCATTTTGCCTCATTGTTCCCTAAAACAAGTAAGTGGCTTGATTTTGTTTTCTTTTTTTCGATTTATGATTTATTTTGTTTGAAAACTCGAACCCTAGAAATCGAATTAGGGATTTTCGATTTTGCCTCTTTTTTGCTCGAATTTCTTGATTCAACTAAAAATTACAACTTCGTGTTACTTCTAGAATTTAACACTAAAATCATGATGTGGCTTAATTTATTTTGAACTCTGAATGACACCTACAGTTTTCTGTGTTCTTATTAGTTATTACTTGCAGTTATATCTTATATGCATTAGATCAGCCGGGGATGATACATGAACTACCTAGCTTACTTTAAGTCCAGTTAGCTTCCTGTGTGGCTTGCACCAACCACTGTAGTGTACAAGTGTAAGATAGATTAGCTTTTTTTACATGTAGGGATGCAATGCTTGTGTCTGACTAATGTCCAATAGAACTACATTTTATGATTTGAAACTTTTTGGGTGTTGTACTTGTACCGTCATTTTTCTTTGCTAACTGAAAGTGATTGCTTGCGTTGGTGAGACATTGGAGCAACGTGAAACAGGGACTACAATAGAGGTGGTTACGGCTCAAACTAAAGCCATTGTTGGTAAGTGTGCAGTTGTGTGTTCAAACAACTTGCACTTATGCAGCATTATAAGGAAATTAGCATGTCTCGACATGAACTTTCAGTTAATATTACTGTATTGTTATCTTTGCATACCTCATAATGAACTGGGATAATGTTGTTGTGTCTTATGAACCAGTATGGGCCCTTGGAACTGGAAAGGTTGCAACCTTTGCTCAGGCTCAAGAAGTACGTGTAACATCCAAAGAGCTTTGACTATTTCTTTTATCATTATATTAAAATTTTGGATGATCAATACTTATCACCAGATCTACAGTGCTTGAGTGCGTTAGATTAAGTTAGTGGTGAATATGAAAATTATTGTTTTCTTTAATTACTTCTCGAATTTTAGGTGACTCCCTCTCTTTGACTCCTTCGCTGCTCAAGTAACTTATACTACATCATTCTCGAAAACCAGTGCTAGAGTTAGTAAAGTTAGCTCAAATGCAGTTGGGGATCATGCCTTTAGGCATGGAACAAAATCAGTATCGTTGGTGAGCTATCTCCTTTTTCTTCTTCACAACTTTTGCTTCAACTTTTTTAATTACAATAGTTTTAAATATAGACAGCTGCTCAAGAGCGGAGTCTATCATGTGGGTTCAAAAAAACAATCGAACAAACCTTATTGGTTTCATGGAGCTGAGGCAAGTTTGGGGTTGTTTGTACATGATGCTGCTGCAATAAAGGTTACAAAATGAACTAAACTCATTGTGGAGGTGTTCATTGTAAGTTGCAAACAATACGTATTATGTAGATTAGTTCTCGTTGTGTATTTACCAATGTAAGTGTCAACGTGTTTTGACACCTAAAGTCATGAATTTAATAACTTAAGAATATATTAGTCTTGATTATTTATGCAATGCCATGAAGGTACCTAATAGCTAGTGAATTCTATTACTGAATTATGCTATTGGCTGCTGCTAGCTTGCACGCTGGCTGTAGCAGCGATTTATTTTTTAAATTAAGTCAAGTGCTCCGGTTGATAAGAAAAAACCAGAGCACTTGATTCACAAGTGCTCCAGTTTTTTCTTATCAACCGGAGGACTTGAATTATTTTGAGCATATAAAATTCACAAGTGCTCCGATTTTTAATACAACCGGAGCACTTGTGAATCTAAGTGCTCCGGTTTTCAACCGGGTCACTTGATAAATGCTCCGGTTTTCAACCGGGGCACTTGATAAATGCTCATTAGTAAGTCGACTACTTGGAAGTCGCCGTTGTTACGCTCCAGATACAGAGCACCACCTCACCAGTAAGAAGGTTCAACATTAACCAATGGCTTGAAAGCTAAGAGATGAACCTCCTTACTCACTTTCTATCGTCAAGAATCAATGCTATATTGCTTGTCTTTCAATGTCTTCAAAGTTGCATACATGGTTAAACTTGTGTTGTTCTTTGTTGTTTTCTTTTGGATTGAAATGTAATAAGGTCAATGGCATATGCCATATAGTGTGTTTTATATATATGTCGTGTGTTTTAATTTCTTAGTGTGCGTGTGCGCTATGCTATGTGTTCTCTACGAACGGGTGAATATATGTTGTAGACTTGTAGCACTCCATCCGTTCTCAATGTTCTTATATTAAACTCTCCAGTCTCCATTGTTGGACCAATGTTATTTAAGGTATTGCATCATCCGACTTAGGAGCACACATTTAGTTGCAGGTTTGTTGCGAGTGACGCAAAGTGCGTCTTGTCTTGTCATCATGCTTTGACGTGCGTAGTATGGTTTATCACCCAAATTCTAGGATAAAATTTCATGCTTCTTCTCCTAAGATTAATAATATCATGTAAGTTTATGATAAATGATAATTCATTCGCTTCCTTTTTTGGATCATTTCGTCCTTCAAAACTCACCTAATTCAAAGATAAAAGAAATCAATCTTTTCATACATATCATCTAAGGTTGAGTCTATCCTAAAAATTGCATCTAGAAAAGTGATTATGGTAGAGTTAGAGTCGTCATACATGTCTACCTCCTCCCATTTTATCCTTATCCAACAAATCTTCTCTATCACATCTATCCTATCATATTCCACCTTTTCAAAGAACATCTCATTTTCAAAATCAATCCTACACCCTCTTCTATTCTACCTTTTTCAAAAACATGTACTAATCATCATCCTACCACATGTACAAAAAAATATCTTTTCAAAATTAATCCATCACAAGGGGTCCCTTTAAAACAAACGAATTTCGAAAATTCTAAGCCCAGTCCAAATACCTCTAATCCAATCCAATCAACCCAAACCCAATCCATTTGAATTATATTCATCCTAGGCCCATCTGAGTTTGAGTCATTGCATTCATTTTAGGCCCATGTGCATTAGAGTCCATTTTGCATTCATCTTAGGCCCATCTAAATTTGAGTCCTTGCATTCATATAGGTCCACTAGCGTTAGAGTCCATCTTAGGCCCATTTAAGTCTAGCCCTTGTCAAAATCTAGGCCCATTTGCATCTTTATGTGAACCCTAATCAATGTCAAGCCCAGTGTAAGTCTAATCCCAGTCCATTCCAATCTAAGTCCAATCCTAGTCCATTTCCTATGTCAAGCCCATGTGCATTTCCATGTCTAACTTCAAACCAATGTAGAACTAAGTCCAAAGTTAGGTCCATATACGGCCCAATTGCAATCTTAGGTCTAGTTTGCATCTATGTAAACCCTAGTCAAGTTTGATTTCAAAACTTAGGTCCATATAAGGCCCAACTCATATCCTAAGTCTAGTCAAGTCCAATTCCAAACCTATATAGGACGAAGTCCAAATTCTAAGACTCTAAACCTCTTAGTCTAGTGAAGCTAGCACTTCTTAAAGACCCCATAGGCAAATCCTGAGTTTAGCAAAGCTACTCACTCTTTAAGACCATAATGGCACCCTTTAGACGTAGCGAAGCTAGTTATCCTTAAGACCATAAAGGCACTCTTTGAGTCTAGCGAAGCTGCTCATCCTTTAAGACCATAACGGCACCCTTCGGACCTAGCGAAGCTAGTTATCCTTAAGACCATAAAGGCACCCTTTGAGTTTAGCGAAGCTACTCACCTTTTAAGACCTTGATGGCACCCTTTGAACCTAGCAAAGCTAGCTATCCTGAAGACCATAAAGGCACCCTTTGAGTTTAGCGAAACTGCTCACCCTTTAAGACCATAATGGCACCATTTGAACCTAGCGAAGCTAGTCGCCTCTAAGACCATAAAGGCACCCTCCGAGATTAGTGGAGCTACTCCTACCTTGTATCTATAGCAGCCCAAATTCTCCAGTCTAGCTAAGCTAGTCTACTCCAAGTCCATAATGACCCAAAACCTTTGAGTCTAGCAAAGCTAGTTCATCTTAGATCCATAATAACCCAAAATCATCGAGTCTGGCGAAGCCAATCACCCCTAAGTCCGTTAGGGGTAACCCGTTAAGTCTAGTGAAGCTAGCATTCCTTGTCACCATAGAAAGCCCAGTCATTGAGTCCACTCTGCTTGCATAGTCTAATCTAGTACATATCTGCATCTGCATACAATTAGGTCCATACTACTCCAAAGCCCATACCTTTTCCTATTTCTATATCTCCCATTTCCCATTGCCATTTTCATTTTCCATTTGTCATCCCCTATATCTCGTTTCCATTTTCATCTCTTATTTCAAAAAAAATAATTTCTTAAAATTTACGAGGACACGTCGTGAGATTATAACTTGGGAACGTCCAACAGAGAGGAAACAAGGTCAACCTATTCCCAGTCTCGTCAAATGAATTCTCACTTTTTCAGACGAATCTTCCAAAACTTCTGAATCATCATCCGAGATGGGAGACACTTCTAAACAAGTCAATGCAACCATGGCTCAGCTCCAACTGATGAACTCTCGTGTTTAGGAACAAGATAAAGTGATCAAGGCGCTGAGAGAAAAACTGACAATTGAGAAAGGAGAAGAGGAAGACACTCCACCACCACCACCTCCAAGTACAAGATAGATTTGAGGTTCGAAAAACTCGAGCAATTGATCCAGTCAATTCCTATACTCGAGGGTCAGGCTCATGGCCATGACATCATTGATTCTAAACTGAGGGAAAAGCTTCATAAGAAGGTAGCATTAGTGACCTCCCAAAATTTAAGGGGGTCGAAGACCCAGACGATCATTTGAGAGCTTTCTCCATTTCTATGGCTCTCAAAGGCATGAGCTTGGACCTGCTTGCTTATGTCTTTCCCTTGACCTTGGATGCACATCCATCCAAGTGGTTCAGATCACTGAACAAAACAAAGCTGAATGACTGGGGCTACAACAAAGAAGAGTTCGACAAGCAGTACATATACAACACTCAAGTTCTCATTGGTCTTCGTGAGTCGGAGTTAACTAAATAAAACTCCAACGAATATTTTATCACCTTCCTTAACAAATGGAAGGAAAAGGCCGCACAAATTACTAACAGGCCATCTGAAGAGGACCAAGTTTGAATGGTGATCCACAACCTGCAGTCTAAGTACGGAGAACACATTAAATTCCAACCTGTAGGGTCTTTCACAAAGCTCTACTAGGTTGGTCTACTGATTGAGGAAGAGGTGCAAGCCTTAAGAATAAGAGTGGTAATACTAACAACTATTTCAAGAAGAGTAAAAACAACCCTTCTGGCTCCTAGAGCAATGATGTCAACACCTTAACCACTAAAAGAGAGGTTATCAAAAGCCTCAAAGAACCTTTACTCCTTTAGGCATGTCTCTAAAAGAAGTCTTTACTAGGCTTCATGTAAAGGGATCATGTAACGCCCCGACCTTTAAGCATCCTCATTAAGTTAATTAGGCAAGATTAGCAGCGGAAGACCTATCTTAATCAGCGCGTTACCGCCGTACTTTCCACTCGGGGAAAATACAAGGCAACAATCAACATTAAAATACAGTTACATTACTGTGATTCTCCATTCTTAAAAGAAAAACTTTCATAATTAAGTAATATTTTTTTAAAAACTTCGGCAGAGTTTTCTTTGTAGATTGGACCACCCAAAATGGGAAAATGTTGGAAAAACCTATTACTGTTTCAACATAAAAACATTTCCAAATCCAGAACTCAATGCTTTTGCAGAGCAGCAGCAGAACAAAATTAGCAGCATTGTCGCTCATCTAGAAACATAAATAAAATCTAAAACATTAATGACTATCTATTACAAAGTGGAACGTTCTCGGCTCGTAAACATATAAATAAGCACATTGGATCCATCACATAACTGCATACTATCTTGGGAAAAATGCTCCAGACAATTTTAACACTGCCACCCACCAAGTGACAGGCCACAAAAGTGACAAAACATTGATAGACACATCAACACAACGCTGAGTAATTACCCATAAAACATTCTTAACACATGCTTTGGTGTCTACGATTCTCACGTAATCAACACGTTCACATCATTTATAACCACATCATTTAACCATCTTTATTCTTTCATTCATTCAGCTTTTACATTTAACGACTTCTACTCGTTAACCAAGTTTGGCATGGAGAAAGTACATTACCGTCTTTATTCCATTCTAATAGCTCTTAACCGGGAATCCAATAACAAATAACATTTTATAGCACTTATGCCTTGCAATTACCATAATGCATTACTTTCTGATACTTTCATATAATAACCCCTTATTAGGAATTTAAGATAACGTGATAACGTTCTGCAAACTTTGTTGCTTTAATCTCTTGTTAGAAAACTCATAACAATACAAACAACTTACTACCAACACTACAACTCATATTGTAACTCATATTGTAACTTGATTAATGTCCAAACTTTGTAAATCAAGAGAGAGCATGCGTTTAACAGAGGGAAGAATAACATAAGCCATTATTCATAAACATATCAGATCGTTTCATATCATATCATAAGCTTCATCATTATCTTTTCATCTTACTTAATCATATTGGTAACTTGGCAAGTATAACGGAAGCGACGTCTCCCTAAAACATACAGAAGGGCGACCACAACATATGTGACACTTTGGGTGCCCAAATCATTAACCAGTAGGGCGGTCACAACATAGGTGACACTTGCGGTGCCCAAAGAGTACTACCAAAAAACCATCTTTCACTGAACTTTATCATGTTTCGTTTCTTTTACGTATCATAATTACATTACTTAGCCGTAATCGTAATCATGAAACGTAATCGTAATCATGAAATGTAATCATAATCATAACATAGTCATAATCATACTTTCGTAACACTATAGTTATTTCATGAAATTCTTGCATAACATTGAAACTCATCATGTTCATAAATACATTTCATATCGCACAATCCACATAATCATAACGTAATGTGAGTAATAAAAAAAACATATTAAAAAAGGGATTATGGGTGTTAGCAGTAAACATTACATAATTTTCATATCATGAGGATTTCATAGAACATGTTTTCATAAATAACATATCGTCTCCCTTTAAGTGTCTTTCAGGGATTATTGCAGAGTCATAAAATTTTACACATTCGTATCGTTTCCGAATGATCATATAGTACACTTTTGCATAATCAGAAGAGTACATAGCAGAAATGTCATCATAATCCTTTCGTAGTTTCATATCATTTACAGAAACATAGCATAAGACCCTTTTCATAACACGTGGTTTCACAAATGTCATTTCACAGTATACATTTCACCTCTCACAATACATAATACACATAAGTCATCTTTATGTATTTTCATATCAATTCAAGAAACATAAGACATACTTGTTCGGTAACGATGAGCCATTCAGTCTGTATATCGTTAAAGTACTTTAAACTCAATGGAAGATTAACTAGAATAGTCATAGGTCTCTTGTTAGAGGTTATCTAACGAGAGTTAACTTTAACTCCACCACTCGAGGTTCATTAAACAACGGTTAAATCAAAGAAATCACTTATGATTCACATTACCTCACAAGTTGAATCCCAATCAACCATACTCATAATCACACATAGCGAGTCTTCCTCATTTCCCATTACAAACCACTCAATTATTCAGTAAGACTTCATTAAAGTAACTCAAGAACTTATATTGATTTACTTAAACTCAAGTCGTAACTCAGTTTAGTAATCACTTATCATGTAATTACACTTCATTATATTGATCTATTTACAATTATCAAACCAAAATGCCTCTTTAAACACAACCTTGATAAACTAGTGCATAATTAGTAAAACTATCCCATTAATTTTTATAATATTAACAATGATTAGTCAACCCTTTTCAAACTCTAATCGATAACACTAATTCAATTAGATACCTTATAATTCAATATAAATAGAATCAGGTTCCCCTTAATTAAACTAGACTAACATAACTTATTAAATTAAGTTAATAATTTGTAGTCACCATTCTTTCCTAAACCAGTAAAACACCCACTAGGATTATCGCCTCACTAAGGCTGTCTCAATTGTGATTACCACCAACAATCAACACATTTAACATCACTACATTTATATAACCAACTATTACGACAACATTCAATTACACTCATAATCAACTTACACAACAATATTAGAGGTTCCAACCAACAAGTAGCAACAATTCAACAACACACAAATTCTATCAACCCAATCCATACTCAATAATCAACTTGAATAATCATATTTTGAATATAAATTAGAATAAATCCAATTGACAGAAAGATTGGAAAGGGATAGTACCTCATAGAACAAAGAGAGGAAGAAGAAGAAAGCAGTAACAACACGACTGGCAGCTAAGACAGACCGACCGCACGGTGGCAATACCACCGCCCACGAACAACAACAGAAATGCGAGAGGAAAGAGAAGGAACACCGGCAGGGGAGGGGAAACCACTTCAGGAACAACAACAACTCCACGGACGCGGGTTCAAGCGGCGCAAGACCGACATGGTGACGCGGCGCTGCGCCGGTGAGGCTGCACTGGCAGACGCAATAACCCAGAAAGGTGGAAAACGCGCATGAGGGACGGTGAGAGAAGGGTTTGGGGTTTTGGGTTTTCACGGTGAGGGAGAGGACAACACGACCGCGATAGGAGAAGGAACTCCAGCGAGCAGTGGGGAAAACTCCGGCGAGAGGAAGAGAAGGAGGTGACGGGGTGAGCGAGAGAGAAAAGTGAGGGTTTTCGGGCATGGGGTTTTTCACGGGAAGGGGGGGGAAATCAAGGAGAGAGTAGGAGGGTGAGGGTTTTGGTTTCTTAATTAAACCGACAAAAGGGAGGGCTTTGGGGGTTTTGAGGGTTCAGGAAACTTAAGGAATAAAATAATTGGTTTCACTTTTGGCAAATATTAGTCAACTATTTATGGATAACTAAAACACCAACATATACTTCCTCCGTTTTTAAATAAGTGCAACATAGAGAAGTGGCACAGATCAATGCATCTAGAGAGAGAAGGTTGGGGACCACACTTAAAAGAGAATTAAACAACTTAATTAAACAAAACATCCATGCTAATTACCCAACACCTTCCACCTACCATCTGCCCTCCACCACAACATCGCCACCACCACCGGCCACCGCCCACCACCATCGGCCACCGCGCACCACCACCGCAAAATATCTTACCCGGTTACCCTCCCCCACCCCGTCCACCGAAGCCTTAAAACCGCCATCAAAAACCAAACCCCTTCCCATGAATTCCATGCCTAAAATTCTTAACAACCCGAATTCTCATTCCCAACAAGGAAACTATTATCAAGAGCACCCAATGCCAAACTCTGAATTCCAAAATTCGAAATCTCCTCGAATTCCTCAAGCAAATCCTGCTTCACCTTCGATGGAGTCGAAATCGTGGTCCGATTTCCAACCACCTCATCATCAACTGCATCGAAAACTTGTAGATCTAGGTTTTTAGGGTTAATTTGATCGGAAACACCCCATTTTTCCCTCCCCCACCCACGTAACCAACACCTTCCACCTAGGCCGACAAACCAACACCCAGATCCGGGAAACCGTGAGGGAGAGTCGCGAAGAAGATGGAGAAGAAGGGGATCTGGAGAGTCGTGAAGAAGAAGGAGAAGAAGGGGATCTGGAGAAGGAGAAGAAGGGGATCTGGCCGGAGAACGCGAAGAAGAAAGGATCGCCGGGGTGAAGTGGAGGCAATCAGGATATTGCGAGGACAATGTGGGTGAAAGGGGTTGGTCGCGGTGTTGGGTTGTGGTGTTGGGTTGGTAGTGTTGGTAGTTGCTTGGGTGGGTTGAGGAGAGAGAGTGGTGGGTTGAGTTGAGAGAGGTGGCTGAGATGAGTGGGGGGTTGGGTGGGTTGATTAATTAGTTTTGTTTAGGTTGGTAGAGGGGTGGGTTAATTAAGTTGTTAGGGGAAATAAGTAATGGCAATTCTGTAAATAAAAGGGAAAAAACTTTCCATTTTGAGCTATGTTGCACTTATTATGACATTTCCTTAAATGGGAAATGTTGCACTTATTTAGAAAAGGAGGAAGTATATATTAATAACTTTATAAAAATTAAATACATAAACACATTACAAACACGACAACAATTAATATTCATACTCTAACCCTAATAAAATAAGAATATTCGAAATTTAATTAACTTAATAATTATAATTAACGCTAAATAAAACACTCTTAAGGGCCTGTTCTCCCCAGCTTATTTTCAGTTCAATTCAGTTCAATTCAGTTCAGTTCAGTTCAGTTTAGTTACTAAATGATAATCATTACTATTAATTAGTTATAATTTAATTCAGTTCAGTTCAGTTCAACTCAGTTCAGTTTAGTTCAATTCAGTTGTTTTATGCCGAAGAGAACATGCCCTAAGAATCGGGGTATTACATCCTACCACCCATATAAAACGTTTCGTCCTCGAAACTTGCAATAAGTTAATCGAGGAAACAACAAGCTAAATTCATTTGGTGAAAGACCAAGATCTCAAGCTTTCATGGCTTTGTTGGCTATCCAGCCTCCATTCTGCCATCATCTTTTGTATCTCTACTTCAACTCAACTCGCGAAATTGAGGAGCAAAGAAAACAGAAGGGGCAAATTTGTTGGCAATGAATTCCAACTAACTCATTTGGTGAGATCTCGTTTGAAGACCTTTTGATTACTCAAATCATATAACTTTTATAAAAATATATGCTTTGAGTAAATGCATAACACAAACAAATACGAGTCAATGCATGATACCACGTTTCACATAATGAGGTAACCAACAGAGAGAATCGAAAGTACCACATCTTTAGTAAACTTATTCACATTGCACACGCAAAAGCGCAAACGCTCAAACGACTTGGTTCATTAATACCTACTCCCTCCATTCCTGAATAGTCTGAACACTTTCCTTTTATGTTTGTCCCAAATTAGTTTGAATACTTCCATTTTTGGCATGGTCCACTATTAATATCTTGTTTCTTGTACACATCTTTGGCCCACACTCTACCTTTTATCAATAAAAAATTACCCAACTTTATCTCTCCTCTAATAAAAAATACCCCACCAACTCCTATCACATCTACTTTTTAAATAAAATAACATTGATAACCACACTACAACTTATCACCTAAAACTACGTGTTCCAATAAGTGTTCAGATCTTTCTGGAACGGAGGGAGTAACTTTTTAGCCAATCCATTAAATCTATCTAAAACCTTTACGCCACGATATGGAGATTATAGCGTACCTAAAACTAAACTTGGCTCTGATACCAACCTGTAACGCCCCGACCTTTACGCATCCTCATTAAGTTAATTAGTTAAGATTAGCAGCGGAAAACCTAGCTTATTCGGCGCGTTACCGCCATACTTTCTGTTGAGTCATGTAGTGTTTTGATGATTGTAAACAAATGATGATTATCTAACTAACATGTGTGTTTGAGATGTACATATTACATTAACATAAAACAAGTCATGGAATGTTGAATATATCACATCACGAAAGACTTCCAACAGGTTAAGTTCCTAAAAGAGTTCCTATAAGGAACACAAACAGAGCGGTTCCTAGGTACATCCTAAGAGGAACATTGAATATGAAGTTCCGGAGCAGTTCCTGAGTGGGAGCAGCAAGATGACGTTTCAGAGTTGAAATAAGAAGTTCCTGAGCAGGAACTATGAGTGCGAAGTTCCTTAAATGAACTAGGACACCGAACTATCAACATGCGGTTCTTGAATTGGAGCAGCATGGAGCATGAATGCAGAAAATATGAGTTTAATCTCTAGGATTCATGTAAGTATGTGGAAACGTGAAAGGTAATGGAACAAGGTCAAAAGGAACTCGTGGAACTTAGAGTCAAAAGTATTTAAGAGTCAATAAGTTTGATGCATATTATTATCTTAATCTGGAATTTATTTAAGGTTTGTTTCTTAATAAATCTCTACTTGGTTAATTATTTTTAGATAATATGCATTAGTTGTTTTAGGATAAGATTTAGTTTTTGGAAAATAAAAAGCTTACATTTATAATACGTATAATGAGTTTTGTTAAAGAAATTGTTTGTCTGTTCCTCTCTAAAGAACAGACGTACTGGTTGTAGACACATAATCGTGTCTCCCATTTAAGGATCCGATGATGAAATATACAGTGGTCTTACTTGGTCCGACCCAAGGGCAGAGCAGTCTGAAAAGCCATTTAAAACCATTTCGAAAAGTGTTAAAGTCCTATTTTAAAGCCCAATTAATTATTCATGATAATCAATTTTATTTGAGCCCAATTCTTTGAAAAGCCCAATTAATTGATAATTAAATAATTTATCTTAATAAATAAATATTTTCAAAAGATATTTTTTATCAGTCAAAATCGGATTTTATCCCGTAAAAATAGATATTCGTAGTTAAAAGATAAAAAAAAATCTTTTAGAACGCGTTTTTATCAATAAAACTATCAAAACATGTCAAAAAACAAGCGCTGCGCTAAGCGCAGTTGCTGCGCCGAGCGCACATATCCTGCCACGTGGACTTCCATGTAAGCTGCGCCTAAAGCAAAGACTGTGCTAAGCGCACCAGAACTGCCACGTAGAATTCTGTTTCATGTAGAGTCCTGCGTCAAGCGCAGTTCTCTGCTTGAGACGCGGATTTTCTTTCTTATCTTTTTTTAAAGCGCGTACCACGTGTACACTTTTTACTGGTCATGTCGGGTCATGCACTTGCCACGTCAGCTGCGCCAGACGCAACTAGCGCGTGAGGCGCAGTGTCGTTTTCCCTATAAATAGGCCTTATTTCCGTATAGATCTAAGAACGGATTTCTCACATAACACTCGACGAATACTTTACGAATCTCTCTACAAACTACAAAATCTCCCTACACAATTCACAATTTTCAAACACAAAACACATTCAATCTACATAATTTCATACATTCAGATTTTCAGGCTTCACGATTGCTCGTCCCGAAGGTTGTCAATCTCTCAGACCCAAGCCACGATATAATCCTGAGGGTCCTTAAATAAATTATTTTTATATTGAAGTTACTAACAGTTTTCTTTCCAGATATAGATCTTTAATATAAAATCGCTCTACTGTATATTCTAAACTTTTTTCCTTTCTTTTTATTTATTTTTGTACATTATTATACTTGCTTGATTATTCTATGCATGTTATATGATTGTCCCTGCATTATTGCTTTTATCACCCACATGTTATTTATTGCTAATCAAGACCTAAAGAACTGCTCTAATATTAATCAAATTAATTTGGACAACATGCAGGGTTCCCTGTAATATTGATTGCCTAATAACATGTTACTAAAAATAGTCTTCTTATGTGTTTCCTGAACCAACCTAGACTAAATATTTTTAGGGTGTTTAAAATATTATATGATTATTCTTTGGCATAAAATCTGTAATGAATCGATATTTAGTAGAGGCCAACTTTGGGCGAATGTGGTTCATTATGACTATATTCGTACCCTCACCCCCGAACTCAATCTTTGGTTCATTTTGACCATCTATGGAGTCAGGACGGGGAAATCTACATTGAATAGTTTGTCCCTATGGTTTTCCCATATCCAATTAGGTTTATGATTCTCCCTAAAAAGAATTGTTGTCGACTTCTTTCAATACAAAACAATTTTCAATGAAACCTTTACAGTGGGGTAGTCAAATCTAATACGCGCTCACACCGCGTAGGTGAAATAAAAATACGCCTACAATTTGGCGACTCCGCTGGCAGTGGCAGATCTAGAATTTGAGACACGTGGGTTCGGAGTTGTTCGAACATAAATTTCAAATTATATTTTACTGTCTTCATTACATTTTTTATAGAAAAACAAATCTTTCATTCTAGATTACATCATTAGAATAACTAATTAAATACTTATACTAACAAAAGACTAGGGGGCTTACCCCTTTTCCGCAAAAAAAAAAAAGACCATAAATTTATTGTAAAACAAATTACAGAGTATCAATTATTAAGAGATTCAAGACATTTTTCATTAAATCAACCTATCAATTAAATGTTAAAAGTTTAAAACTATCTATAATATGAAACAATGAAAAAAAAATATATAATCAACGAGGATGAATATGAAATCTAAAGTGATAATTTTGACTTTGAAAATGATTCATTTTGGCCAAAAGTATAATAGTTTTTGCAATAAATAAAAAGTTATTGTGCACCGAATGTACACAATACTAATTGTTACTTCATCCATTTTCTTTTACTTGCAACTTTTCAAATTTCACGTTTCCTAATGCATAACTTTAATCTTTCATATCCCTAATTATAAATACGTAAAATTATAAAAATTCGATATTGTGGAAATATATATTAAGACGAATATAACAAGATTTCACATGACTGTATTTACCTTACATATAAATCACCAAATTAAAGATAGACAAATGCAAGTAAGTGAATAGTGCACAATCTCAGAAGTTGCAAATAATAAAAAACGGAGGAAGTATATATTACTTCATTAGTACTTGGTGGAAGGGAGAAATTTATAAATAAAAATGAGAGCTAAAAAACATAAAGGAACGTAAAGAAAAGAAAAACGAAACTAAGAAATAAAAGATAAAGGGCGGGGAAAAAAAAGAAAAAAAAATCAAACAACACTTCCTCCCAGCCCTAAGAATCTAACCCGCGACGTATGGACAACAATTTTAAATCATCATTCACACACATTTCACCCGCTGAGCAATATGCCATTCAGTGCAATAATACGCGTGATATATTATTTATTTAGTTTCCGTTATTTTTCAATTAACCCAGTTTTCTCCCAGATCCGCATGGGTTCAGTTGAACCCACTGAACCCATGCTGGATCTGCCACTGTCCGCTGGGGAGAATTTTTAAAAATTAATTCTTTAAATGAGTGGGTGAAACTTGAAAAATACGATTCATTCTCCTTTTATGCCTTTGAATAATATATTGTTTTGCATATGCATGGCTATTGTTCAGCCACCATAAGGACAATCTATTTTGCCTCATTAGCGCATGTTCTATGTGTGAGGTCACCCCGGGGGGTTGGCGCTTTGTCCTTCCAAAAAGCTTCCTGAGCGATAGTGTTGGATCTTAGTCATAAGCAAACCTACCCAACCATGGCATTGTTCTCTTGTTCTTGACTTGAGACTGGAGTGCGTCTTACACGTGGCCATCTCTTTAAGCAGAGGGTACAAAGCGTGGGATCAATCTCTTAGTCATGGACCCTTTTTTAGACCGAACCTAAACTCGACCAATAGTTTCAAACATAGAACTGGACTTTAGGTGGGAACTTTTGCATCCATGTTATATGACATTTGCATGTGATCGCAATTTTTGCCTGCTATTATATTGTCAAATTGTCGTTATTATGTGTCGTTCCTAAAATCGAGTCTAACAAACAAGAAGAAATTCGTCAATCAGCCAATTCGTCGCCTAAATCCCCGAAAAACGTGTCGGGGAGTAGTGCGCCGAGCGCATTAAGTTGCGCCTGGCGCACCACTCCCGCGCTAGACGCACGACTGTGCGCCGCGCACAACAATGCTGCGCGGCACGCAGTCTGTGCATCGCACGCTCTTCGTCAATTTAGTCGTCGTAATTGTCAATCCTATGTTCAGTCCTATGATGTCTCGTGCCGCATTCGCGTAGTACATGGTCCAATCAAAGGTATCACCTAATTCAAAACATAAAAATCAGTCTTTTCATGCAAGGTCGAGTCTGTCCCAAAAAGTGCATCTAGAAAACTGGTCATTGTAGAGTTAGAGTTGTCATGCATGTCTACCTCTTCTCATTTTCTCCTTGCTATTCCTTCTACCTAATCTTCCCTATCAACCCTAACCTTACCATACCCAATCGATTTCAAAAAAGAGCTTACATCTTTTCAAAATCAATCTTGCATCCTATTCTATTCTACCTTTTTCAAAAAGCATTTACTAATCATCATCATACCACGACATTTCAAAAGAATTATTTTCAAAATTAATTCATCATATTTTCCTAATAAAAGATAAAAACAAGGGGTTCCTTTCGAAAATGAATTTCAAAAAAAAAATTCTAAACCCAATCCATACACCTTCATTCAATTCAATCCAATAAAATCCAATCCATTTGCATTCATTTTAGGCTCATATGCATTAGAGTCCATCTTGCATTCATTCTAGACCCATATGCATTAGAGTCCATTTTGCATTCATAATAGGTCCTTCTAAATTTGATTCCATGCATTCGTATTAGGCCAGCTAGCATTAGAGTCCATCTTAGGCCCATATAAGTCTATTTCATGTCAAATCTAGGCCCATTTGTATCTTTATGTCAAGCCCAGTCTAAGTCTAATCACAGTTTATTCCATTCCAAGTATATTCCTAGTCCATCTCCAATGTCAAGCCTATGTGCATCTCCCAGTCTAAGTCAAACCTATATGTCAATTCATATCCTAGGTCTAGTTTCCATCTCTATGTAAGCCCTAGTCAGTTTTCGGACTATAAAAATCCAGTCTTAGGATTATAAAAGTTCATCCCTTAAAGTCTAGCCTGCTTGCTCACCCGTAAGTTCAAAGTCTAGCATTCTTTAAGTCCATAGGCAATTTTCGAGTCTAGCCTGCTTAGTCTAATGTAAGTTTCGAAGTCTAGTTGTCTAGCTTGCTTGCTCACCCGTAAGTTCAAAGTCTAGTTGCCTAGCATGCTTGCCTTAAGTTAAGAGTCTAGTCTCCCTTATTGTCCAATCTTCCTTAAAGTCTATCCTATTTACTCACCCGTAAGTTCAAAGTCTAGTCTCTCCTAAATCCAATCGTGGAATCCAGTCCGCTAGCACAGTCCAGTCCATGTCTGCATTTGCATATAGTTAGGCCTATGTCTCCATCATGGTCAAGCCCATACTAATCCAAAATCTTACCCATCTCCAATCATTTCCCATTTTCATTTTCATTTTCATTTCCATTCTCCCAATTCTATTTCCATTTCTCATCTCCATTCATCATTTCGAAAACATTATTTTTCAAAATTTGCAAGATCCACTCGATTTCGTTCATGACCGGTCGAGAGATTACAACTTAGGAATGCCTAAAGGAGGAACAAAATGTGAGCCTACTCTAAAGCTCATTAATCGCACTATCACCACCCCGACTTCATTTAGAGTCATGAAGATTACTTTTGACCGCCTTCACAATAGAGGCGCGATCACTTCCATAGTGTCTACCGCCTTCATATTAGAGGCATCATCACTTTTTCGGGTTTACTCCCAAAACCTGCACTTAAAAGATAATTCAAAAGGTGCAACCTACATTTCTACCGTGCATCCCAACAGAACAATGAACATTTGACATCTAGTGTTAGATCCTACAAATGCACTGCAAAACATGGTCGATGACAATATACTACTAATACTTACTACAACGAAAATCAGCGTCACCAACAACCCCATCTACGCAGTGCATCAACAATTTAACAGGCTTAGTCTTTTATTTTTGGTTTCTTAGGATGAGTCAGAGAGTCCTTACCCTAAGCCATTTCTATCCCTTCCCATCGAGTCTATGTCACTCTAAGACTCTCATTTATCACAGCCTTTCCATTTCATTTCTTTTATTTTTCATTTTCATTGGCCTTCCATCATTTTATTTATGCTTCTAATTCAATGATGAAACTTAAATCACCTAATGAACTTGACTAATAATTATAAAAGGAGATATGAAATAAAAAATAAAGAAAAATAAAAAGTGGACATCCTTTGGATAAGGAGTTATTCCCTCTTCCTCCATCACCTTCCATAAGCCATCATCCTTAAACCATCATCTCCATGATCATAAACTAAACAATCCCTCCATTACTCAAAGCTCCATAAATAGCCTTCAAGCATTCCAATACCCTAAACCAATAAATTGTGTGCAAGCCTTACTACATAAAAAAGATCAATGCCAGGCAAAAATTAAAAAATAGTTCAAAGTGCGAAAAAAAGCAAAAGCAAAATAAAACGTACAAAAAGTCAAAAAAAAGGCCAAAGGCAAAGGAAATAAAAAGAAGGCCAAAGGCAAAGGAAATAAAAAGTCAAGTTAGGGGGCTTGCACATAAGTTCTACCCCTCATTCAAATCCTTCAATCCATCAAACCTTTATAACCCAAATCCATGATCCTTACCTTATTTCAACCAATTAAACCGCTATAAGAGCCTTAAGCTTTAAACCTTTCATTCTTTCATCAACCCTAACTCCTTATTCAAGGTATGTCCAAGCCCGCTAGGTTGAAAACCCAAAAGGGCGGCTTAGGCAAAAGTTGGGGCACAAAAAAAAAATAATAAAAAAATCATATCTGGAACTACGAGTCTCATTCCGCAAGGATACGTAGGAATCCTCATCTCGAGGTCCGACCACTTCAATAAAATAAATTAGTCATGGTCTAATGATTTGATTTTCTAGAGCTCAGGAGCATAATCTCTTTCTAGATCACAACATAGACTCGAGTCTGCACCTAGCCCCATTAAAGCCTTTTCCCACCTACATTCATTTGAGTCACAAATTTGAACCTTTTTATTTTTCAATCCAAGCTCTCCTTGTTCCTGAATGACTCTCTGACAATTCCATGGTTTCTGGTGATATTTGACTTTGCCTATATCAACTTCCCAAAGAAGAATCCCCAGCGATAACTTTCAACGTTTAAGACAGATGAAGTACATTTCAACATCAGATCAAGTACATTTCAATCCAGGCTCATAATGCCTAATTCAAGGCAAGCTCACCCAAAGTGGGGGCTTCCTATATATGTGTGGTGGTGCCTCCAAGTCGAATCAAACTCCCGAAGAGTTGTAATCCGCGGACCTCGTTTACGAACCCCGATTATTTACTAAAAACGATCTTCGAAAATCATTCTATCTATTTCTACTCATGCTATCATTCTACATATCCACATCTTCTAGCCTTGCAAAACCCTGACCTTGCATTGCAGCCTTGCAAAACCCTTGACCTTGCATTGCATTTCATACATTCTAGTCTTGCATAACCCTGACCTTACATGACGTGTCATCCCTTAGCTTTGCATAACCTTAATCCTTACATAGCGTCTCATGCATCCTTAGAGAGTCTAAGTTTGCATTATTGCATCACTATGTGCTTATCTGAGCTGTTTGCACCTATCTGCTAACATCTTCTTCTGCAGGTAATCAGATTGCTTGTAGTTGTTGTCCTGAATACTAACTTTGTTTTGCAGAGACCGGAGTATGTAGATTAGTTCTAAACTGCAGAGCGTTTAGAATCGTTCACTAGTAGAATAATTGCTTATTGCGGCGGCTATATTGCTGCGGTTTTACCCATACGCAACAATAAACCACGTAAGAAAAAAAGGAAAAATCGAAAATCAACATATTGCTGCGGTTTTGAGTGGAAACCGCAGCAATAGATGTCAATGAGAATTTTTTAAAAAAGGTTGACGGGTTTGACCAGAGCTATTGCAATAGATTAAAATATTATTTTTTAGTTAAACTTTTGATCTATTGCTGCAGTTCTAGGTAGGAACCGCAGCAATATATCCAAGTTCTAAAAAAAAACACGCCAGGTATTTAATTAGAGGCAACAATACAGCACGCTAGGGTTCCTTACTCATCTTCTCACTCCTTCCTCACGCTAGCCGTTTTTCTCTCATCCCTCACTCATCTGCATTCATTCGCCTCTCTCATCATTTTCATTCTTCTCTCTCTTCCTCTCATCCTCTCTTCTTCCTCTTTCATCCTCTCAATCTCGCATCTCTCGTCCTCCTCATCATCATCTCTCATCCTCTCTTCCACCACCGCCGAACACCTTCAATTATCACCGTCGAACGGGTCCCACTTCGAACTGCCGAACACCCTCGTCGCTTCAACAACAAGAAAACCTGCGCTCGTCGAACACCCGCAAGGTGCCCGGTGTTTCCTCACTCGTCGTTCGACCACCGCAAGATGTACAACCGCCAGCATCATTTCATTTCATTAATTAGGCCTGAAATCAGCCAAAATCAACGAGAAATTATAGAGAATTGCTGTGTTAATGGTCGAGATTGCTGCGTGATTCTTCGTTTTAATTTTTTAGTTAGGTTTTATTTTTATTTATCAGATCTGATGTTAGCGTCGTAGTCGGCGAAATGGAGGTGAACGTCACCGTTTAATTCGGTAATCGTTTTGCGGGCCCCATCGGAATCGGAAAATGGAGGTGCTGTAGGTGGTGGAGGGAGCTACGAGCTTTACTGTGATGATAGTGGAGGATATGGTCTTCGTCCTTTACCTGCGAGTGTATCGGAGTTATGGTTTTGATCGTTTGTTGGATCAGCTTGCTCATATTGAGATCAATTGGTTTTTCAATTTTTTTTGTTTATTCTTTGTACAACTTTTTTTTTGGTATATGTTGGATTTTCCTTTTATGTTTATGTATAAACACATTTAGGTATTATCTATGTTACTTCAAGTTTGTAGTGTTTCATCTTCTTCTTATCTTTTTTTTTCTCTTTTCAAATTTGATGGTAAAGTGCAAAAAAAAAAAAATAATAATTTTTTTTTACAGTACACATGCCTTTTGCTGCTGTTTTTTCTCAAAACCGCAGTAATAGGCTTCATTTTTTTATTAAAAAACATACATGTTGCTGCGGTTGTGGGTAGGAACCGCAGCAATAGGTTGCTCTATTGCTGCGGTTAAAAACCGAAGCAATAGATAATTACCTATTGTTGCGCCCTTAATTGCTGCGCGGCCAAAACCGCCGCAATAGGTATCCTGCCACGTGGACTTCCACGTAAGCTGCGCCTAGCGCACAGACTGTGCTAAGCCCACGAGAACTGCCACGTTGACTTCTATTTCATGTAGAGTCCTGCATCAAGCGCAATTCTCTGCTTGAGACGCGGATTTTCTTTCTTATCTTTTTTTAAAAGTGCGTACCACGTGTACACTTTTTACTGGTCATGTCGCGTCATGCACTTGCCACGTCAGCTGCGCCAGACGCAACTAGCGCGTGAGGCGCAGTGTCATTTTCCCTATAAATAGGCTTGATTTCCGTACAGATTTAAGAACGGATTTCTCACATAACACTCGACGAATACTTTACGAATCTCTCTACAAACTACAATATCTCCCAACAAAATTCACAACTTTCAAACACAAAACACATTCAATCTACATACTTTCATACATTAAGATTTTCAGGCTTCACGATTGCTCGTCCTGAAGGTTGTCAATCTCTCAGACCCAAGCCACGATATAATCCTGAGTGTCCTTAAATAAATTATTTTTATATTGAAGTTACTAACAGTTTTCTTTCCAGATGTAGATCTTTAATATAAAATCGCTCTACTATATATTCTAAACCTTTTTCCTTTCTTTTTATTTATTTTTGTACATTATCATACTTGCTTGATTATTCTATGCATGTTATATGATTCTCCCTGCATTATTGCTTTTATCACCCACATGTTATTTATTGCTAATCAAGACCTAAAGAACTGTTCCAATATTAATCAGATTAATTTGGACAACTTGTAAGGTTCCCTGTAATATTGATTGCTTAATAACATGTTACTAAAAATAGTCTTTTAATGTGTTTCCTGAACCAACCTAGAATAAATATTTTTAGGGTGTTTAAAATATTATATGATTATTCTTTGGCATAAAATTTGTAATAATCGATATTTAGTAGACGCCAACTTTGGGCGAATGTGGTTCATTATGACTATGTTCGTATCCTCACCCCCGAACTCAATCTTTGGTTCATTTTGACCATCTATGGAGTCAGGACGGGGAAACCTACATTGGATAATTTGTCCCTATGGTTTTCCCATACCCAATTAGGTTTATGATTCTCCCTAAAAAGAATTATTGGTGACTTCTTTCAATACAAAACAATTTTCAATGAAACCTTTACAGTGGGGTAGTCAAATCTAATACGCGCTCACACCGCATAGGCGAAATAAAAACACGCCTACAACTATTAATATAAGTTATAGGAATGAAGTAGCAGTTAAAGGAACTAGGCGTGTGCAACGGTTAAAAGGCATCTGTTGAGTTTTAAAAGGCTAAATTTTAGGAAAATGATTTAAATATGATTGTAAAGGAAAATCTTTTATGGAAAAGATTTTATCTTTATTCCAAAATAAAATCATTTTCGGATTTAAAAGAAAATCCTTTAAAGATATTATTTGATAAAAATATTTAATTTTGGTTTTATTAATTAAAATAGTTTTTTTTAATTAAAAACCAAATTTAAAATACTGTTGCACAAGTAAATGCTAGATTTTATGAAGCAGTATTATTTCTTTACACACGTTCAAGACAAACGTGGAGTTAGTGGTAGATCATGCAGCTTGTTCCTCAAGCTAAGGAACAACACGGGTTAATGGTTTAAACCACTAACTCATGATTAATCCCACATTCATTCTAAATGACTGCTATAAATATACAAGTTCAATTAAGTTTTAAATGGTCTGACTGGTGTCATTCCATGGGGTATGACTTATGTTATTCCATAAGGTTTCACTTAAGGAATAACGTTACAAAATATTTATATTTTCTTTTCCTTGTTTTGAGTTAGTTCCTATGAGTTCCAAGTTCCTACGAGTGCCATATTCCTTTACAGTTCTTCAGTTTCTATATACTAGGGTTAAACTAAATTATCAAATGTCTGTATTTGAGTTTAGGGTTGAAGGGTTTGAGTGAACTCTTGAAATGGGGATTTAGTTAAGAGTTTGAGTGAATTCTTGTATCAAGTTCGAGTTAGGAACTTGAGTGAGTTCTTGTTGTGTATTCGTAGACTTAGGGTGAAGTATATCTAGGGGTGAAGGGTTTGAGTAAACCTTTTGTAAAGAGTTGTGGGAACGCTTGAAAGTCTTAGAGTTAAGTATAGAGTATAAAGTGGAGATTGTGAGAGAGTTATAGTTCCTAGTGGAACTTGTGAGAGAGTTGGAGATCCGAGTGGAACTTGCGTATGTCATAGGTTGAAATAGAGGAGGTTTCCTATTATAGTGAAGAGTTTAAATCCTGAGTAGGTCGCGGTTTTTCTTCTTGTATTGAGACAAGAAGTTTTCACATAAAAATATCTCTTGCACTTTCGGTTTCTTATTGCTTATGTTGTAAATTTCGCATTATTTGGGCAATAAGTTCCACAATACAATTCACCCCCCCCTCTTGTAGTGTTCCTTCCAAGTTAACAATTGGTATCATAGTCGGAACTCAGTGATAAGCAGGAAACCCTGCTGAGTTAAGTTCCTGCAAGAAGAAGGAACCCGTACGAGAAAGAAACTGCACCCTACGTCATTCAAAGGAACAAGTGGAGGCTGACTTTTTATTATCTATTAAAAGTCACTCAAGGATTATCAACGAACACTTTGATGTAAGTATCTCTTCCTTGAGATATTTTTTATAAGCATACAATAAATTGAAACTTGTTCCTTATAGTATTTCTAGTGAAATTGTTCTATTCGGCTTTGATTTTTTTTTTTTGCAATTTTTGATAACTTTAAGATTGTTTTTCGAAAGACAAAATTCAAATTTTCAAATTGTTTTGAAATTTCAAAGAATTAGTACACTAGAAATGGTTCAAGGAACAAGTCATATGGAACAATGCATATTGTCACTCTTGGAGCTTGGTTTCTATACCAAAGGAAACTTTATTCTTTAGGCAATGCAATATATGACTTTTTATTTATTTATTTGCCAAAGAATTGTTTTTTCCATGCATATTGAGTATATTGGATATATACTGTATGAATGCCTGATTGTTCTTGTTAGTAGTAGAAGATATGTGAATCTTATTTGGTTGAAATATGGATACTTTATGTTGCTCTTACTAACAAGAAAGGACCCAACATATATTTGGGTACCAAAAACCAAGAACTTGCTTATTTTGCAGGTCATGTGAAAAGAACCTACATCTTTTGATGTAGATGTTGTTTCTAGAAAGTAGTTCAAGACATGAGTTCCTCTCACTACAAAAGCTGGAAAAAGTATGTAAAAGATGAAATATATTTCTTAGGAAATTGGATAATAATCTTTACATACTACTATATATCAGATATCTTAGTCATTAGTATTCTCAAATATGCTTTTTAATATCCCTTATTAATACATGATTGTAGAAGGTTATGAAAGAGAAGTTGTTTTATGGTTTTTACATATATATGAATTATTTCAATCTAACTTCTCTTCAAGTTTTGTGCAAGTATAATTATATTTTGTAGGTTTGACTATGGAGATAATTAATATTGGTAAAGGAACTTGCAGATGTAATAAAAGAATGATCGTCACTTCCTCTGAAAGAAACAGACGTATTGGCACAACTAAAATGAACCAAAGGAACTCTAATATAGTCATAGGAACATAGTAATTAAGCATAAATCAACAGATCTATTAACTGATATTCACGTCCTACTGATAATAGAAGTTTAAGGCTAAAATTTAGGAAGGTTTTAGGGAAAAAGATTTTGACTAAGTTAAAATATTTTAAGAAAATCTTTTTGGTTATGGAAAGATTTTATTTTGTTTGAAAAATTCGATCTTTTATATTTAAAGAAAAATCTTTTTAAATATTATTAAAAAGAATTGAAATTAAACTTTTATTTAGAATAAGAGAAGATAATAAGAGATCATGCTTAACAACTTCCTAGATTTAGGAAAGTGGGATACTGGATATAACACGTTCTATTGAACGTATACAAAGTGGCGCGTGATGTGCTTGTTCCTCAAGCAAAGGAACAACGTGTTCTAAAGCCACAAATCCATGATCCTATGATTTAATCTCACGTTTAATCCAATGACTATTATATAAGAGCTTAATTAATGAAGTTCTAAGTGTGTCTGACCAAGTGATTTAGTGAGTTTAACTAAGTAAAGTGTCAGTGCCTTTATTCTCTTATAATAGCCAATTGTTCCTATTGTCTACTTATTCTATTTCCACTAAATTAAATGCATTAAATCAGTTTCTCAAATCAAGAAACATTGACTATTGACTTGAAGGAAGCGATTGTAAACTAAGATTAGTGGAACTATTAAATGGTATAGGAAGATTCCAACATTTGGCACAAGTTCCTAATTCTTTTGAAAATTAATCTTAGTTCAAAGGAACAAAGCAGAAGTCCTTTTCACATGAGATTTTTTTTTGAAATTTTATGTTTATTCCATTTTTATGCTTTAACTATATTATCTCTTTTGACTAACCTACTAACATTAAAATGCACAAAGTATTTCTTTTTGGGTTTGTTTTACAGATTATATGTCTTAGTTTATGACAACCAAAAATGAAGGAACAAGTTCCTGAAATTAAAAGAGAGCTCCAAAGATTGTATCTTTCAGATAATCAGAAGATTCATATAATGGCAATGCCTATGAACTTGATTATTGTTCCAGATGAGTTTGATGATGTATGCAGGAACAAGGTATTGATTAGAGGGCGAATATAATTAATGGAACTTTGAAAGACATGGCAGAATACTATTTGCTAATGTTTTCCAAAGGAACAAGTAAGAAAAAGCAATCGATATTACTTGCTAAGTCATCAACAAAGCAACGATTAGAAGTTAATCAACAAGACATCCTATGAGATCTTTAAAGAAGAAAACACCGGTATTATGTTCTTAAGCATTTGATTCTAAGTATTTTGGTGCTTAATAGCAAGAAGAATCATCTAAGGAACTTTAAAAATAGAAGCGATGATGTTGTGTTAAAACGCACCTCTAATTGTTAAAAACACAGAGTTTATAGCAAAATGATATACTAATGTGTTATTAAGAGTTGACATATTTATTATGAGACTAACTTGTTTGTTCCCAGTAAACAGGTTAAAGATGGTTTTTAATGATCTCACAAGTTCCCATGGAACTAGAGTTCCTAACATGAAATATGTCACTCTAGAAAGCAACAATAGCCAGCTATATGACCTTATGGAGAAGAACTTAAAAATGAAGATTAAGTTCAAGTTCATAAAATAAAAGTTCAAGTCAATGCATATGTGGAAGCGAGTTCCTATCCAATTAGTAGGAACAGACAGTTCCAATAATCGGTTGCTTGATTCTAACTGGAACATAAGAAGTATTCCTACGACTCATTCACAGAGACATCGGCAAAGGAACTCTATACAGGTTAGTTGTTGAGAAGAACAATTAAACAAAGGTATTGACATGTAGCTAGATCATAAGATAATTGTCTATTATTTTCTTTTGTTGCTTAAATGGGATTTAGATTGTTCCAAATAGATTTTCAATTTCTTCAAAATAAATAGTTTTTTTGGAAATGTATGAGGAGCAACATCAAGTTTCTTCTTGAAAATGTTTTTAAAATTAACAATAATTTTTGTTTTCAAGAGGAATTAACTTAGTAGTTGTACATCGTAATATGGATAATATTTTTAGTACAACTAACTATTTTATGCAAGGGTTTTTGCTAACCTTATCAGCAAATGTGTACGCAAGCATGACAAGGGAACACAACTACTCTCTTATAATAAAATGATGCAAGGACAAAAACATGTCAAGGAACTTTTGAAGAATAATGAGTATGAGTCGAGTTGAAATGAAAAGTTTCCATCAGATATGAGGATATCAAAATGATGGAACTAGCAGTTCAGGAACTCAAAAGTAAGTCATCAAAATCAGTACAGTACTTGAGGTAATTTTTATATTCATGGTGAAATGTGACTTAAGTTATGATGTTCCTATTCACATTGTATCACAATTAATAAATTACATCGTTAAATTATTAATATGAATGCATAACTTTTATAAGTCTTGTTTTAAATTATGTGAATATATGTTCTCTATAATTTCACCTATTTATGGACTTTTTAGAGGAACAAGACTTAATGAAGTATGATTTGAGTATAAACATGTTCTTTTCCAATAGTTTTGTCAAATTGGGCTCTTACACATCTTAAAATTGAAGTGGTTATATGCACACTAGCGTAAATATGTTATACTTAATTTTTGTGTCGTAAATGCATACTCACTTATATAAGAGTGTTAGAGGTCTCATAATAAAACCGTGGATGTTGTCAAACATGAACGTCCTAAGTTGCCAAAGGTAAAATGAAAGAAGCCTTGATGGAACAAGACAGGTAAATTCTCATAATATATTTCATTTAACTTTTAGAGCGAACAAACATATTCTTAGCCAACTATTATCAGTTCACACCACATTTCTCCAAATACCCTTTGATTGATTAATTCCTCATTCCATTCATATCCTATCACTTCAAATATCCTAATTCCCATGTGCTATAATTTAAAATTTATGACTTTTTATGGTTCAACGATGCATAAAGAGTGATAAAGTGTAAATACATTTTGAGGGGGAAGTTGTGTAAGAAGTGAGAAGCAAGTATTTTGTGATTTATCAATTGATGCTCTTAAGGATATATCATTAGATGGAACTACTCATATAAGTTCCTAATGATAAAGGAATGTAAGGAACTCAGGGGAAATAAGGAAGGAATCGATATAGATTTTTTTCTTAGTGGTGAATATCAAGTATGTGTGAGTAAACATTTACTTATTTGTTATAGGTAAATGTGACATTCTAGGAACAATGCAACAACTTGTAATGACACTCTTGTTTTAAGAAAAAAAAAAAGGAAAAAAAACAAAAAAAAACAAAGGTGATCAAATCTTTATTATTTCCTAGAAGTCAATATTTGATATGGTTGTGAAAACGTTTACTCATGGATTTGATGATTTGAGAAGAGGAACATAAGGAAAAGATTGGAAGAACTTGATTCTAAAGATGAATTCGTTCAAGTTTCTTCGTGTAATGAGTAAAAGTGTACTTGATATATATATATATATAGGTGAATGTGTGTTGGTTTTGGCAGAGCTTTCAAAAGTGTGAGGTGAAGTGATCAACTCTAACAATTGTTGAGAACCTCTTATTAAAAGTCTAAACCATAAAGCACACAATATATCTCAAGTTCCCTCTACTCAAATAATTGTTCCATAAACTTCTTTCATATTTCTGAGCCAGATATTACAATGTCCTATCTCTTAATCCATTCTTTACTTTCAAATATGTTTTGTTTCTTGACTTTTATTTTCTTATTTGTCAAGTTCCTTCAATGGTTTTTGAAGTTGGGTCTTTGGATTGTGAGTTTGAAAATTTGTGTAACACATGCATCCTAAGTTTGAAAATTGACATTCTTGAGGCTTTTGGGACTAACAGGTGTTTGCAAGTGTAGCATATAACAATATGTGTATATGATTTATCTATAACAAATGTGTGTACGATGATCCTTTTCGATAATGATAAAAGGGGGAAGAATATGTATGAAGCTTATGGTCAAGTATAGTTGAGTCCAAATCTTTATATGATGAAAGTCCTTTGTATGATATGTTTATCTATGTTGATATTTCTTTCATATACATGCATGACTTGTTCATTGAGGGGGATTGATGTACATCGTTTATTGCTTAATTTGTGATCAACATCGTTTGTTTGTCATCGTAAAAAAGGGGGAAATTCTTGAGTCATGTAGTGTTTTGATGATTGTAAACAAATGATGATTATCTAACTAACATGTGTGTTTGAGATGTGCATATTATATTAACATAAAACAAGTCATGGAAGGTTGAATATATCACATCATGAAAGACTTCCAACAAGTGAAGTTCCTAAAAGAGCTCCTATAAGGAACACAAACAGAGTGGTTCCTAGGTACATCCTAAGAGGAACATTGAATATGAAGTTCCGGAGCAGTTCTGAGTGGGAGCAGCAAGATGACGTTTCAGAGTGTGCGAAGTCTCTTAAAGAAACTAGCACATCGAAGTTCCAGAGGTGGAGCTATCAACACGCGGTTCTTGAGTTGGAGCAGCATAGAGCATGAAGGCAGAAAATAAGAGTTTATATTCTAGGATTCATGTAAGTATGTGGAAACGTGAAAGGTAATAGAACAAGGTCAAAACTCAAAAGGAACTCGTAAGGTCAAAAGGAACTCGTGGAACTTAGAGTCAAAAGTATTAAGAATCAGTAAGTCTGATGCATATTTTTATCTTAATTTATAGGAATTTATTTAGAGTTTGTTTCTCAATAAATCTCTACTTGGTTAATTATTTTTAGATAATATGCATTAATTGTTTTAGGATAAGATTTAGTTTTTGGAAAATAGAAAGCCTATATTTATAATACGTATAATGAGTTTTGTTAATGAAATTGTCTGTCTATGTTCCTTTTTAAGGAACAGACGTGTTGGTACTATTAATCTAAGTTAAAGGAACGAAGTAGCAGTTAAAGGAACTAGGCGTGTAAAATATTGTGCAACAGTTAAAGGGAATCTGTTGAGATTTTAAAGGCTAGATTTTAGGAAAATGATTTTATGTGGTTGAAATATGATTTTAAAGGAAAATCTTTTATGGAAATTTTTTTAACTTTTTTCCAAAATAAAATCCTTTTCGGATTTTAAAGAAAATCCTTTAAAGATAGTATTCGAGAAAAAGATCTAATTTTGGTTTATCAATTTAAATAGTTTTTAAATAAAGACCAAATTTAAAATACTGTTGCACAAGTAAATGCTAAATTTTAGGAAGCAATATTAATTTGTTACACACGTTCAAGATAAACATGGAGTTAGTGGTAGATCATGCAGCTTGTTCCTCAAGCTAAGGAACAACATGGGTTAATGCTTTAAACCACTAACTCATGATTAATCCCACGTTCATTATAAATAACTGCTATAAAATGGTCTGACTGGTGTCATTCCATAGGGTCTGACTTGTGTCATTCCATAAGGTATGGCTTAAGGAATAATGTTACAAAAGAATTATATTTTCTATTTCTTGTTTGAGTCAGTTCCGTAAGGTCCAAGTTCCTACGAGTGCCTTGTTCCTTTACAGTTTTTCAGTTTCTATATACTAGAGTTAAACCAAATTATCACGCGTCTGTATTTGAGTTTGGGGTTAAAGGATTTGAGTCAACTCTTGTAATGGGAACTTGGTGAAGAGTTTGAGTGAATTCTTGTATCAAGTTCGAGTTAGGAACTTGGGTAAGTTCTTATTGTTTATGTGTAGACTTGGGTGAAGTCTATCCAGGGCTAAAGGGTTTGAGTAAACCTGTTGTAAAGAGTTGTGGGAACTCTTAAGGGACTTAGAGTTAAGTCTAAAGAGTTAGAGTTCCTAGTGAAACTTGTGAGAGAGTTTGAGGTCCGAGTGGAACTTGCGTAATAGGTTGAAACAGATGAGGTTTCCTATTATAGTGAAGAGTTTAAATCCGTGGTTTTTATTCTTGTATTGAGACAAGAAATTTGCACGTAAAAATCTCTCTTGTACTTTCAGTTGTTTATTGCTTATGTTTTAAATTCCGCATTATTTGGACAATAAGTTCCACAGTACAATTCACCACCCCTCTTGTATTGTTCTTTCCGAGTTAACACTTTCCACTTGGGGAAAATGCAAGGCGACAATCAACATTAAAATACAATTACGTCACTGTGATTCTCCACTCTTTAGAGAAACACTTTAATAATTAAATAATTTTTTCTAAAAAAATTCGATAGAGTTTCTTTGTAGATTGGACCACCCAAAATGGGAAAATCTTTGAAAGACCTGTTACTATTTCAACATAAAAGCATTTCCAAATCCAGAACTCAACGCTTTCGCAGAGCAAGAATTAGCAGCATTGTCGCTCGTCCATAAACAAAAATAAAATCTAAAACATTAATTACTATATATTACAAAGTGGAACGTTCTCGCCTCGAAAACATATAAATAAGCATATTGGATCCATCACATAACTGTATCTATCTTGGGAAAGATGCTCCATAACTGCAACCTGAAACTATTGTAACACTGCCACCCACCAAGTGACAGGTTATAGTAGTGATAAAACAAAACATTGACAGACACATCAGCACAACGCTGAGTACTTACCCATAAAACATTCGTAACACATGCTTTGGTGTCTACGATTCTCATGTAATCAACACGTTCACATCGTTCATAACCTCATCACAACAACATAACAACATTCACATTGATGAATACATTTAACCATCTTTATTCTTTGATTCATTCTCCTTTTACATTTCACGACTTCTACTCGTTAACCAAGTTTAGCATGGAGAAAGTACATAATTGTCTTTATTCGATTCTAATAGCTCTTATCCGGGAATCAAATAACAAATAACCTTCTATAGCACTTATGCCTTGCAATTACCTTAATGCATTACTTTCTGATACTTTCATATAACGACCCCTTATCAGGAATTTAAGATAACGTGATTACGTTCTGCAAATTTTATTGCTTTAATCTCTTGTTAGAAAACTCATAACAATACAAATAATTTACTATCAACACTACAACTCATATTGTAACTAATATTGTAACTTGATTAACGTCCAAACTTTGTAAAACAAGAGAGAGCATGCGTTTAAGAGATGGAAGAATACCATAAACCATTTCATAAACATATCAAAGCGTTTCATGTCATATCATAAGATTCATCATTATCTTTTCATCTTACTTAATCATATTGGTAACTTGGCAAGTATAACGGAAGGGACGTCTCCCCAAAACATACAGAAAGGCGGCCACAACATAGGTGACATTTTAGGTGCCCAAATCATTAACCAGTAGGGCGGTTACAACATAGGTGACACTTACGGTGCCCAAATCATTAACCAATAGGGCGGTCACAACATGGGTGACAATTAATGTGCCTAAATCATTAACCTGTAGAAAGGTCACAACATAAGTGACACTTGGGGTTAGGGCTGTTCATTTCGAATATCCGATCCGATCCGAAATATCGGATATCCGAAAATTTCGGATCGGCAAAATAGCGATCCGAATCCGATCCGAAAAAATCGGATATCCGAAATTTTCGGATCGGATAACGAATATCCGAAATTTTTAAAAGTTTATTTTTTCCTATTTTTAAAGTTTTTCATTGCTGTTTTTTTTGGCAATTTTGGGCCAACACTAATGTTACAAAAGGCCCATATTACTATTACTATACTAGCCACCAAGCCATGTCAACTTCTATATAGACAAAGTATAATTAAATGTAGTATGCAACTATGCATTATGCAATCTATGCATCATTGTATATTTGGCTTCTCCATGTTAATCCATACATGCATAATTAATTCATCCAAGTTCTAATAGAGTTTCAACATCCAAGTTCTAGTAGAGTTTCAACATCCAATATCCAACATCCAAGTTAACACACTAATACAAATTACAAATAAAGTTTAACAAATTTAAAAGTCCCATAGAGTTTCACCACCATAAAAAAGCTCATAAGTCTAATAAACTTGTAGATCATTGAAAAGTATCCAATGACTCATCAATATCAATGGTTGGTTGCTCCATAGTCAAACCTTTCATACCTACAAAACAAATATTACAACAAAGAAAATGATAGTATTAGTATTAATTAAAAAAAAAATTAAAGTACAATAATTGTGATTAAACTTACCATCCTCCATGTTCTCCAACTCAAGCAAACTTTCCTCTATTATAAGAGGCTCATGAGAAGTTCGAAGCCAATCTTGAGCACATATAATTGCCTCCGCCATTCTTGGAGTCAATGAGGTACGAAATAAATCAAGTACACGTCTTCCGGTGCTAAAAGCACTCTCCGAAGCAATGGTAGAAACGGGAATAGCAAGTACATCTCTAGCCATGAGTTGAAGGATGGGATATGTCTTATTCCTATCCCTCCACCATTGTAATATATCAAAGTTGGAATCATTCAACTCACAATCATCACTCAAGTATTTCTCCAACTCATTCTTCCTCTCACTAGTTTCCATACCACCCTTTTCTCTTTGATACTTAAGTGTCATGAATCCCTCAAAATCCATCACTCTCTTCTTTTGTCCATTCCCACCATTATTCAAGTTTGGAGTAGAAGAAGATGAACTTTTTTCTTTCCCTTTGCTCTGTGATGAATGTATGGAAGATGCATAAGAATCAAACAAATAACGCAAAGTAACCCTTATTTTTAGTGATAAAAGGCTACCTTGTTCACTCCCATAAGAAGATTCAACAACCCAATCAACATAACCCAACTTGTGCCTTGGATCAAGGACTAATGCAACAAACATCAAAATATTGAGATTATTAACATTCCCCCAATATTTGTCATGTTTCACTTTCATTTGTTGTGCCATGTTTTTTATGCCTTCATCTTCATCTAGACAATATTGTGAAAGCATAGTTCCAACACCAAAAGCATCATGCACATAAGAATTTGCCGTCACATAGCGAGATCCAGACAACCTCAATGTAGCATCATAAAAAATTTGCAAAATAGGCAAAAGGGAATCAACTTTCTTCCAATCATTCTCATCCGGCTTGCCACCAAATTTTCTAAGCCCTCTAACACATGTATTATCTCGAGAATGCAAGTTACTAAAAGCTTTTTTAAATTTCATTGTAGATTCAAGCATAAAATAAGTTGAATTCCATCGAGTATCAACATCCAAACACACAAAACTCTTAGTTTCCAAACTCTCTTCATGTGCACAAGCCTTAAATTTCTTAAGTCTAGCCGGAGAAGACCTAACATATCTCACACTACCACGAACTTTCACAATGGAACTATCAAGTTCTTTCAATCCATCTCTCACAACCAAATTAAGTATGTGAGCCACACATCTCATATGTAAATAATCACCATTTAACACACTAGTTTGATGATGATTCATTCTTCTTTTCAAATACTGGATAGCTAAATCATTTGAGCTAGCATTATCCACAGTCACAGTCATGGTGTCAAAATGCGGACGCATCATGACGGTACAATAAAATCATTTAAGCTAAATCTCTTGTTATAGTAGAACGTGAAGGCACAATAAAATGATGATTGATTGCCTTACAAAAATATCGAAGCCCCTCACGCTCCACAAAAGAGAAAGGCAATTCATCAACAATTATCATCCTAGCAAGTGCTTTTATAGCGATTTCTTGATCAAACTCCCACAATGTTGGAACATTCATAATTTCAGTGGATCCATCTTCTTTAGTTATTGTTATGGGCTCAAAGTCAAGCAATTTTTGTTTTATATCCATATTGGCAGGAGCTTTGCTACATCGTTGAGCATGATTTTTTAAAAGAGTAGTTCCCATTTGTCCCTTTACAACCAATACGAGCTTTACAATGTTTACATATAGCCACATCAGGATCATCAACACAATCAACATAATGAACCCACCATTTAGATTTTTTTTCTTCCTAACACGTTGAGAAGTGGTATCACTTACATTAGGATGAAAGTGAGGTTTTTCAGGCTTGTTTGAGGAGGCTGAAGTGCTGCCCTTCTTCCTCTTAGTTGGTGGAGCCGTACATCTCTCAACTTCTTCCACACTTGCAGCTTCATCATCAGATATGCACACATTCTCCATGTTTGTATCAATTTCATCATTGCTGTCGCTAAAAGTACTACATTATCGAGGAAAAATGAATCAATTAAAGTCAGTTAAAACTTAAGACAAAGAACAACTAAAAAACTGAAACCACAAAACTGAGAAGAAGTTGCAGAAATTTAAAAAACGAAAAAATCAAAGAACAAGTAAAAAACAGAAACCACAAACCAAGAGTAGTTGCTGAAATTTTCTAACTTTCGACAAAACAGAGAAGTAATTGCAGAAAAGCCAGAAACCACAACACAAAGAAGTAAAAAAAAAAAACAAAACAACAACATTCAGTCGAAATATAAGTTGCAGTCGAAACAACAACAAAATCGAACAAATCAAAGAAATCGAAGAACATACAACATAGAAGTAAAAAAAAAAAAAAACAATAAGAAAACACAGGAGAAGATGGCAGAAATAAAAAAAAAACGAAAAAAAGGAAAAAGAAGATGAAAAAATGCAGTAAAAAATTTAAAGAAGATGAAGTGAGATGAGAGAATGACCTCATTTAAAGAAGAGGAGCGTCGAAGTCTCGAAGATCGTCGGATCGCAACAGCTTCGCAGCAGCCACGCCGGAGACTGGGCGTCTGGCAGCAGCCTCGCAGCAGGTTGTGCCGCCTCGCCGGAATCTGGGCATTTGTCCTCATGTGGAGAGAGATGAGAATTGAGAGATGGCGCCTCCTTTCAACCAACTGAACTAGTGAACTTAGGGTTTTGTTTTTGAGTAGGACTCTTTTTTTAGTTTAGAACGTTTTGAGTAAGCCAGTAAGGCTGTTTAGTCATTAGTGTTTAAGGTTTTCTTTTTTTTTAAAAAGAATATACTTTTTAAAAAAAATCGGATATTTCGGATATCCGAAAACACAAAAAACGTGATCCGTATCCGATCTTTTTCGGATATCCAATCCGAAATATCCGAAACTCAATAAAACGGATCGGATATCCGATTTTTCGGATCGGATCTACCGGATCACGGATCGGATCGGCCGGATCGGATTATTATGAACAACCCTACTTACGGTGCCGAAATCATTAACCCGTAGGGCGGTCACAACATAGGTGACACTTGGTGTAACGCCCTGGAAAAATACAACCTTCATCGGCAGCGGAATCATAACTTAAGCTAGTGAGTTATGGCCCACTAATACAATAATAGCCTAAAATGGCATCTTAAACATATAAATGCTCATCATGAAGCAATAATTATTACCCATTAATACAGAATATTCTACATATTCCTAATGTATACAGAGTCACTTCAACTCAACCTTTCCGGAGTATCCTTGACATAACTGATCCTACGCTATCTTCATATATCTAAATGTTGCATAAAAAGATAAAAGAGAAAACACTGAAAATAACCTAAAATGAGTTGAAAATTCAGTAACTTCACTCCAGCCCCTAAAAACAGTTTTAGTTCGTAAACATTTTCATTCACAGGCATATATCACATCATATTGGTACTTGTTCGGAAATACTATCAGAAACTTTATGTTATCATTGCATAGTATGCTGGTAAGGACCATTTTGCGTGAGCTTAGTTCATTGGCAAGTATAAGTTTTAGACATAGCGTAACTTTCGTAATTCATAAACATTAACATATGACCATTTTGGTCCGTATCGTATATCGTAAACAGATTCCTCCACCTGTAACTCGCCCATTTACCAAATCAGTTCATAACGCCAAACCAGCAGAACCATCCACTTTTAATTTACATATATTCATATTTCCGAACAACACCCATAAATCATGACAACCAAATTCCATAAATCATAATTTCATAATTGTTCATAGTATACATGGACATCATCAAATCATAATGCATCCCATTATGCCACATAATTTGCAACGATTCATATAAGTATAACATCATCGCGTAAGTCGTATAAGATATCACATTATATATATATATATCACATAATCATATCTTATAATCATCATCACAAAGTCATATCCACATATTCGAGCATATCATTGCACATAACGTATACGGGTATGCATAGATGGACCTGAAAGTTACCTCATATGCTTAACCATTCTTTGACTCAGATAAGAACTTTGAGAACTTCATCACTCCATCAACCCTCTTGAACTCCATAACAATCCTCCATAATTAACCTCAATAATGACCATAATAATAAGGAAAAATTGATAGGAACAGTCCCAACTATGGGCGTTCCGCCATTTTCAATCCCAACTAAGGATTATTTCTGAGTGGTCCCAACTATACATAATTTTTGCTGAAATTGGTCCCAGCAGGTCAATGACCTACTACAACAGGTAAAATGCATTTTTTTTTCTTTTTCTTTTTCACCCACCACCCAACACATCACCCACCACCCAGCACCTGCATCGATGAACCTCCACCCCAAACCAAACCTGCATCATTCCGACGAACCACCCCGAGGCCACCAGGTGTGGCGCTGCAGCCTCCACCTCCGTTGACCACCTCCTCTGTTTCTTTCTCTTAGTTGTTGGTCCTCCATCGCTATTTCCTGCTCATTTTCTGCAATTCATCAGTTTCTCAACCAATTAAACGTTCGAAATAGAAATTGATAGACACAGAGAAAACAAGATAAGATACCAGATTTCTTACCATCAACAGATCTCATAACCGCTCTTTTCTTCACCACCGGCATCATTTCATTCCCTAACTTCTTCCTCTTTCTAAAATACACTATCTCCACTTCAGCGCAACTGTGCGATAATCTCTCTCCTCCAAACACTCGGAGTTCAATCTTCGGCATGGAACTTGCGATAAACTCACCAAAAGCACTGAAAACCGCCATTGAAAGCACAACAAACTTGTTCAAGGTCAAATGAAGCGACGAATTAGGGATTGCACAAAGAAATTCGACAAACTCCGGAGGGGAGGGTGGGGGAGGGGGTGGCAGGGGAGGGATAACATAGGAGGAAGGATATAGGAGAGAGAAAAAGAAAGAAGAAACTGACTTAAGAAATAAAAATAAATAAATTAACCTGTTAAACAGGTAATCAGTCACCTGGGATCAATTTCAACAAAAATGATGCATAGTTGGGACTAGGGGTGTGCACTTTTGGACCGGGACCGGAATTCGGACCGGACCGGAATGGACTGGACCGGAATTTTCCGGTCCGGTCCCCGGTCCATGAAAAGTTGAGATTCCGGGTTTCCGGTCCGGTCCGGTCTAAAACCGGAATTTTTCGGTCCGGACCGGCGGACCGGAATTCCAGTTTTTTTTTTTTAAAAAAAAAGTTTTAAGGTTAAAAAAAAGTTTAAAACTTAAAAAGTTAGAAAGTTAAAACCTCATATGTATTGCCTTTAAGATTATTGCTTTTAGAATTATTATATTTTAATATATTGAATTTATTAATATATTTAAATATAAGAAAAAGTTTTCTTTTTATAAAAAAATATTAATTCCGGTCCAACCGGTCCAAAACCGGACCGGACCGGAATTTTTCCTAATAGTTGGGCTAATGAATATTCCGGTCCGGTCCCGGTCCAAAAAAATTTTGGATTTCGGTCCACCGGTCCTGTCCGGTCTGGTCCGGTCCGGTTTTTGACCGGTGCACACCCTTAGTTGGGACCGCTCAGAAATAATCCTTAGTTGGGATTGAAAATGGCAGAACGCCTATAGTTGGGATTGTTCCTATCAATTTTTCCTAATAATAATCAATAATCATTCCTAATAATATTCGGATGAAGAAATTAACCATTCGTAGAAGGATGTAACCATGAACCATCACTAACTATGTCCGGAACAAAACTAACTAATCTATATTCTCAACTTTATCATCTTGAATCATAATAACAAGATGAATACCATACGGTTCTAATCAATACTTCGAAAATATCCTTGAATTAGACACCAGAGGAAACTAGCTCTCAAACACATCATCTTAACTTTCTGATTTATCTCCAAACTAACCCGTCTCTCAAAGTAGTAAACTACTAAACAAAATCAGCATAACAAAGTAACTAGGCCCAACAGTTATGCTTAACAAAATAGCTTTAACTAACTCCTATGGAAATCCGATTTAGGCCCATAACTATAATTGATTAACAAACTAGGCTAACATGGTTCATAGTTTAACAAGTTAATACTAAATCAGCCTTTTTACTTGGTCTCCATTAGCCCAACAAATGGAAATAACAACTTCAATTAAATGGTTTAACTCAACAAATCAGATTTGGGTCCAACTTAAACAAATTAACAAGGGTATAATTGGGCTTGGGGTTCAAAATCAAGAAGTCAGAATTAAAAACAAAGAGGTACGTTTATACCTCTGCTCACAAGAGCAGCGTTGAACCGCTCAACAGGGGAGGACTGAGCTTCGACAGTGGAAGCGTAATCCAGCGAGAGCAGCAGCGTGGCGACGGCGGCAGGAGACTGGTGGTGCAACGCGGCAATGGCTGGCGACGTTCGTCGGGGCCGCGGCAGCATAGCCGAACGAAATAGAGGAGAGCAGCGGGGGGATTGCATCGCGGCTCCGGCGAGCATGGGACGCCGACAAGAAGAAACGAGGGGAGAGAGTTTCACGGGTGAGAGGGAGAAAATTGGGTTTGGGGTCTTGTGAGAGAAACACGGGGAGAGAGAAGGAAGATGTTGGGGGTTTGTTTTGGGGGTTATCTCACCGACAAAAGAAAAAGAAAGGAGGGTTGGGTTTTTACTTCCCAAACAGACAAGGGGGAAAGAAATTTGGGATCTCGGGTTTCCTTTTTCAGCAAATACCACTCCACTCATTTTGGATATCTAAAACTCAAAATAATTGTAATATTCTCTCCGTTTTAGAAATATATGAACATTTATTGGGACACGTAGTTTAAGGTGATAAGTTATAGTGTGGTGTTATCATATTTATTTTATTTAAAAAGTAGATATGATAGGAGTTGGTGGGTATTTTTTATTAGAGGAGAGAGAAAGTTGGATAACTTTTTATTGATAAAAGATAGAGTGTGGGCCAAAGATGTGTAAAAGAAATAATATATTAATAGTGGGACCACGCCAAAAATGAAAGTGTTCAAACTAATTTGGAACAAACATAAAAGGAAAGTGTTCAGATTATTTTGGGACGGAGGGAGTTATAATAATAACTTTATAAAGATAAATAAACAAATATATTACAATCACGACAAAATTAAATATTCATACTCTAACCCAAATAAAATAAGAATGTTCGAAATATAATTAGCTTAATAATTATAATTAAGGTTAAATAAAACGCTATTATGAATCGGGGTATTACACTTGCGGTGCCCATAGTAGGGCGGTCACAACATAGGTGACACTTGCGGTACCCAAAGAGTACTGCCAAGAACCATCTTTCACTGAACTTTATCATGTTTCGTTTCTTTTACGTATTATAATTACATTACTTAGCCGTAATCGTAATCATGAAACGTAATCATAATCATAACATAGTCATAATCATATTCATAATCATACATTCGTAACATTACAGTTATTTCATGAAATTCTTACATAACATTGAAACTCATCATGTTCATAAATACATTTCATATCCCACAATCCACATAATCATAACGTCATGCGAGTAATAAAAAAATATTCAGAAAGGGATTATGGGTGTTAGCAGTAGACGTTACATACTTTTCATAGCATGAGGATTTCATAGAACATGTTTTCATAAATAATATTTCGTCTCCTTTTAAGTGTCTTTCAGGGATTATTGCAGAGTCATAAAATTTTGTACATTCGTATCGTTTCAGAATGATCATATTGTACACTTTTGCATAATCAGAAATTCGTAAACATACCTCATAGCTTTAAGTACTTTCCAGAATACATAGCAGAAATGTCATCATAATTCTTTCGTAGTTTCAGATCATTTACAGAAACATAGCATAAGTGGTCGATCCTAAATGTACCTTAAAATACCGCAAGTGTACGAGTCAATTAAAGTAAATATAGGGTAAGCAAGATATCGTTTCCCACAAGGAGGTCTATAATCAACTACCAAATTAAGAAAATCTAGTATTATTTAGACGATTCGGGTAATGTGAATAGTGATAATAACTAAACTAAAATGATATGAACTACTACTAATTCTAATACTAAAAACGTCAAACAACAGGTAAGAATCAAATATGAGAAATAGTTCTAGGACTTAGATTTCGCCAATTAACTTCTACAGTGAAATTAAACTAATTGCCGGGTAAAAAAATTAGATTGCAATGGTCGAATTCCTAATGTATATTATCCCGTCTTCCAAGGCGGAAAACGTATATTTGAATACTAAACTTATGCCTACTTCCGTGGTCATAAAATTTAGAACAAACTCATTAAGAATAAGAATTCATATAAAAGATCATCCTAAGAGTATAACTATTCCTAAAATTATACTTCTTAGCGTTTAATAATCCCACGAACTAACATTGAACTTTCACTTCCGCTAATAATCCAATACCTTAAACATACAATTGATAGGGCCATTATCAAAAGTAAGCAATTGAACTCAAGATTATCAAATTGCAATAAAAAATTAAACTAACCCAACAATAATTCAATCCATTGACAGAAAATTAAAAGACTACACCTAGTCCTAGAACATAGAAATTTAGCTAGACGTTGAAACTAAATTAACCCAACTAATTAAAAGTAAAAATCTGAAATTAAACATAGTAATAATGAAATTAGATAGCATAAACTAAAAGAAGAGAGAAAGAAACTCCAGATTCATATGAAGAATCAGATGAACGTTCGCCTTGCTCTCGCGTTGACACTCGCTCTCTGCGTTGCTGCTTCTGTCGTCTTCGTCCTCTGGTTTCGTATCTCCTCGTTTGCTCGTATTCCTCTTCTTATAAATTGCTACGTCCTTGTTGTCCTTAGTCCTAGGTTTTTTCTTGTGCTGCTGTCCGCTTCTGTCTTCCTCCCTCTCTATATCTCGTGCGACCTTTTTTTTTTTAATCTTCGGCCCAGCAAGATATTTTACTCTTTTATTTTTTCTATGTCTTATGCGAGTTGTTTGTCTGGCCCAGCATATTAGGACTTATGAGTCCATCCATTCCCCTTTTGTAACCCTATCGCTATTTGCCGCCCGTATTTACTAAAAATCGCCCGTATTTTTCCCTTTAAATGCCACCCATACCCCTCCCCTTTCACCTCACTCTTACTCTCTCACCTCTCATCCAACCTCACTCTACTCCTACTTTGTCACCCCTTTCTCTCACCTCTCCGCGACACCACCACCACCGCCACCGCCACCACCACCCCCACCACCGGCGACACCACCGGCACCACCGGCGACACTACCGGAGTTATACTCCGAGCACACCACCGGCGGACCACCATCACTGCAACCAAACTTGCGCACCACCACCACCACCGCGGACAACCACCCCTACCGGAGCACCACCTCATCGTCGCGGATCACCACTGTCACAGCAACACCGGAGCACCACAATGTCCGACGAAGAACCGTCAAAGCCTCCCGCAACACCGCAACAGAATGTGGTTAGTTTAAAAAAAAAAAAATTCCGCCACCCAGTCACGGTAACGAAATGCTTTTTCGTTTCCTCCATGGAGGAAACGAAAAATAACTTTGTTTCCTTGCTGAAATTCGAAATTTTTTTGTAAATGCATTTTGATATTAATTTTCTGATTAGCATTGTTTTGAAAATCTGTTAGTGTTGATTTGCTATTAGGTTGTGTAATTATAAGTTTTAAATGAATATGTTTGCGTATTATTGGAATAATTATGATAATTAGTTGTTAGCAAATAATAGTTGTTATTAGGTTGTGTAATTATAAGTTTTAAATGAATATGTTTGCGTATTATTGGAATAATTATGATAATTAGTTGTTAGCAAATAATAGTTGTTATTAGGTTATGTAATTATAAGTTTTAAATGAATATGTTTGCGTATTATTGGAATTATTATGATAATTAGTTGTTAGCAAATAATAATTGTTATTAGGTTGTGTAATTATAGGTTTTAAATGAATATGTTTGCATATTATTGGAATTGTTATGATAATTAGTTGTTAGCAAATAATAGTCGTTTAGGTTGTTAATATGGATATTTAGTTAATATTAATAGTTGTGATTATATAGATTAATAGTGTAATGTTAAAATGTTTTAGGTTTATTTGCCGGATTTTGGGGGTGATTATATTGATTATAATCACATGTTCTATAATGAAACGCTTTGGGCTGATAAAAAGGAATTACAAGCTTGGGTTAAAACAAGGGCACGTGAAATTGGATTTGTTATGGTAATTTCGTCAAATCATAGAACTGAGGCTAGTGGTCGAGAGTATGTTTACATGAAATGTAATCGGGGTGAAAGATATCGGGGTGAAGATAGAGATCTTAGCGTAGCAGAACGTGTAGCTACGAAAACAAAAGCATGTGGATGTAGAGCGGGAGTTAAGATAATGTTTTTGGATTACCCTAATCAAACAGGATGGGTGTTCAAAGCATAGCCGCCAGGGATAAGTGGCATGCACAATCACGAGTTTATTCATTACCGTGAGGGCCACCGACCCATGAGCGGCCTAAGTCCGGCGGCTAAGGTTTTCGCTCGCGATATGATTAAGTCGCACGTTAGGCCTGCCAGCATCATGAAAGCCGTTAATGAGAAATTTCCCGATGATCATCCAAATATGAGACACTTATACAACCTGAAGGAAAAGGATAGAAGGGAAGCAATGAATGGTAGAGACGTGATGCAACAATTCCTCCACCTTGCTCGAGAGCATAACTACCTTCATTGGATAAGACAAGACGATGAGACAAATGTAATGACACAGGCATTTATGGTGCACCCTCGGTCGGCAGATATTCTCCGTACTTATCCGCATGTTGTTGGTATGGATGCTACGTACAAAACCAACAAGTATAACATGCCTTTTCTAGAGCTCATTGGGATGACACCTTGTAACAAGAACTTTATTGTTGGTTATGCTCTGATGGCCAACGAAACAGCTGATAGTTACAATTGGGTGTTGGATAAGTTTAGGTTGCTTATCGGGGTGAATTGTGTCCCTGTTACACTCATAACTGATCATGCTTTGGGTCTTATGAAAGCAGTTCGTGAAGTGTTTCCTAACTCTGCACATTTGTTATGTAGATGGCATATCAACAAAGATGTGCAGAGTAGAGTGAATCTCATCATGGGAAACCCCGATGCTGGTCCGAGATTCTTGAAACGAAGTTGGTATAAGATAATTGACTCCACCTCCGAGATGGGTTATCTAGCGGCGGTTGAATGCATGAGAGATGTTTACAGACAGTGGCCTAGAATCATCGAGTACGTGGAAACTACTTGGCTTGTGTACAAAGAGAAGTTTGTTCGGGCATGGACGAACAATGTTCTTCATCTTGGGAATACGTGCACTAGCCGAGTTGAAAGTGCACATTCAGCTCTGAAAATCGTGGGTTTTTAGTAGTACAGGTGCATTGGACACCATATTTTCTATTGCTCATAGTGAGATAGAAAATCACGTGAAGAAGGTGGAGAATGACCTGGAGGAGAGTCGCCGTCGACATGGGATCTTATACAAGAATGTGGCTTTGCATAAGTTAAATGGCCGAGTCTCGCATTACTGTTTAGAGCTCTTACGGCTTGAGGAAACACGTATGCGGGAGTTGGCCAATGAGGTCTATGAGCGTTGCGGCTGCTCATTGAGAACCACACATGACATTCCTTGTGCATGCGCCATACGCAGACGCTTGGAGGCCAAGCAGAGTCTGTACCTGACAGACTTACCTCCTTATTGGACTACTTTGATCCTTGGTGATGGGGTTAACAACCCCGATTTTGTATCTGAGGCAGTACAGGATACTCAGTACTTCTTAGAGTTAGTTGACCAGGTTCAAAACAGGGATCCTGCCATCTTGCGGAGTGCTACCCGGGTTTTAGAGGATCATTTGCGTAATCCCGGTGATTCAGCTTTTGAGCCTGACGTTGTTGAGAACCCCAAAGGAAGAGCACGAAAGAATCATCCAAGTACAAAGCGTAACAAGAGTGGTTTTGAGCACACATCTCGTGGAACGTCAAGGAGAGGTATCAGATCAGTAGGTTCAGTTATGAGCATGTCTACTTCTACAGGTACTATGTTTGTTAATTATATGCATTGATTATTATAATTTAAGCTTTATGTAATTGTTATATTAATAGTGACAAATTTTATTGTTGTAGGTCAGCAAAACGTGGATAATGATGACGGTTCTAGTGGGTTTCCATTCTACAAGTATATTCCGGGGATTATTGGTCAGTACATCGTTAGATGGACGAATGTCCAGTCAGACGGTAACTGTGGATTTCGATTGATTGCAGATGCTTTTTTGAGCGATGAAAACCATTGGGGTTTTGTCCGCACTCAAATGGCAAATGAGATTGCTGCTCATCGGGAAGTTTACAGACATATCTACTATGATCAGGTTGACGCAGCAATAAACCGCATTACCTGGTATGGAGGATCGTGTACTGAGGCGCATTGGATGGTATGTGCGCAAGACTTGTTTCCTATTGCTCAGATTTTCAACGCCGCCGTCATTTTGGTTGGATTGGGCCCAACGCGATCCCTTTATCCGTGTATCACTATCCTTCCTTGGGAATCCCGATCAGTAGCAACAGGTCCGACTGTGGAGCTAGCGATTGCATATCTTGGTAGTTATAAGCATTACATTAGATTGGAGTTGGCACCCGGATCACCCGTACCACCTATTCATAACTTATGGCATACGATGCATGATGACAGTGTTGATGAGTGGGATAAGTTGTATGATGTGAGAGGCGCTTTGTGGGACCACTTACTCACTACTACAAGGACATAGTAATATCCGCTTTTGTCGTATATTATAGTTTGTAAGTTTGAGTCAATGTTTTGTAATATTTAGTATAATGATATCCATATTATGAAATATTTAGTATAATGATATTCATATTATGAAATATTGGTCTAGTGATTAATATAATATGTTGCATAAAATCAAAACCAAAACACAAATTCCTACTACATAGTTAGTAATATCCGCATAGTAATCGGGAATTCATACTACAAACTTATCTAAACTACTACATCAAAAACAAAATTTTGAATAAAATTCAATCCTTTATTCTTAAAGCATTCTTAATGATTCAAAATTGAAATATGACTAAATTATTTGAACAAAAATGTGAAACAAATTTTACATAAGAGTAAGAGAGAGTACAACTAACCTGTGGGAGACCGAGAGAGGGGGAAAGAGTACACAGAGACGAGGTGTAAAGATATGTAGGCACCCTGAGCATTGTAGCCAAAAAGGGAGGTACTTATTAGTGACTTCAAAAACCAAGAATTGTTTGGTTTTGAATAGAATGCCACATATAAAATAACCAACTAAAGTGTTTACAAAACTATAAAAAGGTCGATCATATTGGTGGTTCGTAAACATACTAGAATTAACCACTTTAAAAATTTCCTCCATAATTGCTTTACCCAGTATAGATAATAATTGCTTAAAAGTCAATAGCATATCTAACCATGCCATTTTCGTTTCAAATTTGATGTCAAAACAATTTCTCAGCATGTACAAACAATTAGTACCATCATTTGATAACAAATGTCTTTTCAGATTATGTGCACAAATTAAGGAATCTTCAGCTATAGCAACGATATAAAAAACTAACACATACTATTGCAATGATTCGAACTTCCTTTTCATTGAGATAAACAAGTATAATAATATCACATGAATATCTCAGTATGAAACCCCATATTTTGTCAAAATTAGACAAGTAACACTAGATATAATCAAATCCACCAAAAAAAAGCAGCAACAACGAAAAAAGAGGCTCGAAGATCACCTAATATAAGTGCAATCTGGCATCATCTAATCTCAATCAAAATTAGCAATGCGACAAGTCCAATTGTAGAGGTCAAATAATCAGATCGAAAGGCGAAAGAGGGTGATAAGTTCGTATACAGTCTGAATTCAAAGTGTTTTAAGAGGTGATTACAACATGTGTTCTTATGGGATAAAATACTATGATGAAGAGATCAATTCGTCTTCATGCTGAGAAAACTGGGAATGATAACTTGCGCAAGCTTGCGCAACGAAACCCGAAACTCGGATCTTCCAAGAATTTGAAGGTTTTATTAATTGATTATGACTAAATTATTCTAAAATTTAAGATTTAAAATATGTACTTTACGCATATTTGAGTATAGAAAATCAGAATTTCTTTGATAATTTTACTTTTTTTTCACTTGTAAGCTCAAAAAAAAAAACAAATTTGAGTTTGTAGAATTTAGCTATTGTTTACTGATATGGATCGTTATAATTTGTTTGCTTGACAAGCCCTTCTCTAATCGAATTTGCCTTGTAAACAAAAATAGGTTAAAATTTATATTGTTTTGCGTTTGATTAGATATCATCAACTATCTGTGATTGAGCCTTTTGTTTTGTTTTTTATGTTTAGGAGAGATGATTAATTTGTTTATCGTGAAAGCGAAAGAAACGGAAACTGCTGACCTGTTTTCCTCTGAAGATGGATGTATAGAGTCCCTGTCAACCCAGCGTATATACACAACAGAAACCTTAGAATCAATTCAATTACAACATGCATCATCAAAACCCCCAAATTTCAACTCCAAATTTAATTTCTTACGAAAAGAATACATCTAGCATATAAAAATAAGATCAAAAAGGAACTGACATTCATACAAGATAATTCAAATTAGGTAAAAAATGATGAAAATTGAAAACTTGCCTTGAAATTACCTAGTGCGACCTAGCGAGTGTGAACTGATTTCCCAATTTCAAAGATGCGATGATGTTCGAGTGAGGCAGCAGATTTCAGAGCCACAGTGGTAGCCTCACGACGGACCGACGAGAGTGTTCTTTTGAGCGAAGTAAAGAGGAGATTCAACTGATTCCAGGGAGGAGGGGGTTCCAAATTAATTCAGGGGAAAATAATTAAGTGTAGCGTGTCCTTCAAAAAACAAAACTAAAGTGTAGCGGGATCATTAAAACGTGTGCAACAGTGCAAGTGCTCCGATTGACTAACCGGAGCACTTATTCACAAGTGCTCCGGTTGACTAGTCAAACGGAGCACTTGATATAAAGGGCTCCGGTGGACTTATCAACCGGAGCACTTGTGAATTTTTAATATTAAAATTTTCACAAGTGCTTGGGTTGATTGTTCAACTGAAGCACTTGACAAGTAGCACATGGAGTTTTTTCCACTAGTGACACATCATCAAAACTCATACATCAAAACACATCATCACCATCATGATCAGGAGGGTCACGAGCACGTTCTAACCGCAGTGCCATATCCCAATCTCGAGCCATCGCATCCATCATCTCATATGACATCGAAGTGTTGGGACGTTGATCGTTGTGCCGATCCTCCTGCAAAGCTCTCGTACACTCAAAATGTCGGGCCATCCACTGCAAAATATGACTTAATAAGTTAGTTATGTTAGGTAACAATAATAATTAACGACAAAATTCTTAATTTATAATACGAAATGCATACATAGTGTGTGTTTGTAGTGTTGGCCCGTGCCGGATCCATGATGTCCTCAGCGAGAAGGATAGGATGAGAATATGCAGAATACCAGTCCATGTAGTCCGGTGAACAATCTCCTGGCCGACCAGCACGTCTCAATTGCGAAACATTGAGACCACCTAAAAATGGCGTGAAACGATGCCATGATGACTCAGCTGCTGCTATGTCGTGCTCAACCTCATACTTCTTCGTGTTTGTCGGTCTGTATGCATATACGGGTTCAGGAATCGCAGAAGGAATAACCTGAACATAACCCAACTGTCGTAGTACACGATCTGGGTTGTATGGCTCAACAATATCTCGGTAGCGTATGCAACCGACATACAACGTCCTCGGAACCGTCCTAGCCGGTTCATCCCCGTATGGCATCCAAATGACCTGAAAATAGGAAACATAAATAATTTGATTAGTTTAATGTACTACTAATGTACGACTACATTAATAAGCAAAATAAATGGCGTACCTCTGAAAGCTGAAGGTTGTCCAACCGTCTACGTATCGACTGAAGTCGAACAGGATCCTTGCTGACGATGTGAACATCCCACTTTCTAGCCCGGGGATCGTGAGCAGACACCGATAAACTATCTCTCTGAGGCCGGAAACATGGGAAGTACTCGTATATCCAAGCCTGTAAAAGCATGAGACACCCAACAATCTGTTTCGCCGACTGCCTAGTCGCCACCCCTAGCTGACGATATAGAAAAGCCAAAGTCGTTGATCCCCATGAATACCTATGTACTGAGTCAAGGTCATCCAACTCAATAGTGTTATGGGGAGAGAGCCGGGTACCGCTCTTATCAGTGAACAACGTACATCCAAGTGTGATGAGCAGAAAAGCGCGAATCTTCACATCAATGGGACGATCAGCACTCCCGCATCTGCTAAAGATCTCGCCAACACTGACACCCCCGTTCTTCCAAATAGGGGCTGGATCCTGAAATAGCTCACCCCGAGTAACATGTAGTAGCTCCTCAAACCGAACATACAAATCATCAGATGACAAAGCACCCCTCACTGTGTGACCATCAATAGGAACACGTATGATCTGCCAAACGTCATGCAACATGATCGTCATCTCCCCAAAAGGCAAGTGAAACGTGTTCGTGTCCGGCTGCCAACGTTCTATAAACGCTTAAATCGGTGGGTAGTCAAGGTTCGAGTACATAATAAACGGAAGATGGCTGATACAAGACACATCTACACGCAGCTGCGACTGCGGATCGAAGTCCCAACTCTTCAAACTACTAAACACACTAGCACGATTATGACACAGCATCACCGTATAAGCTCGCGGATCATGGTAGATACGTGCACTGATGTGAGCCGGGTAGCTAGGAATCACGCTACCGTCAATAGGGCCCCCAGGCATAGACTCCGTGACTCTCCATGAAGTATCACTAGCAGCTCTGGCCCTGCTCGAAGTCCGACTACGTGCGGAACCTGACGACTCCGACACAAATCTACCTCCTCTGCCCTTCCTCACAGTGACGCGGGAAGTGGCCTCCTGTGGATCACCACTCAAAGCATTTTCCAACTCTTCCTCATCCTCGGTATCCCAACCCGGACTATGAGGCGCATCCTCCGGAAGAGGATCCACCCTAACCTGCTCTTCTGCCCTCGCCCTCCTACTCGATGCATTGATACCACGAGATCGAGTATGTCGTGGCCCAGATCCCTCAACACCCACACTCTCGCGGCCTACGTCCCTCGACTGAGCCTAATTATCAATATTTTTTATTAATCACTATTTAATCATTTTAATTCAATATCTAGCACCTTCATCGTTATTATATTATATTAACATTAATATAACTAAATTTGTCGCATACCATGCTACATTATTATTATAACTAATTAACATGCTAATTTTACTAAATATTAACATTAGCTAATTTTATGAATAATATCAATATTAGCGAATATTATAACATGTTAATATCACTAAATAATATTATTATTAATAATTAACATGATAATATCACTACTAACATAATAAAAAATTGCAACATAATATTATTCTCAAAAAACATGCAAAACATAATATTATTACTGATATTACAACAAAACATAATATTATTAAAATAAAAAATTGCAACAAAAATTCGAAATTCAAAAAAATAAATGAAACGATGTACTTTTTCGTTTCCTCCGCTGAGGAAACGAAGATCTATTTCGTTTCCTCGGTGGAGGAAACGAAAAAGAACACGGTTTCCTTCGGCGAGGAAACGAAAATCCACATCGTTTCCTTGCTGGAGGAAACCAAAAAAAAAATTTCCGACATGGTGGTGGTTTTTTCCGACGTGGTGGTGGTTTTTCCGGTAAATTAATAACTAAAACTGACCTGAGATGATGATTCGTCGGCATCTTTCGCCTTCTTCCTTGGCCACATGTTTTTTCCGGCGGTTGTGTGGTGGTGCCGGCGGTGGTTGTGGATTCGGTGGTGGTGGCGTCGGTGGTGTTATCACGCAAGTGGTGGTGGCATCGTCGTAGATGCGGTGGTGATGGTGGTCGCCACTTGCTGGTGGTGGATTTTGGTGGTGGTGGTTAGGGTGGTGGATGGGGTGAGGTGAGAGAAAGTGAGTGAGAGTAGGGGAGAGAGAGAGAGTGTGACTGAGTGGAAGAGGGTGAGAGTGAGTGGAAGAGAGTGAGTGAGGATCTTTATGTAGGGGTAGTTTAGGAATTTCCAAAAAAAAATATGGGCGATTTTTAGTAAATACGGGCGGTAAATAGTAATGCCCTTGCTGTAGATTGTAAGCTTTTCTTCTTTTTTTTTTTTTTTCTTTTTCTTTTTTTTTTTCTTATTGCAATTGTTACCTACAAAATAAAATAACAAAGTGACAAACAAATAAACTTTAAAACAACATATTTGCATAGTAAAAACATACTACTACTATGAATATTAAACAAGCCAAATTAACATATTGAGATTTGTAGTTGTAGCATCAAGGAAAATAATTTATTGAGCACATTTTTCATATTTTAAATCAAATTTATAACCTAAGTAACTTAACTCTTATAACATTTAAATATGAGAAGAAAACATATTATGAGTCCTATAACTCATACCAAAAAGTAATATAGTGAGCAAAAATCATATATAAAATAGAGCCTTATCAATAAGACCCTTTTCGTAACATGTGATTTCATAAATGTCATTTCACAGTATACATTTCACCTCTCACAATACATAATACACATAATTTATCTTTACGTACTTTCATATCATTTCAAGAAACATAAGACATACTTGTTCGGTAACAATAAGCCATTCAGTGTGTATATCGTTAACCTACTTTTAACTCAATGGAAGATTAACCAGAATAGTCATAGGTCTCTTGTTAGAGGTTATCTAACGAGAGTTAACTTTAACTCCACCACTCCAGGTTCATTAAACAACGGTTAAATCAAAGAAATCACTTATGATTCACATTACCTTACAAGTTGAATCCAATCAACCTTACTCATAATCACACATAGCGAATCTACCTCATCTCCCATTACAAACCACTCAATTATGTGAGTAAGACTTCTTTAATGTAACTCAAGAACTTATATTGATTTACTTAAACTCAAGTCGTAACTCACTTTAGTAATCACTAATCATGTAATTACACTTCACTATATTGATCTATTTACAATTATCAAACCAAAATGCCTCTTTAAACACAACCTTGATAAGCTAGTTCATAATTAGTTAAACTATCCCATTAATTTCCATAATATTAACAACGATTAGTCATGCTTTTTCAAACTTTAATCAATAACACTAATTCAATTAGATATATACCTTACAATTCAATAAAACTAGAGTCAGGCTCCCCTTAATAAACTAGACTAACATAACTTGTTAAACTAAGTTAATAATTTGTAGTCACCACTCTTTCCCAAACCAGTAAAACACCCACTAAGATTATCGCCCCACTAAGGTTGTCTCAATTGTGATCACCACCAACAATCAACACATTTAACATCACTACATTTATATTATCAAGTATTACGACAACATTCAATTACACTCATAATCAACTTACACAACAATATTAGAGTTTCCAACCAACAAGTAGCAACAATTCAACAACACACAAATTCTATCAACCCAATCCATACTCAATAATCAACTTGATAATCATATTTTGAATATAAATTGGAATAAATCCAATTGACATAAAGATTGGAAATGGATAGTACCTCATGTAACAAAGAGAGGAAGAAGAAGAAAGCAGTAACAACAACACCACAGGTGGCTAAGACAGAGCGACCGCACGGTGTCAACACCACCACCCACAACAACAACAGAAACGCGAGAGGAAAGAGAAGGAACATCGGCAGGGGAGGGGAAACCACGTCAGCAGCAATAACAACAACTCCACGGACGCGGGTCCAGGCGGCACGAGACCTACATGGTGATGCAGCACTGCGCCGGCGAGGCTGCACCGGCAGACGCGACAACCCAAAAAGGGGGGAAACGCACACGAGGGACCGTGATCAAAGGGGTTTGGGGTTTTGGGTTTTCACGGGGAGGGAGGACAACACGATCGCGAGAGGAGAAGAAACTCCGACGAGAAGTGTGAAGGAATATGTCCTTAGACATCCCGGCAATTACTAAATATAAAAGCAATTATTATAGAGATAATTAATTACGTTTGTTTAGTAATCACATTTACTTGTTAGAGAATAAATGTTGGTTAGTAGAACAATATTGATTGTACCTACAACTAAGTTAACCTAATCCTATGAGGTCACACATTGTAGTAACTAATTGAAATAAGGAAACCGGCCAATAGGAGAATTAGGGTTAGGTTAGGTCTCTCTCTTATTTTATTCTCCTACTATTATAAAAGGTTATAATAGGAGAGTGGAACAGAACGTTCTTTTTGACAGTAACATTCAAACTGAAAAGAGAGAGAGAAAACCCTATTGTTTCCCTTTGGAAAATCCGGCCACCCTCCCTAAAAAAGTAAGAGAGTGAAATCTGTTCATCCTCTTCCGTTCTAGCAAACGTGGGAATCAATTGGTGCTCGTGGACTAAGTAGAGGGACATCAATTGCTGTTCTTTGATCTCTAGCACTTGCAATCCGGTGGAAAACACGCTACAAAGGTTGTACATTATTTTCCCTTGTAATATGATTCATGTTTATGTTATGCATGCGATCTTGTGATAGATGTTAGGAAATTTGTTTCCTGAAATTCCGCTATATGCATCTATATGTTCTTACAGTGGTATCAGTTTTGCCTAATTCATAATATTCATATGATCATATTAATGTATGCAAAATTATTATTTTTATTCAATTAAGGGAGGATTTATTTATGGCTTGAATTTGCATAATTGATATTTGATATTAATTGATTGGAAATTGTAAATAATTGATTTAATTGTGATTTATGCTCAAATATTTTTTATTAAGGTCCGAATTTTTGATATCAGGGACGAAATAAATTGTTTAATTCACTCTAATATTTTCGGATTTTTTATAATTTTTTTATTAGATTTAAAATTATTTATGTTTAATTCGATTAATCACTGAAATAATTTGTTAACAATTAAAGATTTAATTTTTAATTTGTTAAATAAATATAATGCTCATCACCCACATAGATCTAGAATAATATGATGGCTGAAAATAATTTGATTATTTTTCCCACTAATTTTCGAATTTTATCATATTATTTATGAATTTTGGTTAAATTTTATGTTTAATTTGATTATTCATAGAATTTAAGGATAACAATTAAAATATTTGATTTTATTTGTTAAGATAATTCAGTAGATTACCCTAAAAATTATTTACGAAATTTTCGGAATTTAATTGTTAATTTTCTGAATTTTTGGAAATAATTTGATTTTTGCCCAAATTTTGAATTTTTTTTTTAGAACTAATGTTTAATATAGATTAAGCATTGAAAATCTAATCTTAACAAATCTAAAATTTTGTTTGAGTTTGTTATGTGATTCATAATTTTTGCCATAATTTTCGGATTATTAAAACCCTAATTAAATCCTTAATCATTAAACAATTGTTGAATAAAGATTAGTTTAATTTTATGTAAATTGTTACTTAAATTGAAAAGGAAAGTCAACCATGGCTGGGTGGCCCACTGGTGACGGTGAAGCCACGGCGGCTGGAAGACCGGCGAGGCCGAAGAAGGGTGGCGCTGGTGAGGCAGGGTCGGCGCAGCGCGTGCGACGTGCACAGCTGAACCTTCCTCGCGAGCTGATGGCGGGGCTGTTTGGCCTTGCTGCAGGCGTTGGCTCGCGGCTGGGGCTGACCGGAGAGGTCCGGTGGAAGCGCCTCGGCGTGGGCTTGTCGGCACACTTGGTTCTTTGATGACTGGGGACTGAAGGTCGTGAGTTGTCGAAGTTCAGCACCATGCGTTTCTTGATGAACGCTGGTGGTCGTGGGGAGCATGGTTGGCTGTTGACTAACAGCTTCTGCTGATAGTCAACAGTCAACTCTAATTAATAAAAAAAAAAATTGTTTTTGAAACAAAATCCTAATTTATTTCTTTGAGCATAAATCTAAAATTTCCTCTAATGAAAATTTGTGATTAATATTGATTAATGCCATATGTAAATAAGTAATTGAATTAAAATAATATAGTTTCCTTAATAATTCCTAGCTTAAATTTGTTAAGTTTTATAATTATTATGGAAAGTTTTATTTGCTTATTAATTTTTAATAAGTAAATAGTTTGTGTTTATTTTATTTAATATTATAAATGCGTGGATGTTTAATGTAATATGTATGATATTATATTTTGCATGATATGACTAGTATGGCCCAAGATCAGGATAGTAATTACGATCTGCGAATCGTTATATTTGAATGTAAATTAAATACGATCTGCGAATCGTTTGTATTTTTGTAACTTTAAATTTTCGTTATTTATTTAATTCAAATTATGTAATCAAAGCATGAGGATCCAAGGAGTTTTAAGGATGGTGATCCATGGTGACTCAAGGGAGGATTCATGAAGATTAGTTATTTTCCTAAGTATAGGGGCCATACTAGATCATTTTAATTATAGCTTTTATAATTTTCTTGCATTTATTTTGTTTAAATGCTTGCTTCTAAGTTTGTTTGTGGTTAATTGATTCATGTGTTCACTATTAATTGACCATATTAGTAAACTTAGGTCCCCACAAGTAATATTGAGTTTTGATTGCTTTTCCAAACAACACCTATAAAGCCTTAGATCATGAGTAATAGGTTCTGCCAAAGGAGGGTGTTGCTCATAGTTCCGGGGATAATAGGGTAGGTTTTTGAAACTTACATGTTAATGTTTGGTTTAACTCAACAAAATCATCAAAAGACAAAATTTTGGGTTTTGAAGCTAAGAGATAGGAGTAAACAAGGAGTTGTTAACCTGTCTACCAAGAATTATAATTAGTTATAATTAGTAAAGTGTTTACTTACCTCAACTACTATAAATTGAAGGCAGGGCCAAAGTCCGTTTGATTGTAGTGGGAGGGGATCTTGGTTATTTCTTTATTCAATAGGGGACTTTCATTTTGAATAAAGAGTAGTAGTAATTAAAATTTGTTTAATTATTGCTTTCTTGATAAACATTGATTGAATCTTGCTTTATTATTTGTTGTAGTAATTATGTCTAGTAACAACAATATCAACACCAACAATTCTACTTGTAATTTGCGCTCCGTCCTTTCGAAGGACAAAATGAATGCTGAACGTTTCATTACAAGTGAAAGGGAAATGAGAATCGTTCTCAGAACTGATAAGTTCAACGCTTTTCACATGCAAGGGGAGGAAGCAACGATGCAAGAGATGCATGAAAGGCTAGAATGAGAGAAACACCCCTAACCAGCCTAGAAAAGAATATGAGGATGTTCTTATGGTTAGTAAAGGGCAATCGCTCACTAGGATTGGGATTGCTATTAAAAAGGACGAAAGCCAACAAGTTGCTAAGTCTGAAACTTATGAAAAGCAAAAGACTACACCAAAACCAAAAGTTGCTGATGAGCACTATTGTTACATCTGTAACAAGGTTGGTCATTGGGAAAGTAGTTGCCCCAAGTATCTGAAGGATCAAAAGAAAGGAGTTTCTAGTTTAGATATGTATGTTATAGAAGTTAACTTAGCAACTTCTGCTTCTTGGGTATTTGATACCGCTTGTGGTTCGCACATTATTTGTAATATGCAAGGCCTCAAAAGAAGTAGAACATTGGGAAAGGGAGAAGTAGATCTTCGCGTTGGCAATGGAGCACGAGTTGCTACATTGGCAGTGGGAGTATATAGTCTACTTTTACCTTCAGGATTAGTTTTAGAACTTAATAATTGTTATTATGTTCCTGCTATCACAAAGAACATTATTTCGATTCTTGTTTTGGATTCCGAAGGTTATTCATTTACAATAAAGAACAATTGTTGTTCTGCGTATTTGAATGATATGTTCTATGTCTCCGCTAAGTTATCAAATGGTTTATATGTGCTAGACTTAGAAACCCACGTCTATAACATAGACAGCAAGAAACATAAAGCAAATGATTCAAACCCTACATACCTATGGCATTGTCGATTAGGCCACATAAGCTCAAAGCGCATTGAGAAGCTTCGTAAAGATGGAATTCTCAAATCATTTGATTTCGAATCATTTCACACTTGTGAGTTTTGCTTAATGGGGAAAATGACAAAGTCACCTTTCACAGGTTCAAGTGAAAGGGCCAATGACCTTTTGGCCCTCATACATACAGATGTGTGCGGACCCATGAGTATGTTGGCTAGGGGAGGGTATAGTTACTTCATTACTTTTACCGATGATGTGAGCAGATTTGGATTTGTTTACCTCATGCGGCATAAGTCGGAATCCTTTGAAAAATTTAAGGAATTCCAGAATGAAGCCCAAAACCAACTTGGAAAGAAAATTAAGGCATTACGATCCGATCGTGGTGGTGAATATTTATCGCAAGAATTTGGTGATCATTTGAAGGATTGTGGAATACATTCACAATGGACTCCACCAGGAACACCACAGTTAAATGGCGTTTCTGAAAGAAGGAATCGAACTCTACTTGATATGGTTCGATCCATGATGAGTCTTGCTGATCTTCCTATTTCATTCTAGGGATTTGCGCTTGAAACAGCGGCATTCACACTTAATAGAGCACCATCCAAAGCAGTGGAAAAGACACCATATGAAATGTGGACTGGAAACGTTCCAAAATTGTATTTTCTAAGGATATGGGGTTGTGAAGCCTATGTAAAACGTTTACTTTCTGATAAGCTTTCATCCAAATCCGATAAATGTCTCTTTGTCGGTTACCCAAAAGAGACTAAGGGATACTACTTGTACAACCAAAACGAAAACAAAGTGTTTGTTGCTCGTAATGGTGTCTTTCTGGAAAAGGAGTTTATTTCCAGAAAAACAAGTGGGTATATCTCGAAGAAATTCGAGATGAGCAACAAATGGATGAGGTTAACACCTCATCAGAGGCGGCCCGGCATGAAAATGCTCAGGAGGCGGTGCATTCAATTCACGTACATCCTACCGTCCCACTTGGAGATACTCCGTGCGAAGTCACTCAACCTAATGAGGTAGAAACTTCTTCTGTTGTTCCCCAACGTAGGTCTAGTAGGACCATCATTCCGTCAAAGAGATATATTGATTTCCTTTTGACTGAAAGTTCTGAAATAACGATTTTAGAATCAGAAGAACCTACTAGCTACAAAGATGCTTTGGAGAGTCAAGACTCCGAAAGATGGCTTGAGGCCATGAAATCTGAAATGGATTCCATGTCTGAAAATCAAGTATGGGACTTGGTTGATTTGCCTGATGGGGTAAAACCCATTGGATGCAAATGGATTTTCAAGTTAAAAACAAACAAGGATGGAAACATTAGTGTTTTCAAAGCAAGGTTGGTGGCGAAAGGTTTCAAACAAATTCATGGTATTGAATATGATGAAACCTTCTCACCAGTAGCCATGCTGAAGTCCATTAGGATAATCCGTGCGATTGCTGCCTTTCATGACTATGAAATATGGCAGATGGATGTCAAAACCGCTTTCTTGAATGGGTTCTTGAAAGAGGATGTGTACATGACACAACCTCAAGGTTTTGAAGATCTAGAAAATCCAGGGAGGGTATGCAAGCTTAAGAAGTCCATTTATGGACTAAAGCAAGCATCAAGGGTTGGAACCTCAGATTTGATGAGGCAGTCAAGAAATTTGGCTTTCTCAGAAATGAAGAGGAATCTTGTGTATACAAGAAGTTAAGTGGGAGTAGTATTACTTTTCTGGTCTTGTATGCGGATGACATACTTCTCATAGGAAATGATAAGACCATGCTTGAGTCGATCGAGGAATGGCTTAAAAATTGTTTCTCTATGAAAGACCTAGGAGAGGCGAGTACATATTGGGAATAAAGATCTATAGAGATAGATCAAAAAGGCTAATTGGGCTCGGTCGGGAAACTTATATTGATAAGGTTCTTGCAAAGTTCAAGCTGGAAAACTCCAAAAGAGGTTTCATTCCCATGCAACATGGCATTGCACTTGGCAAGACTCAGTGTCCTTCGAGTCCTGATGAGGTCAAGCGTATGAGTAATGTTCCCTATGCTTCTGCTGTAGGATCCATTATGTATGCCATGATATGCACTCGACCGGATGTTGCATATGCTTTGAGTATATGCAGCAGATACCAGTCAAATCCAGGAGATGCGCACTGGATTGCAGCGAAAAACATCCATAAGTACTTGCGAAGGACTAAGGATAATTTTTTGGTTTATGGTGGAGATGATGAGTTGGTTGTTACTGGATACACCGATGCAAGCTTCCAGAGTGACAAAGATGATTTCCGATCGCAATCTGGTTTCATATTTTGTCTCAATGGAGGAGCTGTGAGCTGGAAGAGCTCTAAGCGAGTACCATCGCGGATTCTACAACAGAGGCCGAGTATATTGCGGCGGGCGATGCAAGCAAAGGAAGGCTGTTTGGATCAAAAAGTTCATTGGTGAGCTTGGTGTAGTTCCTAGCATTGAGAATGGCATTGAGTTGTATTGTGACAACAATGGTGCCATTGCTCAATCTAAGGAACCCAGATCGCATCAAAGGTCTAAACATGTGCTCAGGAAATTCCATCTCATTCGAGAAATCGTTGGTAGAGAGGATGTGAAAGTAAGCAAGGTTCATACTGAGGATAATGTAGCAGATCCTCTAACTAAACCGCTTGCTCAACCTAAGCATGAGTGTCATACTAGGTCTATGGGGCTTAAGCATATGGGAGAATGGCTTTAGGTTGTTTACTTCATGTTTACAATTGTAAAGACATTTATTATGCTTTGAAATGTTTATCAATAAAATTTCGTTCTTATTTAATTGTTTGGTTTAGTATTAAATAAAATGTCCAAATAATTTGTGTTTTCAAATAGGATTATCGAAAACGTTTTGATAATGGAACCTTATAAAGTGAACTGAAAATCACAATTTATTTAAAGTCCCTAGTCTAAATCACTAAATTGGACATAGTGATTTATTTGAAAGACTAGTATATAATTAATTGATAGCGCAGTTCCATGGGCTATGGAGACATAGAGATGTCTAATTGATTATATGGATGCATAGTTGATACATTGAGACTTGACCTAATTAGATTCTAAAAGTAGAATCAAACTACTATATTTAGTGGATTCCTTAGACATGAGTATGTCTTAATAACCACAATATAATTAGTTTAACTTTGACACTATTAAACGCCGCGCCGTAAAAGGAGGTTATAAAGGCAGTGATCAGGTGGGCTAAGAATTGAGTGGGAGTTATGGTCATACAAGAGTGGATAAGTCCTCCTATTAAATAGGAATGGTGTATGGGCCTCTTGATGAGCGAGAACTGGAAAATTGCATGGCCATGCGGAATAGGATTAAAGAGTTAATCCCTATTTGATCAGTTTGAACTCAGCGATCAAGGAACATAAATTTGAGAATAACATGGTGTTATCAAATTTGGCATTAAGTGACTTAAGGAATTTAGCATTGTGCTCTTGTCTTCGGACAAGTGGGAGATTGAAGGAATATGTCCTTAGACATCCCGGCAATTACTAAATATAAAAGGAATTATTATAGAGATAATTAATTACGTTAGTTTAGTAATCACATTTACTTGCTAGAGAATAAATGTTGGTTAGTAGAACAATATTGATTGTACCTACAACTAAGTTAACCTAATCCTATGAGGTCACACATTGTAGTAACTAATTGAAATAAGGAAACCGGCCAATAGGAGGAATTAGGGTTAGGTTAGGTCTCTCTCTTATTTTATTCTCCTACTATTATAAAAGGTTATAATAGGAGAGAGGAATAGAACGTTCTTTTTGACAGTAACATTCAAACTAAAAAGAGAGAGAGAAAACCCTATTGTTTCCCTTTGGAAAATCCGGCCACCCTCCCTAAAAAAGTAAGAGAGTGAAATATGTTCATCCTCTTCCGTTCTAGCAAACGTGGGAATCAATTGGTGCTCGTGGACTAAGTAGAGGGACATCAATTGCTGTTCTTTGATCTCTAGCACTTGCAATCCGGTGGAAAACACGCTACAAAGGTTGTACATTATTTTCCCTTGTAATATGATTCATGTTTATGTTATGCATGCGATCTTGTGATAGATGTTAGGAAATTTATTTCCTGAAATTCCGCTATATGCATCTATATGTTCCTACAAAGTGGAGGAAACTGCGGCGAGAGGAAGTGAGGGAGGTGACGGTGTGAGCAAGAAAAAAAGTAAGGGTTTTGGGGTTTTTCACGGGAAGGAGGTAGAGATGGCCAACAGTGCGGGCCAATCTAGCCATCCTGCCCAGCCCACCTCGTGGGTCGTGTGGGTCGGGCCCGCGAAAAGCTCGATCCAGTCCAACTCGAACCGTGAAATTGGTGGGTGGGTCGTGGGCCAGATTTCTTGAGCCCAGCCCACTAAAGCCCACCACTAAAACCGCCCAGCCTCGACCATGAACCGGTTCAGCCGGGCCCAAGTAAATATTCAATCAAATTATGTATTTTTGAATCAATTGTATATGTTTGAACCAAATTACATATATTATAATTCAATCAAATTCAAAAATAATGAAATTATTCATTAATATTAATAGTTGTATATATTTTAATTCATTTTCAAAGGTTTTATGTAACAATAATGAATAATTCCAATGATTAAATAATAATTTTGAAAAAAAAAATCTCATGCCGGCCCACGAGCCCGGTCTAGCCCACTAGACCCACAGACCGGTGTGGGCCAAGATTTTTCATCCCGTGGACTAGACCGCCCAACCCGTGAGTTTCATGGTCCGGTCCTGGGCCGTGAAATCTCAACCCAACCCGCTATGGCCCGCGGCCCGGCCCACCCAGCCCGCACCAGTGGCCATCACTAGAAGGGGGGAATCGAGGAGAGAGAAGGAGGGTGAGGGTTTTGGTTTCCTAATTAAACCGGCAAAAAGGAGGGCTTTGGGGGTTTTGAGGGTTCGATTTCCATATAAGGAAACTTTAGAAATAAATTAATTGGTTTCACTCTTGGCAAATACTACTCAACTATTTATAGATAACTAAAACACCAACATATATATATATATAAACATATATATATATATATATAATAATAATAATAATAATAATAACTTTATAAAAATTAAATAAATAAACACATTACAAACTCGACAACATTAATTATCCATACTCTAACCCTAATAAAATAAGAATATTCGAAATATAAATAACTTAATAATTATAATTAACGCTAAATAAAACGTTCTTAAGAATCGGGGTATTACAGAGCACTTCAACCTCTCAGCCCTACTCCAAACCCTGCTCTTGAGAATAGATCCAAGAAGTGGAATGCTAATGCCTAATGCAAGTACCACCAAGGAAACGGGCATATGACATCGCAGTGCTGGACTTTGAAACACGCCCTACAGGACATAGTTGAAGATGGTAGACTGCTAGTTCCGCCTGCAACAAAAATCATCAACAACAGCAACCCCTTGGGCAGTGCTTAAATAATGTCGGGGAATAGTCATTTAGCACTAATCTTCAAGGTTGAGTCGGAGAGTCCCTCCCCTACCTTCTTTATTTCTTTCATGTCGAGTTTATGTCATTTAGGATTATGATTCTCATAAGCCTTATGTCTAATTTATTTCTAATAAATAAAATAATTGCATTTTCTTTTCGTTTTTATTGGCCTTCCATCATTTTATATATGTTTCTAATTCAATGATGAAACTTAAATCACCTAATGATCTTGTATAATAAAGAGAAATCGAAAAAATAAAATAAAAAATAAAATAAAATAAAAAGTGGACATACTTTGGATTAAGAGTTCTTTCCCTCTTCCCTCCGTCATCTCCAAAAACCCATCACCTTCCATAAGCCATCATCCATAAGCCATCTTCATGCAACCCAGAATAAAAAATCCCTTAAACCATCATCTCCTAATCCTAAACCAAAAAAAAATCATTACAAATCAAAGCACCATAAAATATCCTTCAAACCTTCCAATACCCTAAACACTTGTGTGCAATCCTCAGTACATAAGAAAATCAATGCCAGACAAAAACAAAAACAAAGTGAAAAAATTCAAAGTGCGAAAAAATGAAAAAAGCAAAAGAAAACGCACAAAGCAAATGCAAAAGTTAAAAGAAAAAAAAAGCCAAAGGCAAAAGAAAAAGTCAAGCTAGGGGGAATGCACACAAGTTCTACCCCTCATTCAAATCCTTCAATCCATCAAAACCTTAACCCATATAATCCAAATCCATGATCTTACCTTAGCCCAACCGATCATTCCTTCATTTAAACCTCACTTCTAAAACCTCTAATCTTTCAACCTTTCATCAACCTTAACTCCTTCTTCAATGTATGTATGCCTGCTAGGTTGAAAACCCAAAAGGGCGGCCTAGGCAAAAGTTAGGGCAAAAAAAAAAGAAAAATTCAGATCCAGAACTACGAATGGTCTGATTCTGCAAGGATACGTAGGAATCCTCATCTTGAGGTCCGACCACTTCAATAAAATAAATTAATCAAGGTATAATGATTTGACTTTCTAGAATTCAGGAGCATACTCTTTTTAGATCCTGACATAGACTCGAGTCTGAACCTAGCCAAGTCAAAGCCACTTATATTCATTTAAGTCAAAAATTTGAAACTTTTATTTTTCAATCCAAACTATCCTTGTCCCTGAAGGACTCTACGATGATTCTATGATCTCTAGCGATATTTGACTTTGCCTATATCAACTCCTCAATGAAGAATCCCCAGTAAAGAACTCTGAATACTCAATATAGATCAAGTACATTCCAATCAAGGCTCATAGTGCCTAAATCAAGACAAGATTACCCAAAGTGGGGGTTTCCTATATATGTGGTGGTTCCTCTAAATTAAACTCCCGAAAAGTTGTAATCTGCGGATCTCACTTGCGAACCCCAATTATTTAAAACAGTTTTCGAAAATCAATCTATCTATTTCTAATCATTCTATCTCTCTACCTATCCAGATTTTCTAACCTTTGCATAACCCTGACTTTGCGTTACATTCCATCTTTCTTAGCGTTGCATAACCCTGACCTTGCTTGCATTTCATATTCCTTAGCTTTGCATAACCTAAATCCTTGCATAGCGTCTCATGCGTCCTTAGAGAGTCTAAATTTGCATTTTTTCATCATTATGTGCATTATTGTCTTAGTTGTTTCCACCTATCTTCTAAAATCTTTTTCTACAGGTAATCAGATTGCTTGTAGCTATCGTCCTGCATACTAACTTTGTTTTGCAGAAACCGACGATATATAGATCAGTTCTAAATTGCAGAGCGTTTAGAATCGTTCTCCGTCCCGACACTGTATGCTTTGACTTTCGATTTCCTGAACTCAGTCAAAGTGGGGGCTTTTGTAGACACATCATTGTGTCTCCCCATTTAAGGACCCAATGATAAAACATACCGCGGTTTTGATTGGTTCGACCCAAGGAGAGAGCAGTCCGAATAGCTAGGCCCAAAATTGTTTTAAAGTGTAAAGCTTATTTATTTGCAATAATGATCCAAAGTCCTTTGAAAAAGCCCAATTAATTATTCATGATAATTAATTATTTTTATTTACTATTCTAATAAATATCTTCAGAAATAAATGAATGTTTTCAAAGATATTTTAAAATTAAAATCAGATTTTATCTCGTAAAAGTTGATTTCCGGATTTAAAGGGATAAAAGAAACTCGTACAAAACGCGTTATTTGAAAAAGGTTGTAAGCGTGTCTGACGCAGGCGATGCGCTTGGCTCATTGGCTGGACAACGTCAGGCGCACCAATCTGCGCCTGACATGTGGACTTGGGCGTCACGCAGAGTCGTGTGCCGAACGCACTCTTTGCGCGACGCACAGTTCACTTTCTTATCTTTTTTTTTTTTTTAATATTTTGCTATAAATTTCCCGGATCTAAAAAACAACCTTTTCACGTGCTCTTAACCCCCGAATACTCTCGAATTCTCTCATACTCTCATACTCACATACTCTCATACTTTCATACTTTCACACATAAACACACATACTTTCAAACACCTACACACATATATTGATCGATCTCCACAAGTTTCGTTGAAAGGCTTTACGACTGCTTCTCCCGAAGGTTGTTATCCACTCAGATCCAAGCCACACCGATATATTCTGAGGGTCCTTGAATAAATTTCTTATTTTTATATTGAAGTTACTAACGATTTATTTCATGATGTAGATCTTTAATAAAAATTCGTTCTTTTCTACATTCTAATCTCTACTCCTTTTTATTTTATTATATATTTTCATGATTGTGCTTTCATCACCAACATGCTTATTATTTTTAATCAAATACCTACAGAACTGTTCTAACGCCAAATAAAATAATTGGACAATCTAATTAGGATCCCAGTAATATGATTGCTTTAATAACATGTCACTAAAAATTAGTCTTTTGTTTGTTTAATGAACTAACATAGATTAATATTCAGATTGCATTAAAATATTGCTTGGTTATATAATTGCATGAAATTTGACATGAATCGATATTAAGTAGAGGCTATACATGGGAGAATTTGATTCCTGATCTTATTTGGACCGTCACCCCCGAACTCAATTTATGGTTCATTGACCATTAATGGAGTCATGACGGGGAAATCTACATTGAATAAGTCGTTATGTTGTCCCTACGATTTCCCAATATCCAATTAGGTTTATGAGTCTTCCTTTAAAGACTTGTTGGCGAATTCAAAATATTTTCAATAAAACCTTTACAATGAGGTAGTCAAATACGCGCTCATCCCGGCGTAGGCAATAAAAAACACACCTACAATTAGAATCAATTTTTCCAATATTATATATATTATTAATGTAATATAATTTGCTAACTTAAAACGGAATTTGATATAGAAAATAGAAGATGCAGCAGGGTGGTAGACTTAAGACTTTCAAAATAATTGGTCATGGGTTAAAATCCTCTTACATGTTTTTTTTCTTCTAAAATAAATTTTTTTTTCTTGTTAAGCTACAATGATGTCATGTTAGCATGTGGCACGAGCAGAAAATTGCCACAAATGTGTGCTAACACATTTAAATTATAGTATACAATTGTTAACTTCGTATACTGCAACTGAAATATGGGATTAAATATCTTGAAATTTTACCCTTTTTCATCATATAGTAAAAGATATTTTTTTTTTTTGCCATAATAATCATGAAGTTGTTACTATAGATGTTTTTAGATTGACAATTTTCAAATGAGAATCAAAGATAATTATAAAAGGCAAAATAACTGAGGTCCTCGTGGGAGCTCAATGGTTGGTGCTCCCACCTCCCAACCGCAAGGTCGGGTGTTCGACTCTCATCACTCCCCAATTTGGGGAGTTTGTATAAAAATGTTTGCTTGTGGGTATAAATCCCCTCTACCCAGCCAATGAGCTGGTGTGCCCTGCAGGCTAGTAGCCTAGCAGGGTTGGTCTTCGGACCAATTATCTTTCCTGAACAAAAAAAAAAAAAAAAAAAAAAAAAAAGGCAAAATAACTTAACACTACAACTTAGAGAAATTCATTTTTTAATGAATGGCTTACATAATGATAAATACTTATAACTATATTTAAATGAATTTTATGTTACTCAAAGTTTTCTTTTAAATTTTTTAAAAATAAAAAATTATAAAGCTATTCTATTTTCTGGTTAAATACACTAGATTTTGTACCAATCTGACAAGCAGAGAATTAGAATAGAAGCCACAATAAAGTCTCTTCATAAAGTTTTTCCCTCTAGGTTTTCCTTGGGAGGGCTCTTCTAGGTTTTCACTAGGGCTTCCTTTTCGAAGGTTTTTCTTGGGAATTCCCAAGATCTGATCGCAATTATGGCTTCGAAATCAAGTGTCGAACAAAAAAAAGATGATCTTTTTGATAGTAATGAAGACAATACACAAACTTTGGTGCACAAAGTGAGTGAGGGAGATATTTCTCGGGAGAATTTAACGTCAGAAGAAACAATCGAATGGAATGAGGAGGGTGATGACGAGGAGAACGCAAGGATGGAACTTGGGCTAGTAGGAAAGGTCTGGACGAACCGCCATATAAACGTCAATGCTTTTATTGCTACCCTCAAGAATGTATGGCAACCAAAGCACGGCGTGGAAATCAGTAACATCGGGAAGAATATGTTTGCATTCTAATTCTTTCATTGGAGGGACAAATATCGAGTTTTGGAAGGGCAACCCTGGCACTTCGATCGTCATGCGCTTTTGCTTAGCGAAATTTCAGGTAATGAAAAACTTTCGACCATGGATTTATATATTTTACCTATGTGGGTTAGAGTGTATAAACTCCCACTTAAAGGGAGGCAAAATATCATGAATGTTCAGGCGGTGGGAAACAAAGTAGGAGCCTTTATTAAACTGGACAATTCTGGATGTCATGGAATAGATAAATCTATTAGACTTAGAGTGGCCATTGATGTTAGAAAACCATTGCTGCAAAGTGTGAAAGTGAAAATGAGGGGGGGTATGAAGATAACTTTGATATAAAGTATGAAAAACTCCCCTTATTTTGTTTTTGTTGTGGCAAGTTGGGTCATGGAAGTAAAGATTGCGGGGATTACAATGAAGAGGACCGTATGGAGTGTAGATATGGGGGGTGGTTAAAGGCTTCGCCATGGAAGCCAAGACAAGGAGAAGCTACACAAGGTCCACCTTCACAGGGACTCACGTGTGCAAAGAAGCTGTTTGTAGTAAAACCCAAAGCACCTGACAAACCCATAATCCAGAACCATGTCCATGAGGTTCTAGGCAAACTGAGTGACTGCAAGTTAGGAGACATGGAGGCTGAAAACATCGAGAACAGGAGAGAGGTGCAAGAATGTGGGGCTCCAGGAGAAAGAGAGTTATGTACTCAAGGAGGTATTGACAAACATGCAGAGGGCAACGTCCTCTTTGACAGTGTGGACTTACATTGTGAGTTAGGTCCATCCTCACAGTTGAACAATCAGATAAAAAAGAAGAAATGGACTCGAAATAACCGAGCACACAAAGGTCACAATGATGGGAAAAATACGCAGAGAGAGGTGACAGATGTGGGTGATAAAGAAAGGAAGGATGAGAAGGAAAGGGTGGTAATTGGGAAGAAACGAGGGAATAGAGAGGTGAATGAACATGGCTTTGACATGATGGAAGTGGAGTCTGAACTTGTTTTAAAGAAAATAGGCTTGTATGTTGAATCAAGTGACAAGCAGGCAGTTCCAACTATTGAAGAAAATGTGGCGGACCCCACACATAGGGCCCTCGGTGAACCATGAGATACATCCTTTCGTGGAACTGTAGGGGTTTGGGGAATATCCCTACGGTGAATGCGTTGAGACGTTTAGTCTTGACGGAAAATCCCCAATTAGTCTTCATCATGGAGACAAAGTTAAAAAAGCATGAGATGGAGAAAATAAAAAATAAGCTGAAATTTGAAGGGATGATGGTAGTGGATTGCAAAGGGGAAGGCAGGAAAAGAAGTGGGGGGGGTTGGTGCTTCTGTGGCACAATAACTCAAATGTTGTGGTGAAATCTTTTTCACAAAATCATATAGATGCAGTGGTGGAGAAGGCAAATGGTGGTGATTGGCGTTTCACCGGCGTATACGGGTACCCAGAAGAGGATCAAAAGCACAAAACAGGCCACTTAACTCGTGCCTTAGCAACTGATTCTCGTCTTCCGTGGCTTTGTGCTGGAGATTTTAATCTCATATTAGCTGCAAGTGAAAAGAAAGGGGGAGATGACTTCTGTTACAATAACGCTAGCATGTTTCGAGACGCTGTTCAAAATTGTGAGCTTGAGGATCTTGGGTATGTTGGCCACGATTTCACGTGGACAAATAATAGAGGTGATGAGAAGAATATTCAAGAGAGATTAGATAGGTTCCTAGCTGGACCTAATTGGCGAGCAGCATACCCGGGCTATTTTGTAACGCATCTTGCAAAATGTAATTATGATCATGTTCCTCTTTTGCTATGTATGAAAGGAAGTGTGGTTGCTGCTGATCCGAGAAGAAAGAAAAAATTATTCAGGTTCGAAGAGATGTGGCTTCGTGAAGAGAAGAGCTTGGAGATTATAGAGCAATCATGGACAAAAGGGGGCGAGGTAGGCTCCAATATTGCGAGAACAGCAAACTCTTTGAGCTCGTGGAGTAAGACCGTTTTTGGGAATGTGGCAAAGGAGATTAGGGAATGCAAGAATCATTTGCTTACACTCATGGAAAAGGATCAAACTAAGAGTGTAATTGAGCAAATGCGTAACCTTGATATGCGAATGGAGGAACTTGAGCAGCGTGAGGAAGCTTACTGGCACCAAAGAAGTCGCCAAAATTGGCTTAAATATGGGGACAAAAATTCAAAATTTTTCCACATAAAAGCTAATCAAAGGCGAGAGAGAAATCACATTGAATATATCAAAGATGAGACAGGGAAGAAATATGAAGAGGAGACCCAAATTACTGAAGTTTTTACAGCTCACTTCGAGACCCTTTTTACCGCAAATGTGCAATCTGATACAAGCACGGTGCTTCATTTAATAAAACCGAGTGTTTCAGAGACAATGTCTCACTCTTTTAGTGATACGTTTACGGGGGAGGAGGTAGCTAAAGCCTTTGCTCATATGCACCCAACAAAAGCGTCGGGACCGGATGACATGAGTGCCTTAATCTATCAGAAATCATGGAGTCTCATTGGATCAGATTTGATTGATAAAGTTTCGGGCATTCTGAATCATGGTGAAAATATTGGTTCTATTAATGAGACATATCTTGCTCTTATTCCGAAGAAAAAGCTATGCGAGTCTCCTGCTGATTTTAGACCAATAAGTTTATGTAACGTCCTTTATAAGCTGGTTGCGAAAGTCCTTGCTAATAGATTGAAGAAGGTGTTACCAGAGATCATTCATGAGTCTCAGAGCGGTTTTGTTCCGGGCAGGCTAATAACGGATAATATCCTCGTGGCTTATGAATGCTTTCATTATCTTAGAAAAAAGAGAAAAGGAAAAAAAGGTTTTTTGGGCTTAAAATTAGATATGAGTAAAGCATATGACCGGGTGGAATGGCACTTTTTGGAGAGCATGATGTTAAAAATGGGTTTCCCGAGTCATTTTGTTCATCTCATTCTAGCATGTGTTTCCACTGCGTCGTTCTCAGTTCTGGTTAATGGGCAACCTTCTAGAAGGTTTCTCCCTTCAAGAGGGCTTCGCCAAGGAGATCCTTTATCTCCGTTTCTATTTATTATATGTGCAGAGGACCTGTCGGCCTTAATGCGTGACGCGGAAGAAAGGAAACTGATTCATGGAGTGCGAATTGCGAAAAATGTTGATCCCATCACTCATCTTTTTTTCGCCGACGATAGTTTGCTTTTTGTTAGAGCAACGGAAGAAGAAGTCGAGCAAGTATTGGAAATTCTTTCTATCTATGAAGCTGCTTCTGGTCAGAAACTGAATATGGATAAATCTGAAATGTCCTATAGCCGAAACATCGAGCCCGAACGAATTAACATGCTTCAGATGAAGTTGTCATTTAAGGCCGTAGAAGGACATGAAAAATACTTAGGACTACCGACGTACATTGGTAGTTCAAAGAAGAGGGTTTTCCAAAATATTCAGGAAAAAGTCTGGAAAAAGCTTGAAGGGATGGAAGGGCAATTTTCTTTCACAAGCAGGCCGTGAAGTCTTGATAAAGTTTGTTGCTCAAGCTATTCCTACGTATGCTATGCAGTGTTTTCGCACTTCCTTGTAGCATTTTAGATGAGATTGAGAAAATGTGCCGGAGCTTCTTTTGGGGCCAAAAAGGTGATGAGAAAAAAAGTAGCTTGGGTGGCTTGGGAGAAAATGTTTGTGTCGAAGCGAGAAGGGGGTCTTGGGTTTCGTGACTTAAGAGCTTTCAATAAAGCAATGCTTGCAAAACAAGCATGGAGAGTTCTATCAAACCCACAGTCCCTTATGGCTCGAATTTTGAAAGGTAAGTATTTTCCGAAGACTGACTTTTTTATTACTCCAGTTCGGGCAGCAACAAGTTTCACTTGGCGATCAATTTGTTCTGCGCGAGAGCTGCTCTGTAAAGGGCTGCGAAGAGTTGTAGGGAATGGCCTCCACACGAGAATCTGGCAGGACCCATGGGTGAATGGACTTCCCAACTGCAAGACAATTCCATGTAACATTGAGATTGAGGAGGGAAGACCCCTTAGTGTGCACGAATTGGTAGAGATTGGACAATGGAAGCAGGAGACCCTTAATCAATGGTTTACAGAAGAGTGTGTGGCTGCAATAAAAAAAATCTCTCTGCCTCGTTTCCCTGTGGATGATATGTGGTCTTGGCGTTTCTCTAAGGATGGAAATTTCAGTGTGAAAAGCGCTTATTATCAAGAGCTCAGGAGTTCGAGGCTAGTAAATGTGGCTAGCTCTTCGAGTTCGAATGGCCAAATATGGGAGAAATTATGGAATGCAAAAGTTCCACCAAAAATTAAAAATTTTGGGTGGAAAATTCTTCATGGTGGAGTACATGTGAGAGTAAAGCTAGCAAAGAGGGGAGTGCAAGTGGATACTATATGTCCCCTTTGTGGAATGGAAGAAGAAACAATTGATCATCTTCTCATGGCTTGTGAAGTGGTAAAAAAAATCTGGTATGTATCGCCACTCCGAATTAATTTTGATAGCTCACAAAGTCTCTCCTTTGTAAACTGGGCTGCTGTCATGGCGAAAGAGAACAAAGAAGATAGCTGGTGGGATCTTCTCTGGAGTTTGGTATGGGGAATCTGGTTAAAGCGCAACAAGTGGGCTTTTGAAAAAAAAAACTGAAGTGGAGGAAGTGATCCAAAGAGCAGTCTCTATCATAGGTGAATTTGAGCTTGCAAACCTTGAAAGAGATGGTTTGAAGAAGGTTGTGAAAATTCCATCGAAGTGGAAGCCTCCAGCAGCCGAGAAATACAAAGTAAACACAGATGCTGCAAAGAAATCTGGGAACTTGGTGGGATTTGGAACTGTGATGAGGGATAATGTTGGGGATGTAATGGTTGCCGCTTGTGACTGGATCGAGGGTGATTTTCCTACTGAAATTATGGAAGCCATGGGTGCGCGGTTTGCTATGCAAATAGCTCTGGAAGCTGGCCTTAAAGACATAGTCCTTGAAACAGATAATGCTCAACTGTGTTCCCATCTGCAGAAAAGGAAGGTGGAACATACGGATTTTGGCCTGATTGTAGGAGACATCCTCAAGCTTGCTGACAGCTGTGATTCTATCTCTATTTCGCAAGTCAGACGTAGTGGAAATCAAGTAGCTCACTATATGGCAAAAGATAGTTTCTCTTATAATGGTCAGCGTGTTTGGATAGAAGAGTATCCTGTTACTCTTGAAGCTTATATTGTAACTGACTTTGAAAGTTTGGAGCTTTAGTTATACAAGTGGTTTTTTCCTGTAAAAAAAAAAAAAAAAATTTACCAATCTGAAACTTTTTGATTTGGTGCTGAAATATTGATCTTAATTTCTTAAGGATCACTTGAATGTAAAATATATATGCAAATATATTGTCTATTTAATTAGATAAGCCACACTTCTATTATCTTTTATCCAAGTGGATAATATAATTTCTTCCATGTAAATTAGATTTCATTAGTAAATATACTAAATCATTGTTTCACTACTTTAATGTCTTTATTATGTCATTAATTATCAATGTCTACACCAAGAGATGCCAATGGCTCGGTGGAGTTGCAATCGCATTCGACACCGCTTCCATCCGCTCCATTAGATCCATGAGTCACTTGCATAATCCATCATTCATATCCTTCCTTCCATCATCAGTGGACTTATCCGGTAGATTAGATGATTAACGGTTAAAGTTGTCTTTCAAAAAATGTTTACATCCTCTTTAGAAGTTAACTATTTTCACCCCTAAATATTGTAATTTAAAAAAGAACAATAGAAAATGGTAATATATTTTTTTACCAAAAAATTTATGAGAAGTTTGTATTGTTTTTTGCATGTATTCTTCTAATCTTTATTCAGTTTTAGTAATTAAAAATATATAAAATATTTAATGATGGATGACAAAATAACGATGGTTGTATTTAGGCGTCTTGTGAGCATGGGCGGATCTACTATGGATTCACTGGGTTCAGATAAACCCATGATTTTTGGAAAAAAAAAACTATGCAGTGTTTTTTTTGGAAATAAAAATAAATTAGAAACTGAGTTATATACTGTTTACGTGTAAAGTTGAATACGAGAACTAAGAGTGGTGGGATGGTTTTTGCTTGCTAGCTACGTTGCATATGGCACGGGATCGAGTCTCAGTAAAAGGAAAACCGATCTTTTTTCTATTTTTTCCCCTTTGGTTTTATCCACGGGATCGAGTCTCAGTAAAAGGCTAAAAGCAAAACCCATCTTTTTTCTACTTTTTTTTTCCTTTGGTTTTATCTAAAGTCTAAAGTCTAATAATATGCCTTCCCTAATTCTTATTCTTATTGCCTCCAGCCTCCACGACCACTCATTCTCTCCAGCCTCCACTTCCTTAATTCTTATTCTAATTTGACTATGAATCTATTGTTATGACAGATATGAGAAAGAACAAATAACGAATGCAGAAAAGCAATAAACAACACACAAATTTACGTGGTTCACCAACATTGTGTTGGCTACGTCCACGGGCAGAGAGAGAGAATAATTTTATTGATGAAGAGGAATATCAGATTACAGATGTATTTTGGCACTAATGACGATTTAAAATGAAATTAGGTTAAATAACAAGTTAAAATCCTTTTCAGAAATCGCACTCGCGTCTCATTAAACCTCCACCCGATCGGGTCGGGCGGTCCACTTTACCAGACGAGGAATGTTCTCGGGCCCGATCAGGAGGCCTTCGCCCGGTCGCTCCCCCGTTCGAGATCGGTACCTTGCCCGATCAGGCGAACACGCCCAACGCCATCGGGCGCCCTTGCTTCCAAGCCTCAGCTTGGACCTTCGACCCCGCCCGGTCTGGCGGCATCGCCCGACTTGATCGGGCAAGCCTGCACACACGCAAATCGTCGAACAGATTCATGGCATAATTCCTACAAATCTCCACCTTGACTTGAATCCTCTCACAATAAACCAGATAACAGACGCATTGAACACAATGCCCATATTCTCCCTGCAACCAGATTTGCCCCGAAAGACAACCAAACCAGATTTGTCCCTTAAGGACACCAGATTAGCCCCTAAGGCCCCCAGACTTGCCCCAAAGGGCAATTAGCAATCACAAACATTGAGCAAGTTCAAACAATGTTGAAACTTGCTCTGCGGAACCGGCTTGGTGAACATATCAACAGGATTATTAGTTGTACCTACTTTCTTCACCTTAACCCTTGTCTCACTCCTAAGAAAACGATATCTCACATCAATGTGCTTAGTCCTCTCATGATGGACTTGAACCTACTAACAACACTGACTGCATGTGCAAGATCAGGTCTAGTGCAGATCGTAGCATACATCAAACTCCAAACTGCACTAGCATAGGGATCCCGACTCATGTACTCCTTCTCCTCAGCAGACTTGGGTGCAAAAGCAACAGGCAAATGACTATTGGAGGCACTTGGAGTATCTATAAGCTTAGCTATTGATATGCCAAACCTTGACAAAATCTTCTGAATGTAACCTTTCTGTGACAAGAAAAGTTTCCTCCGATCTCTTTCCCTATAAATCTCCATCCCCAAAATCTTTTTCGCAGCACCCAAATCCTTCATCTCAAATTTAGCACTGAGAAGACCCTTCAATCTCTGAATATCAGACTTGGACTTTGCAGCTATGAGCATATCATCTACATACAGGACCAAATAAATCAATGATCCATCATCCAGCTTGTTGTGATACACACAACAATCATACAGACTCCTTTTGTAGCCCAACTCAATCATATAGCTGTCAAATCTTTTATACCACTACCTAGGAGACTGCTTTAGCCCATACAAGGTCTTCTTCAGTTTGCAAACATAGTCTTCTTTTTCAGGTTCTTGGAACCCATCTGGTTGAGTCATATAAATCTCTTCTTCTAACTCCCCATGTAGGAAAGTTGTTTTCACATCTAGTTACTCAAGTTCAAGATCCTGATGTGCAACTATTGCTAGTAACACCCTGATGGAAGTGTGTCTGACCACTAGTGAGAAAATCTCGTTATAATCAACCCCTTCCCTTTGAGTGAACCCTCTTGCAACAACCCGAGCTTTATACTTGACCCCCTCAGAAGGTGAGGTCCCTTCCTTCTTCTTGAAAACCCTTTTGCAGGTGACAATCTTTCTCTCCTTAGGACGTTTGACTAGCTCCCAAGTCTGATTCTTATCCAGAGACTCTATTTCATCTCCCATTGTAGCGAGCCATTGAGCATACTCACTACCTGATACAACTTGTTTGTAGGTGGATGGCTCATGAGTATCTACCTCCACCTCCTTAGCAACCTGCAGTGCATAAGCAACCATATCCTCAAAACCATACCTCCTAGGAGATCCCACACCAACTCTTCTAGCTCTATCAAATGCTATGCTAGTTCGATGTGCTCAGATTAGGCCGATTGATGACTAGAAGATTCAAATTCAGTAGCACCATGTTGATCTTCTCCACCTTGGTGCTGTGATTCACTCAAATCATGAGTGACTTGCAGCTCCACCTGGTTATCAACATTACTACTAACAGACACCACCATGGACTTCACATTGGGGTTAAGCATATAATTTTCATCAAATATTACACTTCTATTAAGTATAACTCGACTCTCAGAAGGTTACCAGATTCTATCGCCCTTAACTCCACTCCCAAAACCCACAAATACGCCCTTCTTAGCTCTAGTTTCTAATTTACCGTCACTTACATGATAATAAACAGTGGAACAAAAAACTCTCAACAAAGAATAATCTACAGGCTTACCAGACCACACCTCATAAGGTGTTTTACAATCAATACCAGTGTGAGGTCCACGGTTGATCAGATAGCAAGCTGTACTTACAGCTTCTGCCCAAAATCTTCTAGCTAACCCAGCATTAGAGAGCATGCACCTCGCTCTCTCCAACAATGTCTGATTCATGCGTTCTGCTTCCCTGTTTGGTTGTGGAGTATCCCTGATAGTATGATGGTGAGCAATCCCTTCATTCTTGCAAAACTCATTAAACTCGGACCAACAGAACTCCAGACCATTATCACTACGCAGCCTTTTGATCTTCCTTTCAGCTTGATTTTCCACCAATGCCTTCCACTGCTTGAAATGCTTGAAAGCCTCACTTTTATGCTTCATCATAATTACCCAAGTCATTCTTGAATAATCATCGATCATCGACACAAAGTACCTGTGACCTCCAATAGATTCAACTCGGGAAGGACCCCAACAATCAGAGTGGATATCACTAGAGGAAAAAAGCCCAAGGGTTACGGTCAAAAGGGGCCCAAGGGCTGCGTTTTTTGACCGCAGCCCTTAGCATTTAGGAAAGGCTGCGGCTAGGGCAAAAACCGCAGCCCTTGGTGGGGTAAGGGCTGCGGTTAAGGGCCAAAACCGCAGCCCTTGGTGAGTTAAGGGCTGCGGTTTTGGCCCTGAACCGCAGCCCTTTACCCACCAAGGGCTGCGGTTTTTGCCAGGACCGCAGCCCTTGTGACCCAAAAAAAAAAAAATTTTTTTTTTTTTTTTTTTGCATTTTCTAGCCCAAAATGATCCCCAAACAATTATATATATAGAAAAGTATCATTTTACATTGCAAATTATATTTTTTATACAAATATATAAGAAGTTACAAAAACATGGTACTCCAGCCTTGCATTCAATTTGACAGCTTCATATTTTCTCTTCTTGAGGAGCAGCATCCTCTTGTAAAGTCCCGCTTGGCATGCATCCATATGACAAAGATGCATTGCCTACACAATATGGCAAGCTCTAGAGCGTCATATAGACTGATCAGACTAAGGCATCCATAATAAGCACCAAAGTATGAAATCTCACCTATGCAGCTTTCAGTTTGACATCCTTCAAAGAAGCTCTTGGCTACAACCAAAAATCCAGTCACTACAGATAATCAGTTCAAAAGAAACCAACATCCTATATAAAGAACAATCTCAAACAAACTTACGCCATTCATATAGCAAATCATCTTCTAAAGCAGAATACAAGTTTGAGAAAAAGATGTGCATATGATCGGAAACACAAAGTTGATTGACATATTAATACATAGCAATGCACCTTTAGGAAGTTTGGTATAAGATTTGACCCGTCATAATGGTTCTTTATCCACTATTCTTCAACATAAACTATCCTGCATCACCAGATCAATGCATGGCCAGGTTAGCTATATCTACCTTCCTCGAGTTATACATACTAAAGTACAGAGCTGTACTTGATTCCACCACAGCACCACTTCTTCCAATGTGGTGCCTTCAACGAGCTTTTCTGCCTGTGTTGCAGAATTTTGAGGATGGCAAGGTGGTTGTGTGTGTGTACGTGTTTGTGTGTGCCGGGAGGGGGGTAGAGATGAAGCCTTATCTTTTTAATTGCATATAGATTAATCCAATCCTATTACTTGTTTTACAGCTAGCACCAAAAGAAAAATGGAGAGATTTTCTAATCAAATCCAAAATATAATATGGAACATCCTCAATAACATGTGATTTAAATCTTGGCTCATTTTGTATGCATAATTAATATACAGCTAGCAGATACCAAAAATCCAGGAAAGCAAAACAAGTTGTGTTGATCACATGTGCTAACTACCAGTAAGAAATACTATGACAGCAGGACTATGGCTATATTTTGACTTCACAAAACCAATTTCAGATAGATAGAGTTATGGCTTTATTTGACAGAAACGGACGGTTTGAACACAACTTTCAAATGCTGCAATAACAACCAGGAACATATAATATATCTCGTATATATTTATACTAGGGCGGGGGTGTGTGCATGGCGGGGGTGTGTGTGCAGGGGGGTGTGCATGGTGGGGGCGTGGAGCAAGGGGGTTGTGCATGGGAGGGGGTGTGTGCGGGGTTACCGGGGGGTGTGCAGGGGGTGTGCAGCAGGGGGGGTCTCGCATAGGGGGTGGTGTGCTTGTAGGGACGGGGGCTACAAAGGTAGGTGTGTGCATGGCGGGGGTGTGTGTGCGGGGGGGTGTGTGCATGGTGGGGGCTGTGGAGCAAGGGGTTGTGCATGGGAGGGGGTGTGTGCGGGGTTCTTTGGGGGGTGTGTGTGCAGGGGGTGTGCAGCAGGGGGTCTCGCATAGGGGTGGTGTGTTGTGTAGGAGACGGGGGCTACATCGGTAGGTGGGGGGGTTGGAGCATAGGGGTCTATTCATGGCAGGGGGTGTGTGCATGGCGGGGGGTGCATGGCGGGGGGTGTGCATGGCGGGGGTGTGTGGGGGTGTGAGTGCAAGGCGTGGGGAGGAGGAGTTGTGGGAAGGGGGGCCTTCTCATTATATGAAGGATTGTTTTGGCCAAAAACATGTGATATCCCATTATCCCATACTATTATGCATATATGAGTTGTTTCATGTTAGAGAATAGGATGGGAAATACTTAGCTCATTAGTACTGAAAAACTATTTATCATTTGACCAAATCTTATGATTTATTTTGGTATCCATATATATGTGACATACAGTTTTCTATGCATATCGCATATGCTGATATATATATGAGTGCCATAAAAACCTCATCATGTGGTTGGATGATCAGTTTTGCGAAATAAAAAAAAAATCAAATCAAACAATTGTTCGTAGTTTAATAATTTTTAGAAAATCAGTACCGTATTAGCATTAACAAGTGCAAAAGTCAAATTATTTAGAGAATGGCTTGGTATTGTTTGATTTACAGTTTAGCCATAATCTTCATGTTCATATGATTTAGATAGATGATCAAGCAAATAAAGTTTAAAAAACAATCACTTAACCATGGATCAAACAATTAAAGCCCTAAAACAATCACTTAGATGCATATTAGGCCAAGAAATTCCACAAATATCAATAACTAACTAACTTCACCAAATTTTAAGCATGAAGCAAGCAATAACGGCCAAACACAATTGAACAAAACCAACACCATGATCCCAAAGGGGGATACAATGCCCATACTAATTACTCGAACAATCATCTTCAACTAAGGGGGAAAAGGGGATAAATAAGGTTCATCCTCGAACAATCAACTTCGGATAGAAGGGTTCTAATTTCTAAAATATAACTCAGTAAAAAACAAAAAAGAGTGAGAATAAGACATACCTTTTCTCATTCTCCATATATACATTACAAGTTAATATGTAACGCCAAACAATGCAAGCACCGTATCCAGCCCCAATATTCAATCATTATGCATCTCACAACAAGATCCAAACAGCTTCTAACCATAGGAAGAATTGAACTTCTACCTCAAATTTGGCAGAAAAAACATTTAGTACTAGTGAAACAGAATCCACTTACATTTGGCAAATATTTAGCGAAAAGGGCACAATTCAAGAGACTACCTCTCAATCATATGCACTCACACATCAATAGTTGAATCCAAAGAAAATGTGTTATAATGAAGATTCATGGTACATAACTCTAAACAATGGTATTTCCCAAGACAGATTCCTAAACCTAGAAAGATATTCACTTTTCACTTCAATTGATCAAGATTGTAGTGCATACCATGACATTATATCATGCAACAAAAGAAGCTCTGCACACGAAATTCTGCCAGAAATTCATTATTATATCACTTATTATCTTTTATTATAAAAGAAGAAAAGAAAAGAAAAGAAAACTCGTCAACAATAATATGTAAAAGGGAAACACACCTTAGGTTATCCCATTTCAGCTGCAAAGATATGATCTACCGCTCCGAAATCTCTCATATTATTCCAAAAAGATGGTCTAGCACACCTACAACCCGATCTATCACTACCATTTGTTCGCACAGTTGACACAATCATAGAGTTTTAATTAACCAACATGTTCCCCCTTATGGATTTCAGACCCTAATCAATAACATGGAAAAAATTATTGTCACCATGCATGTGCCATATCCCGCAAGTGCAAGTAAACATCAAGAAGAAACTTATAATCACCAAATGCAGAATGATAAGCTCGTGTATCATATTGTGGTGACCAAGTATGAGCATTCTCAGACTCATTATGAACAAACTTTTGATTGCTCGCAGACAAAAAGAACCACCGAAACAGTGAAGATGAACTACAAACTATACTCATAAGCAACCTACAAGACCTCAATCATCTATATGTGCACTAGTGCAAGGCGCCAAAGTTTCTGCAGACAGGATCATCAACATGAAGCCTTAACCTCTAGCAAAGAAATCTATACAACAGCAAGGTGAGTGCGGGCGGCAGAGTTAGGGGGATTCAATCACAAGCAGTGAGGGGTACCATGTGGTGGATGTTTGCTGGGGGAGAGAGGTTGGAAATCGAACTCGCTTAATAATTCGTAATTAGTCCTACATTGTGATGACCATTTTTAGGTTTTACACGCTTCAAATCTAATCCAATTTCCATATTGTTATACCAACTATCAATATCATAATTCAACCATAAAAAACAACCCATCACATGAAAGATCAATCACCACAAAATAGAAAAGAAAAGGGCAAACCTTATCATTTCAAACAAACCATTCAAAATACAAACAGATCCAAAACTCCAATTCTCCAAAAAAATACATCAACCCACAAAAAAAAACCACATATTACATTAAACAATAACTGAAAATTAAATCATCAACAAAACAAAAAAAAAAAAAGATGACATTACCTGCTTGGCCTTGTAACCAGGACGACGAGCTTTATCAGGGCGAGTTGGGTGAGAAATGCGAACAATGGAAGGAAGCTGACGATACAACCACTGCAGCACCGGTGGTCGAGCGACCAAATCGAAAGGAGGAGATGAGTGAGGGAAGCAGGCGCGACTGAGGAGAGAGAAGATTGAGGGAAGCAGGCGCGACTGAGGAGAGAGAAGAGTGAGGGAAGGAGGCGCAGCGACGAGGTGGCAACCACAGCCGATGTCGGAGAGAGCAGCCGAGGTCAGAGAGAGGGGCAGGGGCGTGACCGCTTGAGTGTGAGAGAGATAGAGAGAGGCAGGGGAGTGAGTTAGAGAAAGAGAGGCGAGGATTCACTGATTCAGTAGCTAGGGTGTGGTTTGAGTGGGGGGATTCACTTCAGTAGCGAGGGAAGTTTTAAGGGGGAAATAAAAAGGTGAAGGGCTGCGTTTGTATAAAAACCGCAGCCCTTTGTACTAAAGGGCTGCGGCTTTTGGGCTAACCGCAGCCCTTTGTACTTAAGGACTGCGGTTGTTTAAAACCACCCTTTGTACTTAAGGACTGCGGTTGTTTAAAAACCGCAGCCCTTGACATTGTTTCCTCTAGTGTATAATCAAGTGTGCCCTTTGTAGTACGCACAACCTTTGTAAACTTGCTGCTATGAAGCTTCTCAAACACACAATGCTCACAGAACTCTAGATCCTGCACCTTGTGCCCACATAGAAGATCCCTTATTGACAGAATTTGCATCCCCCTTTCACCCATATGTCCAAGCCTCATATGCCACAGCTTGGTCATATCCTCCCCGTGAACCTCATATGATGCGACAACAGCAAAACTTGTCACAGTAGAACCTTGAAGAAAATATAAGGTACCATTTTTAATACCTTTTAGAACCACCTTCGAACCCTTGCAGACACTCATAACTCCACCTTCACCTTGAAAACTGAAACCTCTACTGTCAAAAAGACTCAAAGATATCAGATTCTTTGTTATCAGTGGAACATGCTAAACTTCGTTCAAGGTACAGAATGTACCATCATGAGTCCTCAACCTGATGGAGCCTATTCCAACTACTTTGCAGGCAGCACTGTTGGCCATAGAAACATTGCCCCCATCTATCCGCTCATAAGTTGAAAAACACTCCCTGCATGGACTAATATGATACAATGTCCTAGAATCAAGAACCCACACATCCTTATAATGTGACTAGTTATTAGCAACTAGCGCCAGATCTTCCTCAGAATTACCATCAGTTTCTGCCAGAGCAACAGAGCCTTCATTCTTGTCCTGCTGCTTCTTTTTCTTAGGACATTCATTTTTCCAATGCCCCTTTTCTTTACAGTAATTACAGACATCATTAGTTTTAGGACCTTTAGAATTCGAATTTTTATGGTTCGATTTCTTTTTACCATATTTTCCTTGTCCCTTACCCCCAGTAACAACTAATCCTGATGTCTGATTTTATGTACTAGAACCGGATGCCTGATGATGGACTTCTCTAGTATGAAGATCATATCTTACTTCTTCTATTGACAGACTATCTTTCCCAACAATAAAAGAATCCACAAAATTCTCATACGATAAAGGCAAAGATACTAACAGAATTAAAGCAGCATCCTCGTCATCTACTTTAACATCAATATTACGAAGATCTAGCAAGATAGTATTCAATTTATCTAGATGGTCCCTCAGAGACATACCTTCCTGCATACGCAGGCTGAACAGACGTTGCATCAAAAGCAACTTAATGGTTAGAGATTTCGACATGTATAGACTCTCTAACTTCAACCACAGACCGGCGACGGTTTCCTGCTCCGCAACCTCAGTAATTATGTCGTCAGCCAGACACAACATAATAGTTGAATGTGCCTTCTCCTCCAGAACGTCCATCTCAACGGTTTCTGAATCCGATGACTTCTTTGCCAACGGTGCCCACAACCCCTGTTGCTTTAGTTTAGCCCGCATCTTGATTTGCCACAGACTGAAACTGTTTCTCCCAGTGAATTTATCAATTTTCACATTCATCCCATACATCTTTCTCACTCGGATTGAAAACAAAGCTCTTGATACCAACTTGTTATGACAGACATGAGAAAGAACAAATAACAAATGCAGAAAAGCAATAAACAACACACAAATTTACGTGGTTCACCTATGTTGGCTACGTCCACGGGCACAGAGAAAGAAAATAATTTTATTGATGAAGAGGAATATCAGATTACAGATGTATTTTGGCACTAATGACGACTTAGAACGAAATTAGGTTAAATAACAAGTTAAAACACTTATCGGAAATCGCACCCGCGTCTCATTAAACCTATGCCCGATCGGGTCGGGCGGTCCAGTTTACCAGACGAGGAATGTTCTCTGGCACGATCGGGCGGCCTTCGCCCGGTCGCTCGCCCGGTCGAGATCGGTACCTCGCCCGGTCACTCGAACACACCCTACGCCATCGGGCGCCTTTGCTTCCAAGCCTCAGCTTGGACCTTCGACCCCACCCGGTCTGGCGGCATTCGCCCGACTTGATCGGGCGGGCCTGCACACATGCAAATCGTGGAACAGATTCAAGGCATAATTCCTACATCTATATCCCTATACATGTATCTAAATCTAAATTCTAGCACATAATGGTCACAACCGTCAGTCCGTCAACATGGCAAACTGAAAATTCCAGGTTTTTTGGAGTGAAAATATAGCCATAAATAAGCACAAGGCATTATAAATATGAAGAACAATATGGTTATGTATGTCTTGCTCAAATCCCATCAAAGTATGAAAACTCGTATAATGCTTTCGTAATTTTTTATCGATGTAATGTAATGAACTGACATCCTATTTAGCTATTATAATTTGATATCTAAATTAATGTATTGAATTTTCTAAGTAAATAATTGTAGTTTATTTTTTGACCGGCTCCGAACTCTTTTGGTTGGATTCCTGGATCCGCCGCCTTGTGAGAGGGCGTTAATATAATCGTCTATCTTATAATTTTCTTTTGGATTTTTTGTCCCAAATTACTTTTAACTTTCAGGTTTGTGCGAGAAACTACCTTATAAAAAAACTATTGTCCCAAACTACCTTACTTTTACCATTTTGTTGTTGACAACTACCTAATGCTGGTTTTCGGAGTTGATTTTTTTTCAGTTCATAATTGTGGGCGAAAACAAAGTTACCCTTGTGGATATTGTTTGAGATTCGAGGAGACTACGAATGTGAGTGACAGGGTGATTGTTTCATTTTGAGTTTGACTAGAAGAGGAATTTAATGGTGGATTGGTGGTATAAAGTGTCGAAATAGATTAATGTGTGAGAGAGAGAGAGCGCACAGGGAAATGGGAAGAATAGGGTGGGGAAAATGAAAAAAGGGTTTAAAGAGGTCAAGTGATATTACGTGATATTAAAAAAAACTGGAAAAAAAAGAGTCAACACCGTAAACCGACATAGGGTAGCTGTCAGCAACAATATGGTAAAAGTACCCTTTCGTTATTTACCGCCCGTATTTACTAAAAATCGCCCGTATTTTTTTCAAGATTTTCCTAAACTACCCCTCTCCTTTCACCCCACTCTTAGTCTCTCACCTCTCATCCAACTTCACCTCACTCCACCCCTTGGACCTCCACCACCACAGGACCACCACCACCACCACCACCGGACCACCACCACCACCGACATAACACCACCACCACCACCACCGGACCACCACCACCACCGACATACCACCACCACCACCACCGGCGAACAACCACCACCGGAGCCGGACTCGCGTGCCACCACCACCGGAGCCGGACTCACGCGTCACCACCACCACCACCACATACCACCACCACCACCACCGGCGACCAACCACCACCGGGCGAACAACCACCACCACGGAGCCGGACTCGCGCGCCACCACCACCAGTGTACAAGTGTTTTTTTCGTTTCCACTGAGGAAACGAAATAAAATTTCGTTCCCTCCATGGAGGAAACGAAATAGATCTTTGTTTCCTCCATGGAGGGAACGAAATTTTGTTTCGTTTCCTCCATGGAGGAACCGAAATTTTGTTTCGTTTCCTCCATGGAGGAAACGAAAATTCCGTGGAGGAAACGAAAAAACACTTTGGTTCCATTGTTTTTTCAAAAAACTCGGAAATTCAAAAAAAAAAAAAAAAATTCATGGAACCAAACCAAAAAACACTTTGGTTCCATTGTTTTTTCAAAAAACTCGAAATTCAAAAAAAAAAAAAAAAAAATGGAACCAATGTGTTTTTTCGTTTCCTCCATGAAAATTTTCCATGGAGGAAACGAAATAGATCTTCGTTTCCTCCATGGAGGGAACGAAATTTTGTTTCGTTTCCTCGGTGATGGTCTGCCATAGGGTGGTCTGCCGGTGGTGGTGGTGGTGGTGCGGGTGGTGGTGGTGGTATTGGTCTGTCGGGTGGTGGTGGTCTGGTGGTGGTGGTGGTGGTGGTGTCGTCGGTGGTGGTGGTCCGTCGGTGGTGGTGGTTGTGGTGATGTGAGGTGAAGTTGGATGAGAGGTGAGAGAGTAAGAGTGGGTGAAATGGGAGGTGTAGTTCAGGAAAATTTTGAAAAAAATACGGGCGATTTTTAGTAAATACGGGCGGTAAATAGTAATGCCCTAAAAGTAAGTTAGTTTGGGATAATAAATTTTTTATAAGGTAATTTTTTGCAAAATCTTGAAAGTTAAAAGTATTTTGGGACAAAAAATTCTTTTCTTTTTATATATAAAAAATCCATCCTTGGGCTTACTTTAAAAGAGATTGGCAAGTTTGGGATTATCCAACATCTTTCCTGACATTGTACTAAACAGAAAGCTCCCTCTTACCAAATTTATACTACTACAAGGCCCACAGTATACCTCATAAACTACCTCATACTTTTGATTTTCAAATTTTACCAACATAACCTTAAAGCTACAGTTCTCCCATCTAAACCAAAGCAGAGAAAACTGATTTTGCCAATAATGAACACAATTCACAATATCAATCACCAGGTTGGTACTTCGGCTGCTAAAAAAACAGTACCGACAAACTTTCATTACTGTTTATGCATTTATAAGATGAAACTAAGATCAATCACCAGGAAGGAAGGGTGAAAGTGACTAATTCCCCGTGTCTTTCTCCATCTATAAAAATAAATAAATTTTTTTACACTATTTGAATACTTCCTCCATTCTATTTTAAATAATACAGATTTACAGTAGACTTTTTGAGTCAAACTTTAAAAAATTTAACCATATATTCTCAAGAATACGTATACCAAAATATCATGACTTGGCTCCAGTTATTTTTTTATTATTTTTTTTTTATTATTCGGGTAATTAATTGGCCCAAATAGGGTCATCCCTTATGAGTTGGGTGGTAAGAAGGGGATCCCAACCTTTAAGGAAACTTCCAGAGACTTGAAAGTGGGGATTTATACTCACAAGCAAATATTTACACAAACTCCCCAAATTGCTGCTTGATGAGAGTCGAACACCCGACCTTGAGGTTAGGAGGTGGGAGCTCCAACCATTGGGCTCCCACATGATTCTCAGACTTGGCTCCAGCTATAGTTACCCCAACGTATATTTTCGATATAATAAAATTTAATAATTTTCACCATATATCAAATTAAGGAAAAATTATCGATAACTACCTTTATTAAACACTTTTGTTGAATAAAAAAACCTTAGGGAAATTCTCAGTGGTAGCCCCTTATTTTTATCTTCTCTCTTTGGTAGCTTTTCTTAGGGGTTTATCTCTCAGGTATCCCAGATTAATTAACTTATTTAAAAAAGTAGGATTATTTAATGAAAAACCTTTTTTATCTGTTAAAAGTGTGTGTTAGTGGTTTAACTTAGGTTAGATTAACTAAATTTAAGTAAACTTGACCCACCCCAATTTTTTACACGAAGCCAAAACCAAACTCCTTCCCATTCCATCTCTTCGTCTTCCTCCTTTGTTTCCAGATCATCATTTGCTTTAAGCCACAAACCCAGAAAAAAATTATCTACTCAGATTGGTGGTACGATTTCACGGTGGCGGCGGCAGAGGAGATGGCCTGATGTGAGAGGAAAGAGAGAGAGTGTGTGGGTGAGTTTTAGGGCTTTTCTTGAGAGTCGAGCTAATGTTGCCATTGTTGTGGAGCCAAGAGGAAAGAGAGAGAGAAAGGGGGTTGGTGGTGAGTGCTGAGTGCTGAGTGCTGAGCTTAATTGTATAGTGGAGGTGGGAGGGCTACTGGGATCCGGAGTACTTGAGATGTGCGTGTGCTGCGGTGTTGGAAGGAGGAGCCAAGTGAAGCTTTTAAGTTGAGGTGAGGTCACTTTTTAATGATTACTCTAGACGTCAAAGAGATGAGTTCATGGTGTCCGAAAGAGAAAAGAAGAGAAAGAGAAAATAAGAGAAAATGGAGTTTAGGGTTCGTGGCGTTTGAAAGAGAGAAGAAGTGAAGGTAGAAGACAGGAGGGAGTGGGAGGGGGTTTTATTTTGTAATGCGTCAAACTAATTAGCTGGGGTAAACATCCATTAGATTTAGTTAATCTAACTTAGGTTAAACCACTAACTAACGCTTTTAACAGATATCAAATGCTTTTCATTAAATGATCCGACATTTTAATAAGTTAATTAATCTGGGGCTACCAGAGAGATAAACCCATAAGAAAAGTACCAAAGAGAGAAAATAAAAATAAGGGACTATCAGATAGAATTTCCCCTAAATGGACCCGGTGCACACTAACTTAATGTGCATCAGGTTGGTATTTGATATTAACTTCATATAGTGAGTTTATAGAGATATAGTGAACTTATATACAATTTAATGGATTTTATTAACGCAAAAAATATAGTGAAATTATATGCAATATAATGGAGGATTTAATTTTATTGTTTTAACATGCAAAAAGATGTATGTTATGTAGTATATATCGTGACATGTATTTTAACATATAGAAAGATGTAGTTTCTGCATGATATATTGAGTGTCTGAATGATATAGTGAGTTTTTGCATGATATAGTAAGAGTCTGAATGTTATAGTTAGTTTTTGCATAATATACTGAGTGTCTGAATGATATAGTAGATTGTTCAGAAATGATGTAGTTTCTACATGATATGGTATATTTCTGAATGTATAGTGTGTTTCTTCATGATATAGCGGGTTTATGAGTAATATAGTGGATTGTTTAGAAATGATGTATTTTTTGCATGATATAGTAATATAGTATGTCTGTGAATGATATAGTGAATTTTTGCATGATATAGTGGGTTTCTGCAAGATATAAGGTTTAAGAATGATATAGTAGATTATTCAGGAATGATACGTGCTTTCGGCTGGTGCACACTAATGTTAACGTGAACCGGGTCCACACAAGTCAGATTGTTTGTTCAAATAACTACCTTTTAAAAACAATTACAATAACTAACTTTTGTTTACCAAAACTAAAGTATATATCATTACCACTTAACGGCTCTCATCGAAAAATTTGTTTGGTGGGTCCGCTAATTGACTTCTTTACCTTTTTCATCACTCTTGGCCCTTCGATTTTCCTATAGTTTCCTTCCCTTTTTGTTATGTTTTTTTTCTTCTTTCACCCTCTTTACTCCTCTTCAATTCACCCTAACATCCATATAGAATATGATTCATCTTCTCTTTCTCCTCATTTTTTTTCTAATTCAACTTTCTGATGAAACAATCTGGTAACAAGCCCAACAACTGATTTTTAAAGTCAAAATTATACACTTAATCGTTTGTAGTATAGGGAAGAGGTTATTTCCTATATATTTAATAATGAAGATTAATTTGTTGTAGAATAGAAAAGGGAAGAACAATTAAAATCATTTTGAACAAAATAGTTAAAGAATTAAAGAATTGTTGAAAAGAATTAAAAGTTGAAAAACACCCCAAATTATGAACTCTAATTTCGGAAATTATTGAATTTTGTCATTTCAAACAATTGTAAAACATTGAATCAACCTTAAACTAATTGCATAAATTTGGGAAAGAGTTTTGAATTTGGGATGAGTTGATGAGAAATGGAAAAAGAAATGGCTTTATTTTATGAAGTACAGAAGGGATTAACTAAGGAAAAGGTGTTAAAAAATAAATTTTCAGTAAATGGGCCCTATCAAGTGGATTTTTAGATGAGATGCGTCAAGTGGTAGTGATTTGTTTGGTTTTGGTAAATAAAATGTAGTTATTTAATTATTTGAATAAAAGTGTCTATAAAATATAGTTATCGACAATTTAATCTAAAAATAAAGATATAAATAGTCAAAGTACTATTTTAGAGACGGTAAAAGTCAGACATACTAATTATATATAGACGAAAATCGAAATACAAATCAAGTCTTCGTCTGGTCCTTCCTTCCCTTTTAGGAGCTTTATAGGCGTCTCATATGGCCTCTCATAGTATCATTTTGGTATCTGGAGGTACCAAAGTAAGAGTTATTTTGGTATTACTTGTAGCAAAGCTCAAAGTTGATACCAAAGTAAGTATAACTGGTACTAAATCTTAAAGTTGATACCAAAGTTCACTTACACTTAGTTACCAAAGTAAGAGTTACTTTGGTATTGGTACTAATTTTACTGAGCTTTGGTATGAGTTGGTACCAAAGTTCACATACACTTTGGTACTAGTAAGAGTTACTTTGGTATTGATACCAATATTAATGAACTTTGGTACCAGCTTTATGGGTCAGTCATTTATTTTTTTGCGCGAAATGTCAATAATATCCCTGTGAAAGGCCAGTTTGGCCTCTCACGATGAGATGCCAACACTAACACTTTCTCCCCTTTTAGAGTCTAGTCATGGACTCATGGTGGGTAGGGACGAGGGCATGTGCTGGTTCATTACAGAATGCAACAGGATCAGCGTCCACAAAATCAATTAAGGAAGAAAGCCAAAAGTGATACATCTACCAACAGTACTAATATACATCAAAAAGCTCAACACCCCCTCACATGCAGAATTTGTATGGTCCCCCAAATCCAACATTTTCAGGCCCCCAGATGGATGTGACGAGCAAATAAAGGGGGAAAAAAGGGCACCATAATGAGAGGAACATCAAAGCTGCTAATACAGAGTCATTTAATATTATCACGAGAATCCTGCTTTTGGTGCTAGCTACACTCCTTTACTGCAGCTTATTCAGGAACTGCATGATTCAGTTTGAGTACAAATCACTACATCTAAATCCAATAGTACATGCCCTTCAATCAACTGATATAATCTGTTACCCGGACTCCGAAACTTATCTGATACATGTATATGTCCAAGTGTTAAACTTAGCTAATTTTTTTTTTTTTTTTAAAAAGTTGAATGTTTAGGTTAAAAAAACTGTCTGAGGAGTTGCAAATATCCAGCACGAATATAAAAGGAGTTCAAGTAACATGAACTTAGTAGCAGTAAATCATTGAAAAATAAGTAAACCGGACAATAGGAAAAGAATGGTTGCTTTTCACATAATTTGAGTATTCTAGCACCCAGGAGGGAGTGAGGGACCTTTCAAGTATAATGTGGCCATGTGGCCTGTAGGTGATATACTATCACAGAAAATGGATAGCTGTTAGCTCATTTGCTAAACCGCCACAAACAACAATCCGGAAAGGCGAATTGGTACATGCAAGTGGTGTACTTTTAGGCTTATCTAACAAAACTAGGTTGCAGATTGTCCAAACCGAACTCATTCTCATGCCGCGAATTTAGTTACATTACAATGGAAGCTTAAGGTCCTGGATGTGGCATAGATGAAAATGGAGTGAACATAATTACAAAAGGCAGACACAAGTGGGTTAGAGAACAATAATAACCTGATCGTAAAGAAGGTGATAACATACAAAAATTTCTATTTTACAGGAAATTTCAACAATGAAGACAGAGGGAACTAGAAACCTCCCATGTACTTGAAAGCTCCAAGAAAACATCGAAAAAATACGAAGTTGCTTGATTTGGAATCAAGCCATGAGAATAGCATGTTATACACCATTTTAATCCACATCTTGTTCCGTCAAGATCAAAGGAAACTCATCATAATGCTCTAGGAAACCATGATTCTCAGCCATGTTCTTCAGGGATTCATACACCCGGAACATCGAAGGCCTATCCTTAGGCCTCGAAGCAACACATGAACAAGCAACTCGGAGCAACTGCATAATTTCATCCTCATCACCCTTTCCACACAAAAACTTGTCAATTGCATTCTTAATTCTACCAGAGCTGGATAGATAAGTCACCCAATGAACCAAGCTCCCCTTAAAACCTTCCTGAGCTTTAGTAACTTCAAGAGGCTTCTGACCCGTTATCAACTCCAAGAGGATGACTCCAAACCCATAAACATCACCCTTCAACGATGCCACCAATGTGCTTGCATACTCAGGTGGTACATAACCAAACTCCCCGAAGTCCCCATTTGCAACAGAACTACCATTTGAATTCCCCATACCCATGAGCCTAACTAACCCAACATCCGTGATCCTAACATCGAAATCATCATCAAGAAGAATCACGTTTGAGCATATATTCTGGTGCTTGATCGCGGGTTGGCAGCCATGGTGGAGCCAAGCTAACCCTCGTGCTGCCCCTACACTGATCTTAACCCTCGTTCGCCAATCCAACACACTTTCCTGATCACCCACACCATATAACTGCGAGTGGAGGCTGCCATTTCTCATATGCTTATAAATCACCAACTTCTCATCCTCCACCAAACAAAACCCCAACAAAGGCACCAAATTCGGGTGCCTCAGCTCCCCTAACCGATTAACCTCCGACCTAAACTGCTTATCACTCAACTTACTACACCCTCTCAACCTCTTAATCAACAATGCCGATCCATCACCCAAAACCGCCTGGTACGAAACACCCGTCTTCGTTGAATTAACAATCTTGTCATCACTAAAACTATTCGTAGCCACTAACAACTCCGCCACTCGAATCTTCACAATCGGCTTCTGAAACAACACCACTTGAACACCCTTATTCATAGCCAATTTCCCAACCCAACCCACAAAATTCCCACCTTTCTCCCCATCATCAATCACCACAACATCCTTCTTCTTATGATCCCAACACCACCACCACCAAATCATCAACCCTAACATAAATGTGACCCCACCACCAATCACTCCACCAATTACAACCACCTTCAAATTACTCCTCCCACATCTCCACCCAACAATATTACCACAAAGCCCATCATTCCCACTAAAACAATCTCTCCCAAACTTACCCAATTCATCTGGGATAGTACCCGATAACTGATTCCCATCAAGGGAAAGTTTCTTAAGCCTATCTAACCTACCCAACTCAAAAGGAACAGACCCAGAAAGCTTGTTATCACTAAGAATCAAACTGTTTAAAAACTTACAATTTTCGATCTGGGTAGGAATCGAACCCGAGAGCTCGTTTCCGGAGAGATCTAGGGTTACTAAATAAGGCAACCAATCACAGATTTGAGGTGGGATTTCACCGGAGATTTGATTGCCGGAAAAATCTAGGGTTTGTAAACTCCGGCAGAATTGAAGCGAAGACGGTAATTTTCCGGCGAGAAACATCGCCGGAAGTTGTAGAGAGAGAAGACGGTCTTCTTTCTCATTCCAGCAAGAAACGCCGGTAAATTTGCAGATTGAATCGACGGAAGTGTTGTCGAAGTGCCAGTTTGAGAGGCGGTTTTGTGGGTCGGAAATTGACGATTTTACCCCTTGTAAGCATTTTACGTCGTCGTCAAAGGAGAGAGAAAGTGTCAGTAGGAGAGAGAAAGTTAGAAAGAAATGGGGAAACATTTTTTTGCGATTTTGAGGGTAAAAATAAAATAGAAGTTAAGATTTATGGGAAGCCATTGAAGTTGCAGAGTAGAGAGGAGAGAGAAAGAGAAAGGGCAGCTTTTTGACTGTTTATTTTTATTTTTTCAGGGAGCGAAAAAGAGGGTGGACTAAAAGTCTAAAAGTGAGAGATGAGTTTAAGCGACGTCGTTTTGAAGGGGAGATTGGAAAATTGATGAGTTGGGTGGACTGGTTTTTTTGGGTCTAATGATTGAAAGAGAGGGTCAAAGGTTGTTCAAACTTTGAACTATGATGTTCTTTTCTTTTCTTTTTTTTTTAAAGAAAATGATTTTTTACCTCGAGAACTAAAAAATATTATTATCATTTTATTAGATAGGAGTAGTTTCTAAGAGATGTAGACATGTAGTATGGTCTTGGAAATTGGGTTTAAGTTTATTTAATGTTTTTGGGCTTTTGAGCGATGAAAAGGCTGCCCCTTGCTAATCATGTGGTCTTCTTAAAAGTTCATTCAAGAACACCAATATTTCTTCTGTTTTTTTTACATATAATAATTTATTATCTTACAATTTTAGTAAATTGATTTGTTATGAAAACGCTATTTGACAAAAAAAAAAAACTTAGTTTAGTTGCTGGAGTTCTATAAAAGTAGTACTAAAGGTGTTGGGATCGAATCTCGACCGCGACATTAAGTCTTGGGCCTTCTAAATGCTATATAAAAAAAGTGTTTGCCAGAATTTACCAATGTATGATTAGTATAAAAAAAATTAACAATGTGATGAGATATTGAGATAAAGGGTAATACATGGACTATGATTCTTAACAATTAATAATTCACTATTAGTTTTTAGGTTCAGGCTACGCCCCGAGTAATTACATCTTTCATTTATTAAATTTTACTTTAAAATGATAACATCAATTATCAATTGGTTTAATGGTTAAGACTTTAGTATATATGATTGTGAATTTGTGATTACAGGGTTGAATCTTATACAATGCATTTTGTATTTTTTTTATTGTACGTGGATTACATAGAGTTAAGCGCTTCAAGGGAAAGCGCCACGTGTCATCGTACCTTGTTCAGGAGCGCCTTTTAATAAATTAGTATAGATGTGCAGAGCATTATGGGTTTAGTTATACCATCAAATAAAAAACACTAGTTCTTTTTGTTTACATAGTGTCTTTACTGATACGAGTTTTAGTTTATGATATTCTTTTACTAGATAAGACATATTTGTATCAGTTTAAACATACATTTATCAGTTCATGGCATTAACTTATAAGTTTCTTATTAGTTTATACTACCTCCGTTTCTCAATAAGTGAAACACTTTCCTTATTTGGAATAGGCACAATAAGTACAATCAAGCTCTAAATGGTAAAAAAAATTCACTCAAATTACAAAATATGCCACCAAAAAAACTTTTTTGTTTCATCACTCTACTTTATTATGGACCCAACTTTCTCTCTCTATATTCCTTGGTAACTCCCCACTTTCTCTATATTTCACTTATTGAGAAACGGAGGAAGTATGTCACTAATGTTACTAATATTACTCCTTCGCTTCCTTACGCCATTGGAGTCCACTAAGGGTGTGCACCGGTCCAGGACCGAAACGGACCGGTTGGATCGGTGGACCGAAATCTGAATTTTTTTGGATCGGGACCGGACTGGAATATTTCGATCCTGATAGAAATTTTTCCGGTCTGGTCCGATTTTGGACCGGAATTTGCATATCTTTATTATAAAAAAAAAAAAACTTTTTCTTAGCTTTAAACATATTTATAAATTCGGTACATTAAAATATAATAATTCTAAAAGCAATAATCTTAAAGGCAATAAATATGAGATTTTAACTTTTTAACTTTCTAAATTTTAAATTTCTTTTAACTTTAGATTGGACCGGACTGGAAACCCGGAATCCCAAATTTTCATGGACCGGAGACCGGACTGGAGAGGGAGCAACTAGATTCGCGCTAGTCTCTTTACATGAGAAATATTGATGTTTCTAAGAACATGACATTGTAGAGTAGTCAGTGCATTTGTATCTCAAATGAGATGTTATTGGTTCCAGTCTTAAAACAAACATTTTAGGAATTGGGTTGGCTCAAATGGCGAGGTTTCCCATATTTCCTATAGAAGTCTAGGTTTCAATTCCTACCCCAATCATTTGCTTGGGATTATTAAAAATGGGGAAGGGGGGAGGATGGGGGAGGGGGTTGGGGTGTATGGTTGTATGGGCCTCTGGGTGGGGCTCTGTGGGAGAGCAGCCCATAGGATTTCTTCTTACCTATTAATTTTTTTTTTTGATGTTTCTAAATCATTGCGTAATTGGATATTGCGTATCTTTTCTAGGCTAAGATCTCCATCTTTTCTCGGCCATGCTTCCGCGGTTGTGGATGAGAGAGAGGATATAAGATAAGGTGTCGTGGTTGTGGTCGAAGAAGATGGGTTCAAATACGATGGATTGGACGGTGGATTGGAGGGTAAAGGTTGTGATTTCAAAGAGTTTTCGGTTGATGTTCACTTTGAGGTGGTGGTGGCTGCTGGTGGAATGTTGTTGTTAGGTGTCCATGTTGAGTTTTGACTTTTGATGGAAGATGAAGAACGATGATGAGCAAATTTATGATATCAGTTATAGTTAGTTTATGACAAAGAAATAGGATGAGGGAGAGTGGGGTTGCGGTGGAGAACGACCGCGGAAGGGAGGATAGGCAAGAGGTTGTTCTTTGGCAGTAAGCAACAACAAAGCCGGTGGTGGTTTGGGTCGTTTTTGGGGAAATTGGTCGGGGTTTAAATATCTCATATTAGATATTGAATATCTGATATAACATATTCATTTGTTTATATAATACATACACTTACTAATGTCAGATAATCAAAAAATTATGTTAGTAGTCAGCTAATCAAAGTTTTATATATATTTAATGTTTCAAAGTAGACATTTAATGTTTCAAATCAGGCAATCAAAGTTTTATATTAGATATCCAATGTTTCATATAAGATATATAAAGTTTCAAACTAGATATTCAAACTTTTTTTAATATCAAATATTCAATGTTTCAAATCAGATTTTCAAAGTTTTCTATCAGATAATCAAATGTACACTCGTCTTACCATAAGATACGGTCAAACTATGTGTCCCAACAAGTGTTCAGATCTTTCTGGGACGGAGGGAGTAATATTTTAATCTATTGTTGCGGTTTTCAAAAAAATCGCAACAATAAAAACGAAACCTTAAAAAAAAACCTAAATCTAACATAAGTGGACGCGCCTCCCTCAGACCCCCACACTCTTATTTCTCCCTCTCACATCTCACGCACTCCTTCTCCCTCATTTCTCCCTCACATCTCCCTCACTCCAAGTCTCCAACAACTCCGATCTCCCTCTATCTCATGGTAGACCGTCATCACCGACCATCTTCGCCGATCTTCGCGGTTGCCTGCGGTAACACAAACGCCGGTCATCACCGACCATCTTCGCCGCTAGTTTCCTCATCTTCGCCGCATCTAAACGTCAGATCTGATCTCTCCATCATCTTTGCATCTCCTCGCCGCATATACTTGCCGTTGATTCTCCTCGTCGGCATCAACTCGCCGTTGATTCTCCTCGCCGGCATCAACTCGCCATTGAACCCGCTTGTTCTTCTTCTAATCTCCTCCCTCATCCTTTGATTCTCTCACTCGTTCACTTTTGATCTGATATGCGGTTCTCAATTTTTAGATCTAATTTTCGTTCTCATTTTTTTTTGAGAATTTCCGGCGAGTTTAAGTGCTCTACTCCGGTCGCCGGCGCTGCTCTACTCCAGTCACCGGCGCTGCTCTGCTCTAATTTTTTGTTAATTTTTTTTTCGTTCTATACTCATCTTTTTTCAATTTAATTTTTTGTTAATTATGTAAATCTAATTGAATCTGTAATTTATGTTTATGGTGAATTAAATTAATTTGTATTTTTTTTAGATATCATTTGTATATATATTTTTTAGATCTTATATGTGTATTTTCTGATTTCAACATAAAACTTATAAAGTCAAATGTATAATTTTGTTATGTAATTTGTCAATTAATTTGATGTTTGAATGAATTCCAACAAATTTCGTTGCGGTTTTGAAAATGTTGTGTGGGTATAGACTGTAGTATACTAGTATATGACCTTATAAATGTATTAAAAAAAATTTATATAAAAAAGTAACCTATTGCTGTTGTTGTTTGGTAAAAACAGCAGCAATAGACTCACCTATTGCTGCTGTTTTTACCAACAACAGCAACAATAGGTTACTTTTCAATTTTTTTTTGTTATTCACATTACCTATTGCTGCGGTTTTGGGTAAGAACCGCAGCAATAGGTTGCTATATTTAACCGCAGCAATAGTTAATTACCTATTGCTGCGTCCTTAATTACTGCGCTGCCAAAACCGCAGGAATAGGCCACTTAATGACCGCAACAATAAGCAATTATTCTACAAGTGATTAAAAGAAGTCGCCAACAAGTTTAAAGGAAGACTCATAAACTTAATTGGATATTGGAAAACCTTGGGACGACTTTGGGACTTATCCAATGTAGATTTTCCCGTCCGGACTCCATAGATGGTCAATGAACCAAAGATTGAGTTCGGGGGTGAGGGTACGAATAAAATCAGGAATCAAATTCGTGCATTGCTGGCCTCTACTTAATATTGATTCATGTCAAGTTTTATGCAAAAGAATAACCAAATAATATTTTCATATACACCATAAAAATACTAGTCTAGATTGGTTCATGGAACACATAAAAGACTATTTTCTTAGTGACAAGTTATTAAGCAATCAAATTACAGGGAACTTAATAGGTTGTTTGAATTATCTGATTAATATTAGAACAGTTCCTTAGGTCTTTAATTAACAAAAATAACATGTGAAGTGATGAAAGCATAACTGGAAAATCATATAACATGGAGATGTATGAAGAATAAATAAAAAAGAAAAGGTTAGAATATAAAATAGAACGATTTTTATATTAAAGATCCACATCATGGAAAGAAATAATTAGTAACTTCAATATAAAAATAATGAATTTATTCAAGGACCCTTAGGAGCATACCTATGCGGCTTGGGTCTGAGAGATTGACAACCTTTGGGGCGAGCAATCGTGAAGCCTGAAGATGGATAGAAAATATGTATATGTGTTTTGTTTATGAAAGTATGAGTTTTTGTGAGAGGTTTTGTAAGTGTTGGCAAAAGTGTATTCGTAAGGTTTGAAGTTCGAGGTGTTGAAGTGTAATGACGAAGTGTTTTTAGATCCGGAAAACCGCAACGTATATATAAGAAAACATTGAAAAAAAGATAGAAAAGCAGTCTGCGCGTCATGCAGGGAGTGCGCCAGGTGCACGTCTCTGTGTGACACACAGAGCCACGTGTCAGGCGCAGATTGGTGCGCCTGACGCGGCTTGACCTGTGCGCTTGGCACACGTGGTGCGCCAGGCGCACCACTTTGCGTCCGACACACTTTGACAACCTTTTTATAAAACGCGTTTTAAACGATTTTCTTTTATCCTTTAAATGAGGAAATCTGATTTTACGGGATAAAATCCGATTTTAACTTTGAAAATATCTTTGAAAATATATATCTCGTTATGAAAATATTTATTTAAAATAATAAATAAAAATAATTAATTATCATTGAATAATTAATTGGGCATTTCAAAGGATTGGGCTTAAAATATATTTTACGGGCTCAAAATACAATTCATTATCAGGATTAATTAATTGGGCTTTAAAATAAGACTCTGGATTATAAATACGCTTTAAAATAGTTTTGGCTATTCGGACTGCTCTCCCATTGCGTCGGGCCAATTAAGACCACGATATGTTTCATCATTGGATCCTTAAATGGGGAGACACGATTATGTGTCTACAGAAGCCCCCACTTTGACAGAGGTTCAGGAAACCGAAAGTCAAAGTATACGGTGTCGGGACGGAGAACGATTCTAAACGCTCTGCAGTTTAGAACTGATCTATATATGCCGGTCTTTGCAAAACAAAGTTAGTATGTAGGACAATAACTACAAGCAATCTGATTACCTGTAGAAGAAATATGTTAGCAGATAGCTGCAAACAACTAAGATAAAGCACATAATGATGCAAAGATGCAATCTTAGGTCTTAGACTCTCCAAGGATGCATGAGACGCTATGCAAAGATTAAGGTTATACAAAGCTAAGGAAGATGAAAGTCATGCAAAGTCAGGGTTATGCAAGGCTAAGAAAGATGGAATGTAATGCAAGGTCAGGATTTTGCAAGGTTAGGAGATCTGGATTGGCAAATAATTGGGGTCTGCAAGTGAGATCCGTAGATTACAACTCTTTGGGAGTTTGATTTGGAGGAACCACCACATATATAGGAACCCCCCATTTTGGGTAAGCTTGTCTTAAATTAGGCGTTTCCAGCCTAGATTGAAATGTACTTGATCTGTATTGAGCGTTCAGAGTTCTTCACTGGGGATTCTTCTTTGGGGAGTTGATATAGGCAAAGTCAGATATCGCCAGAGACCATGGAATTGTCGGAGAGTCCTTCAGGGAAAAGGAGAATTTGGGATTGAAAAATAAAAAAGGTTAAATTTTGTGATTCATATAAATATAGGTGGGAAAAGGTTTTAACGTGGCTAGGTTCAGACTCGAGTCTATGTTGGGATCTAGAAAAAGTATGCTCCTGAATTCTAAAAAGTCAAAGCTATTGAAGCGGTCGGACCTCGAGATGAGGATTCCTACGTATCCTTGCGGAATCAGACCATTCGTAATTATGGATCTGTTTTTTTTTGTTCCCTAACTTTTTCCAAGGCCGCCCTTTCGGGTTTTCAACCTAGCGGGTGTAGACACCAAATTTTGAACCCCTTTTTTCCGGATAAATAAAGATTTTGAAAAGAAATAAAAACAACGAAAATCGTCATGCATCGTGCCCCGTAAAATGCATGTTTTGCCCCGGAGCACAAATTTCATTTCGACGTATGGTTTTCCATTTTTGCGTATTAGTCATGCGGCTTCGGCTTAGAAATATAATTTTCGTGAGTCGTAGTCAATAACTACAACCACCATTTTAATAAAATGATTCATAGTATAATCATGCTCGTCTTTATTAATTTGACGAATTTTCGTTAATTGTCTTAAGTTAGTCTTTTGGAAAAACGAAAAACAAGTCGCGATTAAGCGTCGGGATTTTAGTCGTATCCCAAAAATCGGTCTTAATCAGTTTTCTTGATGATCAAGTCATTGTTCATTGGACAAAGAGTAAGAATATATTCTTTATCCACTAATCACATCCTTTATCCATTAGTTAGAGAATAAGAATCATGAAAAGAGATGAGAATAAGAATCAAATCCCATGTGTAAGAGGGGGGGAATTTGGATTTTTTCCGGAAGAATCGAGTGTGCGCCAAGCACACAATCATGCGCTAGACGCATGATTGGGCGCCTAGCGCACAAGCATTCTCTGCGCCAGACGCAGAGCCTTGCGCCTAGCGCAGGCTCCTGCGTTTGGCGCAACGTTCAAATCAGTTTTGTTTTGCACGTTTTTCGATGCATTTTTTTTACTTATTAAGATGTTTAGGGAAGAATATTTTCTGAAAATTTGATTTTGCCTCATTTATGAGAAAATCCAAAAAGAATAAGAATATTTGTGTTTCCAAAGAGATTTGATGATGTCATTAGGGTGAGGTCATTAGAGTGATGTCATTAGGGTGATTAAGGATGAAGAAAATCAGATTTTTTAGGTGAAAAATCTGATTTTCTACTTCTTTGAAACCCTAGTTCACCTCCCTCATTTGTCTATAAATACCCTCCTTTTTCCACTTCAAAACCAAGTTGAAAAAAACTCAATTCAACTTCACAACATCTCTCTATACTACTCTTCTCCTCCATAAATTTTTCCATCTAAGCAAAAATCATACTCCCTCCATTTCTTTTTAATCTACACACTTTCCTTTTTGGTCTGTTTCTTTTTAATCTACACACTATTGCTTTTTCTATTTTTGGTAACATGTCACATCTACTTTCTCCTCTTTTTCCACCCACGTCATCTACTTTTTAATATTTTAACCCACTTTTTAATTTATCTCTCTGACTTTTCAATTTCTCTCTCCACCTTTTCAACTTTCTCCTTGGTTCTCTCCCAAAGTGAAGTGAGTAAATTAAAATAAAACGGAGGGAGTAATTAGTAAGTAAGCAAGTTGAAAAAAATACAACTTAATTTCACTACTTCTCTCATCTTCTCTACTCCTTTCCTCTAAAAATTCACACTTAAGAAAAGAAAAAAAGTTAGTAAGATAATTAGTAAGTAAAGAAGTTCATAAAAAGAAGGAAAGAAACACAAAAAAGGGTTTAAGTTAGTAATTAAGAGGATTTGGAAACTCACCTAAAAACTAAGAAAATCACAAAAAAGTAGAAAAATTTGCAAAAAGAAGTGCATCATTGAGCTAGCAAGGTAAAGTTGAAGGTTTTTTTTTTTTGATTATCTCCTCAATCATCTACTAACTTTCTTCTTGTTTCTTCTTACCATTTTTTTAATTTTGGAGTGATTTGGGTATGAGGACATCCTAATAGATTCCCAACCATAAATCACCCCACCTAGAATAGTCACCTCTAATGGGGTGACTCTTAGGAAACAATGTGATTATGTGATTTTCCTTATCAAGTTGTTGTTCATCACAAAAAATATTTTCATAAAAAAATTCAAGACAAATTGTGCATAATCTCCATAAAAAAAGAAAATGTGATGCTGTAATTATAATCAATTTTGATTTCGTACTTCATTTCATTTTTCGTCTGTATTATCAGAATAGTTTGTAGGATTTAATATTTTTCCTATGAAGTGCAAGATGTTTTAGAAACTGGGCTTTGAAATTTCTAAAAAACGAATTTTGTACAAATAATTAAAAATCATACAACTTTGTTGTGCAAAACTGATTTTGTTCAGTACCAACTAAGATTGTTCTGTTAATAAAGTTTAAAAATTAAAACATTTAGACAATACTAAAAACATCACGTTTAAAGAAGACATCAGTGTCTTTCCAAAAATATATAAATCATGTTCATATTAATTTTATACAATTTTACATCATTTTTACAAAAACGTTCATATAAATCACTAAATTCCAGAACACTGATTTTCTCTTTAGTTAAGGAAAAAACAAAAAAAAGGTATTAAAAACGTCCAATTCAAGTAAAATTTCCAGTCTAGTCTTTCAAGGTGTCTAGAATCTTCATACAAAAATTCATTTTAAATTAAGTCCTATAAGTTGGATTTCAAAGAACAAATTGAATAAAGGTCGTATTTTGACCAGTTTTGACATAAAATTCACCATAATTTGAGTTGTCACTAAAAGTTTATGAAATTTTGACACAATATAAAGAACTCACTGATCTATCCATATATATATCACATGCTCAATTTGACAATTTCTACAGCAAGTTATGATTTTTGAAAGTCAGTATAAGAACAAAAGTGTAATCTGGAAAATGAAATAAAGTGATTAACTCAAGTTTCATAAAAAAAAATTATTTTCATGATACGAAAATGTTAATTAAAAATCATGAAATTTTAAGTTTTTCTTAAAATGATTCATTTTTATCATGTAAATAAAAATCAATAAAAATTGTCATAAAAAATCAAAATTAAAGAGGTTAATTACTCTCTAATTTTCACAAGTTTACAAATAAACATGAAATCCAAAGCCCACTCAAGGAATTGAAGATCAAGGAGCATCATGGTGAAGATCAAGATTGAAGATTTGTATAGATCATAGGTTTTGTACATTTTGTTGTAATAATGATGCTTTGTAAATAGTTATTACATCACTCAATTAATAAAAAAAAATGGAGATGTTTATGTATAATTTTCATAAATAATTCCACAATCTTTTTGAATAAAATGAGCAACCAATATTACAAATGTTGCATGTTGGGCCAATATGTCATAGTATATGAATTAAATGACCCAATCACAATTAAGAGGAAAAATTGCAAATCTAACTAAGTTAAATTGTATAATGATCCATTTTACATTTTAAAAATATGTTTTCCATCTTCAAATGGATCAATCTTATATAATTTAACATAATTAGATTGGTAATTATGATCTCCGAATTGATTTTAGGCCGTTTCACATGTCTCGCTTTAAATGGCCAAATTCCAATTAGCCAAACAAAATCTCCAAATTTGATCATTTCTATCAAAATGACTTAATAATTTTCAATTAAGATTATTTCTCAAAATCCTTCAAATTAGGAAGCAAACCTCTTTTCCTAAGACCTCTTGAAAATTATAAACATGATCACTAATTGAAGTGATTATTTCAATCCTAAAATTTGATCACTAAGTAGGGTGATTGTTTTCCTCCTAAGTATAATCACTAATTAGGTTGATTGTCTTAAACCTTAATGATCGTTATTTAGGACGATTATTGTTCTCATTTAATCACTAATTAGAGTGATTATCTTAAGCCTTAATGATCGTTAATTAGGACAATTATTTTTCTCATTTAATCACTAATTAGAGAGATTATCTTAAGCCTTAATGATCGTTAATTAGGACGATTATTTTTCTCATTTAATCACTAATTAGAGTGATTATCTTAAGCCTTAATGATTGTTAATTAGGACGATTATTTTTCTCATTTAATCACTAATTAGAGTGATTATCTTAAACCTTGAATAATCACTAATTAGGGTGATTACTTCGTTCTTTCTTTTTTTTTAATCACTAATCAAGGTGATTATCTTTCCTCTTAAGTTTAGTCACTAATTGATGTGATTATCTGAATCCTCCTTCATATTTAATCACTAACTAAAGTGATTATCTTAATCTCATTGCAATCACTAATTGGAGTGATTACCTTATTCCTAATAGATTTGTTTAATTCTAAAAGGTGAGTTATACATAATCTATTTCCTTTTCTTCTCCAATGGAATTGGCCATTTAGGGTGAGACATAAGATCGAACTACGATGGTTTTGATCCATGAGTGGATTCCAATCCCGCAATGATTGGTACGTAGTGCAAGTTCAGTGCTCAAACCTACCATGTACAAATGATATATTGGTCCTAAATAAAAATGGTTGATGTGTATATGTGCAAACTATGTGATTTTCTTTCTTTTTAATAGCCATGACTACTTTAAAATAGAAAATAATGCATTTAGTAAGTGTCCGTTCTGTAGAACGGAAGAAGAGACAAGTTCCAGACGTTCACACCTCTTAACCTAAACCCTGAACCCTATCTCATGGTATGAAAGACCAATTTTCAAAAAAGCCTTATCCATATGAAGTCATCATCGTTTTAAATGATTTTCCTTGAAATTGATTTTAAAACGATTTATTAAATAAATCTGTCCCTATTCAGATATTAATAGGGTGGCGACTTCCAAGTTTTCTAAAACCCTTATAATCCAATGAGAGACTTTCGTGGGATTCAGACAGCGATTAAGACAGTAAAAAATCGAATACCACACCGGGCTTGGACATAACATGGGAAAAGGAGTTAGGGATGGATATGAAAGGTTGAAAGTTTGATGAAGGTTCAATTGGTTAAGGATCATGAATTTGGATTATATGGGTTAAGGTTGTGTTGGGTTAAAGGATTTGAATGAGGGATATAACTTGTTTGCAAGCCCTCTAGCTTGACTTTTTATTTCTTTGCCTTTGCCTTTTTCTTTTTTGCATTTTTTTTCTTTTTGTCCTGTGCGTTTTCTTTTGCTTTTGCTTGCTTTTCGCACTTTAATTTCTTCTGATTTTTTTTTTTTGCCTGGCATTGATTTTTTTTATGTAGTGAGGCTTGCACACAAATTTTATGGTTTTGGGGTATTGGAAGGCTTGCATGATATTTGTAGAGCTTTGATTTTAAAGGGATTATTTGGCTAATGGAGATTATGGTTTAATGGATTTTTTTTCTTGGTTGCATAATGATGGCTTATGGATGATGGCTTATGGAAGGTGATGGAGGGAAATAACTCATAATCCAATGTATGTCCTTTTTTCATTTTTATAATTTTTTTAATTTTTAGATTTTTTATTTTTTTATTAGTCAAGATTATTATGTGATTTAAGTTTCATCATTGAATTAGAAGTATATATAAAATGATGGAAGGCCAATGAGAATAAAAATGAAAATGCAATTTTTGATTAATTAGAAATGAACGGAACAAGGCTGATAAATATTAAAGTCCTAAATGACATAGACTCGATAGGAAAGGAAATAAAGGAGCTAGGGGAGTGATTCTCTGACTCAACCTATAAAACTAGTGCTAAATGACTAAGCCCCCTGCATTATTTAGGCATTGCCCAAGGGGTTGCTGTTGTTGCTGACTTTTGATGCAGGCGGAACTGGCAGTCTACCATCTCCAACCATATCCTGTAGAGTATGCTTCAAAGTCCAGCACTGTGATGTCATATGCCCATTTCCTTGATGGTACTTGCAGTAGGCATTAGGATTCCACTTCTTGGACCTATTCTAAGGTGCAGGGTCTGGAATGGGACCAATAGGCTGGATTGCTCCTCTTTGATGAAGCCTATTGAAAGCTTCTTCTAAAGTCATGCCCAGGGGAGTGAAGTTTCTTTGAGGCTTTTGATAACCTCTCTTTTTAGTGGTTAGGGCGTTGACATCATTGCTTTTAGAGTTAGAAGGATTGTTGTTACCCTTCTTAAAAGAGTTGTTATTATTATAACCCTTATTCTTAGAGGCTTGTACCTCTTCCTCAATCAGTAGACCAACCTTGTAGAGCTTCGTGAAAGACTCTGTCGGATGGAGTTTAATGTGTCACTAGTAGAAAAAGGACGATTTGCGTTCCCCCAAGTGCGTCGCATGAAAGGCAAAACGACGCAAAACATAATTTGCGTCACATGCAGTGAAGAGTGCGACGCACAACATGGGTACAAAGCACCAGATACGAGCTATATGCGTAGTACCTTGTTGGTGTGCATTGCAAAAGGGGTATTTGCGTCGAACCCTTAGGCCCATCCGATGCAAATTACTTCATCCAAAATTCACACTATCTCACTATCTGCGTCGCACTTGCCTTAGGTGCGTTGCAAAAGGGGTATTTGCGTCGGACCCTTAGGCCCATCCGACGCAAACTACCCTCCCCCAGTTTTCTCCCAGTAGCACTGCTACCCAACGTTATTATTTTGTTTTGGAGCCCTAAGTTATACGAAAAAAAAAACCGAACTCACTCTCTCTTCTCTCTCACCTGCAGACGACCCTTCCCCCTCACACTCTCGCCGACGCTCCCTCACACTCGCCGGCGATGTTGCTTCTCCGACTGTTTTTGGTTTTTAGATTCGCACTTCCTCTCTCTCATTCTCGGTAGGTTCCACACTTTCTCTCTCTCATTCTCAGTGGTGCTTCTTCGCCCCACTTCGCCGGCGAAACTTGTCGTCTTCTCGCCGCCGGTGCCATTAACGGTCACTCGAAAGGAGTCTCATCCAACACTCTCGCTTTCACTCGTTTTTCTCGCACGTCCGAACTCACTCTCTTGCTCTCTCACTTGCCGCCGCTTAGACCGACCCGCCACCGCCGATGTGGACTGACTTGCCGCCGTTGGTGCCGCTGCCTGCAATGTATGTAATTCTTGTTTTTTTTTTTAATTTTTTTATATTAATTTACATTAATCATGTATTTTCAAGTTCTTTTAATTTTTTTAGGGGTTGCGTTGAATAATTTTAGTTCTAATTTTTGTTAAGGGGTTAAAATTAGAAGTCAAATCATGATAAACATGTGTGAAATAATTTTGAGATTGAATTTAGGATTTTTGTAGCTTATGAATTTGTATAGTTTGTGTATTGTTCTAAAATACTTCCTTATATTCATTATGTTTTGTATTGAATCAGTTTCTTGCATGTGTTTCTTGAATACTCACTTTAGAATTATGTGTTTCGATTATGAGTTAGAATTCTTGAATGCTCACTTTAGAATTATATTTTTCTATTATGAGTTAGAATTCTTGAATGCTAACTTTAGAATTTGAAACTTATGTCATTCCTTTACATTGTACTTCAGTTGCCACCTTAGTGCTCGTCGGTTTGCCAGTTCTCGAAGCTCGTGTCGTTGTGCTTGTCTTCGCTGCTCCTTGAGAGCATAGGTATGTATTATACCTTTTGTTATTTTTTGATGTACGTTAATGTAACCATTAGTTTGGATTTGTGAATTTGTTTGGTTATATGATTGGGAAAGTATATGTGAATTGTTTGGTGATTATGTGATTGGGAAAGTATATGTTGAATTATGACTAAACCTATATGGACATACCTTAATGGGGTGGGGAGGGAAATCTAAGGAATGGATTGGTTTGTGCTGTTTAATTGCAATGTGTGCATCATTTGCCTAGATACCCGTTCGAGGCTTACTCATTAGGAGTAAGTCTTGAATAGTCCCCAGTTTGGGACTGTCTTTGAGTTTCTTATCTCACTTAGGATGTGAATGAATGTTTGGTTTTCGATTCTAAGAAAGATCTAGCTCATCTACATCAAAGAAAGAGTTCTCCGTACTTAGATTGCAGGTTACGGATCACCATTCGGACTTGGTCCTCTTCAGATGGCCTGTTAGTCATTTGTGCGGCATTTACCCTCCATCTGTTAAGGAAGGTGACAAAGTCTTCGTTGGAGTTTTGTTTGGTTAACTCCAACTCACAGAGACCAATAGGAAGTTGAGTATTATATATATACTACTTGCGGAACTCTTTCTTTGATGTAGTCCCGATCATTCAGCTTAGTTTTGTTCAATGATCTGAATCACTTGGATGGATGTGCATCCAAGGTCAAGGGAAAGACATAAGCAAACAGGTCCTTGCTCATGCCCTTGAGAGCCATAGAGATGTAAAAGGCTCTCAAATGATTATCTGGGTCTTCGACCCCCTTGAATTTTGGGAGGTCACCCAGTACTACCTTTTTAGGAAGCTTTTCCTTCAGTTCAGGATCAATGTTGTCATGGCGATGAGCCTGACTCTCGAGTGCAGGAATTGACTGGATCAATTTCTCGAGTTTTTCGAACCTCAAATCCGTCTTGGACTTGATTGGAGGTGGTGGTGGTGGTGGTGGAGTGTCTTCCTCTTCACTTTCCTCAGTTGTCAATTTTTCTCTCAGCGCCTTGATCTCTTTATCTTCTTCTTCAAGACGAGAGTTCATCAGCTGAAGGTGAGCCATGATGACACTGAGTTGTTCATTAGTGTCTCCCATTTCAGATGACGATTCAGAAGTTTCGGAAGATTCGTATGAAAAAGTGAGGATTCGTTTGACGAGTTTGGGAGTAGATTGACCTTGTTGCTTCTCTATTGGATGTTCCCAAGTTATAATCTCATGATCTGTCCTGAACAGAAATCAAATGGATCTTGTAAATTTTAAGAAATCATTTTTCGAAATGAGAAATGGAGATGAGAAATGAAACTGGGAAATGAAGATGGGAAATAGGTATGGGTATGGTTTTGGACTAGTATGGGCTTGACCATGATGGAGACATGGGCCTAACTATATGCATATGCAGACCTGGACTGGACTGGACTATGCAAGCAGACTAGACTCAATGATTGGGCATTTGTGTTGATAGGAGAGACTAGACTTTAAACTTACGGATCAGCAAGCAGGCTAGACTTTTAGGAAGGCTGGATGATTAGGGAGACTAGACTTTTATTTTAAGGCAAGCAGGCTAGGCAACTAGACTTTGAACTTACGGGTGAGCAAGCAGTCGAGACAACTAGACTTTGGAACTTGCATTAGACTAAGCAGGCTAGACTCAAAAATTGCCTATGTGGACTTATAGAATGCTAGCTTCGCTAGACTTAGGGGTTGCCGTTATGGTCTTACAGGGGATGACTAGCTTCGCTAGGTTAAAGGGTGCCGTTATAATCTTAGGGATGACTAGCTTCTCTAGGTTAAAGGGTGCCGTTATGGTCTTTGGGATGACTAGCTTCGCTAGGTCAAAGGGTGCCGTTATGGTCTTAAGGATGACTAGCTTCGCTAGGTTAAAGGGTACCTTTATGGTCTTAAGGATGACTAGCTTCGCTAGGTCAAAAGGTGCCTTTATGGTCTTAAGGATGACTAGCTTCGCTAGGTCAAAGGGTGCCGTTATGGTCTTTAAGGAATGCTAGTTTCGCTAGACTTAATGGTTTGGACTTCGTCCTATATGGGTTTGGAAATGGACTTGCTTAGAATATGAATTGGGCCTTATATGGACCTGACTTTGGACTTAGTCCTATATTGGTTTGAAGTTAGACTTGAAGATGCACATGACATTGGAAATGGACTAGGATTAGACATCGATTGGATTGGACTGGGCTTGACATAGACTAGGGTTCACATAAAGATGAAAATGGGCCTAGATTTTGACATTAGACTTATATGGGCCTAAGATGGACTCTAATGCTAGTGAATGCATGGACTCAAATTTAGATGGGCCTAGGATGAATGCAAAATGGACTCTAATGCACATGGGCCTAAAATGAAGCAAATGGGCTGGACTGGGTTGATTGGATTGTGTCAAATGAAAATGTTTGGACTAGGCTTAGAATTTTCGAAATTCGTCTTTTGAAAGGAACCCCTTGTTTTTATCTTTTGTTAGGAAAAGATGGATTAATTTTGAATTTTTTTTTTTCCAATGTCTTGTATAATGATGATTAATAAATGTTTTCGAAAAAGGATAGATTAAAAGGGGGTGTAGGATTGGTGTTGAAAAATGTACGTTCTTTGAATTGATTGAACATGGTAAGGTAGGATTGATAGGGAAGATTAGTTGGATAGTAGGGAGAAGGTAGACATGCATGACGACTCTAACTCTACCATGACCAATTTTCTAGATGCACTTTTTAGAAAAAAACTCGACCTTAGATTATATGAATGAAACGACTGATTTTTGCTTGAATTAGGTGAGTCTCAATTTTAGACAAAAAAAAGACTCCTAGAATGATCATGATTTATGCTAATGCAGACGGAAAGAACATAAGATCAACCCCCGCGACGACTAAATCGACAAAAACATGCGATGCACAGGATGCGTGCCACACATCATTTTTGCACGCGACGCATAGTAGTACGTCTGGCGCGAGAGCGGTGCGCCAGGCGCAATTTAATGCGTTTGGCGCACTGCTGCCCGACATGTTTTTCGGAGATTTAGGCGAGGTTTTGGCCAATTTTGAGGATTTTTTTTAATTAGACGCGATTTTAGGTGCGATGCATAACAATGACAATTTGACAAATTAATAACAGGCAAAAATCGCTATCAATCACAAGCAAATGTCTTATAACATGGATGCAAAAGTTCTTATCCTAAAGTCCAGTTCTATGTTTGAAACTATGGTCAGGTTCAGGTTAAGGCTGAAAAGGGTCCATGACTAAGAGATTTATCCCACGCTTCGTATCTTTGCTTAAAAAGGTGGCCACGTGTAAGACACACTCCAGTGCTCAAGTCAGGAACAAGAGAACAATGCCTTGGTTGGGTAGGTTTGCTTATGACTAAGATCCAACACTATCGCTCAGGAAGCTTTTGGAAGGACAAATCGCAAACTCCCCGGGGGTGGCCTCACGCATAGAACATGTGCTAATGAGGCAAGGAAGATTTTCCTTATGGTGGCTTAAACAATAGCCATGCATATGCAAAATAGTATGTTATTCTAAGGCATAAAAAGAGAATGAATCGTATTTTTCGAGTTTCACCTACTCATTTAAAAAAAATTAAATTTTTTATAAATGCTCCCCAGTGGAGTCGCCAAATTGTAGGCGTGTTTTTTTCGCCTACGCGGTGTGAGTGCGTATTTGACTACCTCATTGTAAAGGTTTTGTATTGAAAGGAGTGGTCAACAAGTCTTTAAAGGAAGACTCATAAACCTAATTGGATATTGGGAAACCTTGGGACAACTTTGGGACTAATCTAATGTAGATTTTCCCGTCCTGACTCCATAGATGGTCAATGAGCCAAATATTGAATTCGGGCGTGAGGATACGAATAAGATCAGGAATCAAATTCGCCCATTGCTTGCCTCTACTTAATATCGATTTATGTCAAGTTTTATGCAAAAAAATAACCAAATAATATTTTCATACACCCTAAAAATATTAGTCTAGATTGCTTCATGAAACACATAAAAGACTATTTTCTTAGTGACATGTGATTAAGCAATCAAATTACAGAGAACCTAACAGGTTGTTCGAATTATCTGGATTAATATTAGAACAGTTCCTTAAGTTTTTTATTAACAAAAATAACATGTAAGGTGATGAAAGCATAATAGGACAATCATATAACATGTAGATGTATGAAGAATACGTAAAGAAGAAAAGATTAGAAAATACAATAGAACGATATTTATATTAATGATCTACATCATAGAAAGAAATAATTAGTAACTTCAATACAAAAATAATGAATTTATTTAAGGACCCTCAAAAGTATACCTATGCGGCTTGGGTCTGAGAGATTGACAAACTTCGAGGCGAGCAATCATGAAGCCTGTAGATGGATTGAAAGTATGTACTTCCTCCGTCCCAAAAAGATCTGAACACTTATTATTGGAACACGTAGTTTAAGGTGATAAGTTGTAGTGTGGTTATCAAATGTTATTTTATTTAGAAAGTAGATGTGATAGGAGTTGGTGGGGGTATTTTTATTAGAGGAGAGAGAAAGTTGGATAACCTTTTATTGATAAAAGGTAGAGTGTGGGCTAAAGATGTGTAAAAGAACTAAGATATTAATAGTGGGACCATGTCAAAAATGGAAGTGTTCAAACTAATTTGGGACAAACATAAAAGGAAAGTGTTCAGACTATTATGGGATGGAGAGAGTATGTGTTTTGTTTATGAAAGTATGAGTTTTTGTGAGAGGTTTTGTAAGTGTTCGTAAACGTGTATTCGTAAGATTCGAAGTTCGAGGTGTTGAAGTGTTTTTAGATCCGAAAAACTGCAACGTATTTATTGGAAAACATTGGAAAAAAGATAGAAAAGCAGTCTGCGCGTCACGCAGGGAGTGCGCCTGGCACGTCTCTGTGTGACGCATAGAGCCACGTGTCAGACGCAGATTGGTGTGCCTGACACGGATTGACCTGTGCGCCGCCAAGCGCACCGCTTTGCGTCTTACAAGCTTTAATAGTCTTTTTATAGAACGAGTTTTAAACAATTTTCTTTTATCTTTTAAATCCGGAAATCTATTATGGGATAAAATCTGATTTTAAATTTGAAAATATCTTTGAAAATATTTATTTCTTTATGAAAATATTTATTTAAAATAATTAATTATCATTGAATAATTAATTGGGCTTTTCAAAGGATTGGGCTTAAAATATCTTTTATGGGCTCTAAAATACAATTAATTATCAGGATTAATTAATTGGGCTTTCAAATAAGACTTTGGATTATAAATACGCTTTAAAATAGTTTTGGCTCTTCGAACTACTCTCCCATTGAGTTGGACCTATTAAGACCGTAATATGTTTCATCATTGGATCCTTAAATGGGGAGACATGATTATGTGTCTACAGAAAGCGAAGGTGCAAATTGGACCACTTTTATAAAACATTCAGTTGCTTAGAATAACAGTATTATGCTATTTAGTATTTCGTCTATTTATTTTTTGTTTCAGTCACTTTTCAAATTTATTTGTCTCTTATCATTTTACCCACTTTTACTTTATTCCTTTTCTGGTAATGTATATTCCTTGTACCGCCATGGCACCATCTTTTATCCCTTCTTGTTTTCCCCTAGAGCTACTTCATGAGACTCGATCATTGAAAACCGTAAATCATATATAAGTCTTTCTCTCTCGACTCTCAAATCAAAGTATCAGTACCTCACACAGATGGTGTTGGAAGTTTAACAATAACTCAAACAAAATTGTCCATCAAAGTAAGAGAGTGGAAAAAGCATGAGATAACCTTTGTCCCACATGGAAGAAAAAACAAGTGTTTCCCTTGTTTATATAGGAAAGTGAATTAGAACATCTTATTTGGTAATGGGCTAAAAGTATTAGTAACCACACATGCGCGCCGGCCGGGCCGGGCTCGGGCTCGTGGCGAGCGCGACGCAAGGCTGTGGACCTGTGGTCCTTTTTTGACCCCAATTAGTTTTGGTTTGTCGCTAAATGCAAGAATCTCGTCTTGCAGTTATTAGTGTGATACCTAGTTGTTACATAAGAGATTTTCGCCTTGATTTCTTCCCTTATTTTTAGCCTTCCCATTTTTTCCTTTGCCTTGTTGATCTTATAAAACGTTTGTTTCCTTCATCAGTTATACACACATTATACACGCACACAGAAAAAACCTAAACTCTCTCTCAAAATATTTTCTCTGATTAATGGGCAAAGTTCTGATCTCCAACTGTTGTTTGTGAGTGCACACAAACTACGTGTAGACACCAAATTTTGAACCCCTGTTCTTTATACATATTTTTCAATAAATATTTTTGAAAAGAAATAAATATAACGAAGCAGTCAAGCGTCGTGGAGCGCGCGCCCTGCCAAAGGCATGTTCCGTCTCGGAGCGCGAGTTTCATTCCGTCATATGTTATCCGTGTTGCGCTTTAGTCATACGATTTCGGTTTAAGAACGTAATTTTCCCTAAGTTGTAGTCAATAACTACAACCACTGGTTTTAATAAAATAATTGTTGTAGAATCATACTCGTCTTTACTAATTTGTCGAATTTCACTCATTGTTTTATGTTAGTTTTTCGAAAAATGAAAAAAAGAGTCACGATTAGGCGCCAGAATTTTAATCGTCTCTCAAATCAGTTTTATTGGTGATCAAGTAATTTTCCATTGGATAAAGAATAAGAATATATTATTTTACCACCAATCACATCCTTTTATCCATTGGTTAAGGAATAAGAATCATGAAAAAGAATAAGAATCGGAATCAAATCCAAGGTGTAAGAGCCAAAAGATCCATTTTTTTTTTCCGGAAAATCAAGGCTGTGCGCCAAGCACATGGCCGTGCGCTAGACGCACACCCGTGCGCCCAGCTCACCATGGCTTCGTGTGCCAGACACACACCTTTGCGCCTGGGGCACCATGGTTGTGTCTAGCGCAGTGCACTCCGCGCATCTGCCAGTCAACTTTTCTTTCACGTTTTTCGATGCATTTCTACGTATTAGGATGTATTTAGGAAGAGAATATTGGCTGAAAATGTGATGATGTAAGGAGATTTGATGATGTCATTAGGAAGATGTAGGATGGTAAAAATCTGATTTTCTACCTCTTTCAAACCGTAATTTTTCATTTCATTTTCCTATAAATACCACCCTTTATTTGCATTTCAACAACAACTTCAAACAACTTGAAAATCTCACAAACAACAACTTCTCAACACAACTTTGATACTTCTCAAACAAGTTCAATCCTCACAAAATACTTTATTCTCCATACTTCCTCCCTCTAAAAAAACCTCACTCAAGAGAGAGAAAAAAGAAAGAAAAAGTTATAATTAGGAAAGTAATTATTAAGTAAGAAGTTCATCAAACAAAAACACAAAAAAAAGGTTCTAGAAACTCACTTAGAAAATTAAGAAAAATAAAAAAAGTAGAAGCCTTTGCAAAGGAAGTGCATCATTGAGTTAGCAAGGTAAAATTATGTTCTTGTTATTTTCTTAATTATATTATTAATCACATACTAACTTTCTCTTTGTTTTCTCTTATTAAGTTTTTAAATTTTTGGAGTGATTTGGGTATGTGGAAGTACTAATAGGTTCCCAACCTTAAATCATCCCGCCTAGAATAGTCAACTCTAATGGGGAGACTCTTAGTAAATATGTGTATATGTGATTTTTCTTAACCAAGTTGTTTTCCATCACCCAAAAGTATTTTTTTCATAAAAAAATCAATTAGAGTTGTGCTTAAACATCTCCATAAAAAAGAAAATGTGATGCTGTATAATTATAGTCAGTTTCAATTTCGTACTTAATCTCATTTTTTGTCTGTATTATGTAAATAGTTATAGGATGTAATATTTTTTTATATGAATTTCAAGATGTTTCCAGCAACTAGGATTTGGAATTTCTATTTTTTTTTTTACACAGTTAATAAAAAATCAAACAAAATTGTTGTGAAAAACTAATCTTGTCTAGTACCATATGAGCTTGTTCTTTCAATAAATTTCAAAGTAAACTCCATTAGCCAACACTAAAAAACTAAATATTGAAGTAGACATTAGCAGGTTTCCAACAACATAAAAATGGTGTTTATATGAATTTTGTACAATTTTATATCATTTTTATAAAACGTTCATGCAAATCAATAAATTCCAGAACACTGATTTTTTCTTCGGTTAAGGAAATAAGTAAACAAGGGTCTTCAAGATGTCCAATTTAAGTGACAATTTGTATTATAGTTCTTCAAAGTGTCAAGAATACTTATACCAAAATTTACTTCAAAATAAGTTCATTAAGATGGATTTCAAAAAACAAATTGGATAAAAGTCCTATTGTGACCGATTTTAGTATAAAATTCACTATAATTTGATTTTTCAATAAAAAAGGTTTGCCAATTTTTGACACAACATATAGAACTCACTGAACTTTCTGTAGGCATATCACATGTGGAATTTAACGATTTGTACAGAAAGTTATGAATTTTGGAAGTCAGTAAAAGAACAAAAGTGTAATTTGGAAAGTTGAAATAAAGTGATTAACTCAATTTTCATAAAAAATATTTTCTTTTTTATATGAAAATGACAATTAAAATTTAATGAATTTTAAGTTCCTCTTAAAATGACTCATTTTTATTATCTAAATAAAAATCAATAAAAATCATCATAAAAAATCAAATTAAAGAGGTTAATTAATCTCTAATTGATAAGAGGTTTTTAGTGTGTCGTTAAGGCACCAAAAATCGCTTTTTAAACAATATTTATAACTCCTAACAAGCAATTACTAAACGTAGTAAAGGCAAGTCAAGGGTCGATCCACAGAGAAATTGGGATTAATCAAAGTCTATTAAGTCTAAATTACCTAATTAAAGGGCTTTTGGGGGTTTTAAAAAGGTTTGGTGACAACTACGACTAGATAATATCAAGCGCTAGCAATTAACACGAGATGAAAAAATTATAGGAAGACACTAGAGTTGAGGTTACTAGTATGGATCAAAGCGGACAACGATTATTAATGCAATTGTGATTCAAAGGCAACGATTACACAAGGTTTAGTTTTCCTCTAAAATACTCGAGTCCTCTCTCGAATGGTCCTCGAGAATGATCGCTTAATGAATCAACTAAATCCTCTCTCGAATGGTCTTTAGTCAATTGATTAAGAGAACCAATGAATTTGGAAAACCCCTAATATAGGATCCCCTTAATTTCTACCCAATATCTTCGTATAGAAATTAAGTTGATTCATGGGGATGATAAAAGAGTTCATAATTCAATTGAGAACATTTGAAATCAAAATGCCAAAGCACAAATGTGATCAATATCTATCCTAAGGCCTCAAAACACCAAGATCAATGCATAAACGTCTTTAAATCATCACAATCACATTAACAATACATTTAAACCCTAATCCACACTTTCACCCTAACCCAAGATGGGAAACTACTCACTAATCATGGATTCTAAGCAATAAAACATGAAATCTATGACTAATCTACGCTAAACATGATTAAGAGATAATTAATTTAATGAAAGTAACAACTATGAAACTATAATAAAGTAGATCTAATAAAAGGGAAGAACAAATAATAGCAATGAAAAGAGATAATAAAAACCGAAACTTTGAAATTAAATCGAATAAAAGTACCTTCAATGTTGTAGAAATCACAAACTATAATCTACGAATCTCAAATCTCGATAAAAAACTAAGTGTTTATCTCTCTAATATGAACCCTAATAATCCTCTCTAAACTCCAGAATAAAGCATAAGTTGAAAAAACATAACACCTATTGTTTTTAATGCCCACGAGAATTACAATTTTCTCGCGGAAACAATTGGTGCGGGCGCACCATGAAATTGGTGCGGGCGCACCAAGGCCACTGATTTAGATGGCCAATCTTCGATGTAAAGGTGCGGGCGCATCATGAAAATAGTGCGGGCGCACCTGATTGGTGCGGGCGTAACTCTAAGCTGGTGCGGGCGCACCTAGCTGACTGATAATTGGGATGCCCAATCTGTGGGGGTGGTGCGGGCGCACCAGTGTGTGCGGGCAGTGCTAAGGAGGTGCGGGCACACCATGGAGCTCAACTCAAGCTTCCTTTATTCCACTTTCACGCGTGCAAACTCCTCGAAACTCCCGCCTATTACCGTATCTCCCAACTCTTGACCTTATAAAAGATCATACCTGCAATCAAAGCACGGGAAAACACGGTGAAAGCAAATGTACTAGAAATTCAGTCAAAATTGATCGAAAATCTAGCGAAATGTCTCAATGATCAACAATGATCAAGTGAAGGAAATAGAGAGAAATGAGGAAGAAAGAGGGAAGAAAAGGGTATAAAGAGGATAAAACAAAACCGAAAAGAGCTCATAAAGTACGTTAGAAACGCACTTATCAAACTCCCCCAAGCTTAGAATTTTGCTTGTCCTCAAGTAAACCAAGAATGAGAAAGAAAGAAAAGAGGAGGTGAAAAAGAGGAAAAAGAAAAATCATGCAACAACTAATCTAGATGCTCTAAAAGCAATACTACAAATATGACATGCAAGCTAAATGAGTTCATAACAAGATTTAGGAGACCAACCAAACACAAGAGGGAAGATGATTAGGAAGCACAAGAGTGACTTAAGGGATCTAATCCACCGATCAACCGAGTCCCCTTGAAAATAGGCTTTCTTAAAGTGATTTCTCACTCTTCTCCACTTCCAAGTCCCGAGTTTGACTCCCCCCTAGGGATGCTCAACCATAATTGCTCGCCTCTACCACATTTTGATGACTCTCATCATGACTTGCACAAAATCTCACCCGCCACTACTAATTGACCAAGTCCAACCTAGAAGTCAAAAGGGACTTTGTTTAGGTTGTAACGGGGCTAGGTTAAAGGGTGTGGATAACAATTTAGGAATGTGGTGCAAAAAGGGTAAAGTAGAGTACACAATAAGGGGTAAAAACTCCCCCAAGCTAGTCCAAACACCAACTAATCAAATCGAAATCTCACACATCTTTGATTATCACTTTGATTTTACTTTTTAGAACATTGATTTTTACTTTTTGAACACATTTTTTTTTATTTTTCTCTACAATTTGCTCTTTCTTTATTTTCAATAGAAATCCAAATGAAGCACTAAGAGCATTCTTTCTTTCTTTTATTTCCTTTGTCTTTCCTTTCTCACAATTTTCCTCAACTTTTGCAATTATACATGCACATTAATTCACTTTCAACCAAAGACTTAGTATCAAAATAACTCAACTCCAAACAAACTAGACATGTACTCCACTTTGGGGAAAGTTTGGCCATGACATATTATGAGGGTTAAGCAAAAATAGGATAGAAAAGCTCAAATGGGTTAAGAAGCGGACAATTATGCAGGTATAAAAGCTTTTTGGCTTTTGAGCTCCTATTTCTAGCAAAAAGAAACGCCCTAAATCATTCTTCTATAGGCTCGGTCTTATGCAATCTTGGGGAGCTAAAATGCAAGTCACAAGTTAGGCGATCAATGGTGAGGGTTGTAGATGAGTCTTACGAGGTTCTTGGCCCTCCTTCGGGGTTCACCGCACAAGGGACAAGGCAATCCAATAAACCAACTCGCTTAGTTTCAAAGAGACTCTACCAAAAGTCACTGATCTCAAAGATCATCTAACGTCACAACGAGGCTTCCAAAATCATCAAGTCAAATGCAAAGAAGGCCTTCCAATCAAGTTATGAACACTCTTAGCCACAAATCATACATGCAACTAAGCTTCCCTAAATGTTATGCAATTAAAAAATACCAAAAACAAACTACCAAAACTAAGCTAAAAACAAACTTCTAAAAACAAGCTAATAATAAACTAACAAAACAAGCTATAAAAGGGTGATTTGGATGAAACAGGGGTGGGGGGAAAAATATATGAGAGAAAGTGAGTGAGAGAGAGAGAGAGTTCGAAATATGAGAGAGGAGGAGTGAATGGCCGAAAAAAAATAGATTTCACGATTTTGAAGTGCAGTTGAGGTTGGTGCTGGTAGTCTTTTTTATTTTTAGGTTTTTGTGTGTTATTAGTGTGGTGATTTGTTTGACCAAAGGTTTTGAAGAGTTCCTCTTTTACGGCCACGCCCTTTGTTTTTCCCCGTTTCAAAGAAAATCTTTTTCACATTGTTTTTAAAACAACACCATGGGAAAGAAAAGTGGCGAAGGATCCTCCTCCAGGGCTAAGAGAGCTAAAACAGGGTCCTCCTCGCAAGGACCCTCTTCTAGCTCTAATCCCCCTCCTATCTACCCTCTTAAATTCTCAAATGCTGCACACCGTCAAATTTTTGCTCAGCTTTCGAACCGAACTCTGCGACCCACGAAGTTCTATGACTCTGGTACCTACCAGCACCTTAAAATCGACACGATAGTAAGGGAGATGGGAGGAAATCTGGGGTTGTCGAACTTCCTTCAAGTTCGGGAACCTACTTATGACCAACTAACTCTTGAGTTCTTGAGTTCGTTGAACATAAGTAGGGAACAAGAATCCGGTGCTCTGACTATTCAAGCTCGCCTATTTAATCAAGTTAGAACACTATCTTTTGACGAGTTATGTGAAGCATTTGGGACGGACTCTATTGCCCCATGTGATGCCCCCTATTCAATAATTTGGGAGGGTTACAATGAACAAGAGTGGTGGGCCAAGATCACAGATGGCACCACTCGGTTTCGGACGAACTCGTCCAAGGCTTCTGAGATTATCCATCCTGCTCTCCACTACTTCCATAGGATGTTGGTTTACACCTTCTTTCCTAAGCAAGAAGTCGGGCAATTGAGAAAGGAAGAGCTGTTGGTTTTATGGTTGGCCACTGATGGGGCCCACCATAACGCCGGAATCAACTTTGCAGCTATCTTCCTTAATCGATTGCAAGAGTTTAGGGGGGTACTACGCTAGCTGGGGAGATCATTTGTGGTGGAATGATCACCCGGCTAGCGTCTTACCTCTCGTTGGATGATGACCTGACCCGCTAAGAAGAAAGCGTGCCAACTGTTGGTCAGTCCAACTTATTGGATGGAGCGACCCTTCAGCAGATGAAATTTCTGCGTGGTTTTCTGAAGACCAGTTGCATTTGGCTAGTGGGAGGGAGACCCTACTGTTATATGGACACTGAGTTCATTTGGAACCCCCCGCCTGAATGTAACCGATGGCGGGTTCCACCTTCCCCTATTGACCCAGATCATTGCGCTGATATGACCTACCATCCGTCCACCACTGTGGAGAGGGTACCGAGGGATCCCAAGGTTCCGAGGTCCGAGCACCGCATTCCCGTGAGTGATGCGGCCGAGACTCTTTCCTCCCATTCCTTTGATATGGCCTCCGTCATGGCGGCCATAACCCAGATGCAGGCCACTCAAGCGGCCAACCACCGTGCGGTAACTGCTACCCTTGATGGTATCCGCACCGACCTTGACCATGTGTCTCGAGTGGCTTGGCGAACTCATCTCGCCAATGTCCACTCCGGACATGAGGCTCCCTTCCCTAACCACCTCTACTACCCTCCTACCTTTGACCCTCGTGACGGGCCATTCGAGGAGGTACCTTTCCACCCCTTCCCCCACTGCCCGTCTTACTATCCAGTCGGGTATCCAGGCGCGTTCTTCCCTTCTAACCCCGCTCCCGATGAGGACAATGATGGGAACTCTTAGGTGCTCCTTTTGACTCCCCTCCCCCTCCCATCTTTTGCAACTCCGAGCGCGGAGTTTCGCTTAAGCGTGGGGGCCCTTGCATGCATGCCTATGTTTTTGGGAGTTTGGGGTCTTAGGTGGTTATTTAGGCGGGGTTCTATTGGTTGTGGGTTTAACTTGGTGATTGGTTATTATTATTATTATTATTATTTTTTTTTAAAAAAAAAACTTAAAACTTTGAAATTAAATCGAATAAAAGTACCTTCAATGTTGTAGAAATCACAAACTATAATCTACAAATCTCAAATCCTGATCAAAAACTAAGTGTTTATCTCTCTAATATGAACCCTAATAATCCTCTGTAAACTCCAGAATAAAGCATAAGTCGAAAAAACTATAACACCTATTGTTTTTAATACCCACGAGAATTACAATTTTCTCGCGGAATCAAGTGGTGCGGGCGCACCATGAAATTGGTGCGGGCACACCAAGGCCACTGGTTCAGATAGCCAATCTTCGCTGTAAAGGTGCGGGCGCACCATGAAAATAGTGCGGGCCCACAGCTGACTGATAATAGGGATGCCCAATCTGTGGGGTGGTGCGGGCGCACCAGTGTGTGCGGGCAGTGCTAAGGAGGTGCGGGCACACCATGGAGCTCAACTCAAGCTTCCTTTATTCCACTTTCGCGAGTGCAAACTCCTCGAAACTCCCGCCTATTACCGTATCTCCCAACTCTTGACCTTATAAAAGATCATACCTGTAATCAAAGCACGTGAAAACACGGTGAAAGCAAATGTACTAGAAATTCAGTCAAAATTGACCGAAAATCTAGCGAAATGTCTCAATGATCAACAATGATCAAGTGAAGGAAATAGAGAGAGAAATGAGGAAGAAAGAGGGAAGAAAAGGGTATAAAGAGGATCAAACCAAATCGAAAAGAGCTCATAAAGTACTTTAGAAACGCACTTATCACTAATTTTCATAAGTTTTCAAATAAACATGAATTCCAAAGCCCATTCAAGGAGATGAATATCAAGGAGCATCATGTTGAAGATCAAGATTAAAGACTTGTATATATCACATAATTTGTACATTTTTGTTGTAATAATAATTTCTTTGTAAATTGTTATTACATCACTCAATTAATGGAAAAAATATGGAGATGTTTATGCATAATGTTCATAAATAATTCAACAATTCGTTTTGAATAAAATCAAGAACCAATGTTACAAATGTTGCATGTTAGGCCCAATATATCATAGTATATGAATGAAATGACCCAATCTCAATTAAGAGGAAAAATTGCAAATCTAACTAAGTTAAATTGTATGATGATCCATCTTAGATTTTAAAATTGTTCTCGATAATTTTCAAATGGATCAATTATATAATTTGACATAATTAGAAAGGTAATTATGATCTCCTAATTGATTTTAGGCCGTTTCACGTGTCTCATTTTAAATGGCTGAATTCCGATTTGAATTTGATCATGACTTCTTAATCACTAATTAGGGTGACTATACCTTAACCTTTCATTTTAATCAGTAATTAGGGTAGTTATCTTTTCCTTGGTTATTCACTAATTAGTGTGATTACCTTAACCTTTCATTTTAATCACTAATTAGGTAATTTTTGTATATAGCATGCTTATGTGAAAATTACGTGTGCTTGGTAGTTTATCGATCCATACACTTGCACTCTTTTTGACCATTTTCTTATTATGTCTGATACCTCTATCTATTGGTAAAGGTCAGAATTTTAGAATGACAAATTAATGAATTAAGGGCGTAATACCTGCATCCGCGAGCTATTGCGACCGGCTCTGTCAAGAGCGTCCACCCTCGATGGCCACAATGTTAAGTGACTCGAGGCCACTTTAACTGAATCTATACTTAAATGAATCACCGAGCTTTTGCGACCAGCTCTGTCAAGAGCGTCCACCCTCGATGGCCACAATGGAAGTGTCGAGGCCACTTTCACTTAATCTCAACTCAAATGAATCACCTATTAGTTGACTTTTAGGACACAAAGATCAATGCACTAATGTCCTTTATTTATTTCAGTTATTGAATAATGTGAAATATTTTCAAAAAATTTCTCAGTTCGTTTTGAGTCGCTTTAATATTTCAGTAATCATTAGCTGTAGCTGAATTGCTGCCAAAATTATTATTGAAATATTGAATTTTCTTGTTTATTTATCGTAAGTGTCATGTAAACAAAAAAATTATGAAGCATAAAATCTCACAATTCTATTTGTCCAAATTTGTTTTTAAAAAAAATGTAAAAAAAAAATTGTTAAAAAAAAATCATGTTTTGAAAGTGTAATCCCAAAACACAAAAAAAATAAAAAGGAAAGAGTCATAATCTTGAGTTTAAAACTTGTCATGTTTAGGAATTAGAATGTAATTAAAACACGAGAAGTATAGTCTAAAAAAATTTTGATTAAAGAAAAAAGGTAAAAAGATTGTGTCAAATAAAAAGGGATAATTAATTTCCAACCAAAAAAAAGGGGGAAAATTCTTCCATTTCTTGCTAAGAAACATACAAGAATTCAATATTCTGTTCCTAACATTTTTAATGCTTGCATTTCAGGTACTTCACATATGCATATTTAGATGGGAGAATATATGGCCTGACGCCCAGAAACTAAATTCCAGAAAGTTTGGGAAGTACCCGAGTTAGCTATTGCTTTCATTTTGTACTATATACGTAGAGCTACATGCGGGTTGATCCCCTAAAAAAATTTCAATGTTGTATGCATCCATTTTAGTTTCTTTACTATGTAATGTACTAAAAGGGGTACGTAGGCAACTCATTTTTGAGTGCAGCTGCAAAAAAATAATATACAAATTCCTTTTTCTAATCAGAACTACGTCGGGCCTGATTATCCGATAAAAAAAATGGACAAGAAAAATTTCTTGCGGAAATCCCAAATCTACTTATGGCAACCTTCAGGTTCGCCCCCTTTGTATTTGATATTTTCCTTTATAGTTTCAGCACTTAAAAGCAATCAACACATGCGGATAACCACAAAGAAGAACGATATCTAGGGCATTATCATTTGCCAAAATGAGGACACAGGCCACGTTACATATCATTTCTATTATTTTCGTAGCAGTAGGAAATAGAAGGATATCACTAAATTGATTTTGAAAAATGTTTGCGTCTTATCCCGAAAAATACGAGTCTAAAAATTAAAAGGTCTGATCTATGTCTAAAAAAAATCAGTCAATGAAATTTAATAAAAAGACCAAAACCAAATGGTAGAGTCAAGATTTTGCACAAATGATAATTGGAAATTAGGGTTAAAAGTTTTCTCAAAGATATTATTTCTTTCATTCCCTGCAAAAGAAAATAATAAAAAAAAGAAGAATAAAAAGAAACAAAGTCTAGATAAATTCTTGTGCTAACTTTTAATAGGAACTATGCCTGGACCTAATCAGGATCTAGGCTGATTCACCGAAGTTCTAACTATAGTGAACATTCCCTTTCAATGATACTGTCATCCTTGTCTACACCAGTTCTGTTCTCTTCTACACGTCTCAGCAATATGTCTGATGTTCCACAAAACGAACACCCACAGAACTCTGCCCCTCCACCTGATCCAATGGTTGAGCTTCGAGGACTTATTCAGGCCATGCTTGATCGACAGGATAATATTGAGAAGACTGTGCTGAGCATAATGCGCCAAAGCGTCTAAATGCTTCCTCCTCCGGAATCAGAAGCTTCTTCATCTTTTCACCTTGAGCCTATGAACAATGAGAGGGAAATTCCCACTAAGCTTGAGGAAGAAGTAGTTAAGCTCAAAGAAGTCTTAAAAGGCATGACAAAGGCTGAACCATGGATGAACATTCATGGATTAACACTTTTTCCAAAGGCACGATTACCTCATGGTTTCAAGATGCCTAATATGACAAAGTTTGATGGGACCGGTAGCCCAACCAATTTCCTAAAGATGTATGTAGGGGCAATGAGTCCATGGGGAGTGAAATAATCTTTGATGGCTCAGCTCTTCCAACAGTATTTAGATGGTGCTGCAGCACGTTGGTTCCTCAATCTTAAGAACACAAAGAAATCCACTTGGGCTGACACAATCAGAGAATTTTGAAACCTATACAAGTATAATGAAGAAATTGATGTTACTAGAAGGGACCTGGAGACCACCTCTCATAATCCTAATGAAACATTTTCTTCATTTTTCACTCGGTGGAGAAACAAAGCCTCCAAAATGATGAGTAGGCCTATTGAGGAGGAACAACTGCAAATGGTGGTAAATAATCTTCTTCCTGTCTATCAGAAGCATATGGCATACCAATATTTTCCGACCTTCAAAGCTTTGATTGCTACGGGAACTCTAGTTGAGGATGTTGTGAAAAGGGGTGACATCAAGAACGATGAACCTACTGCCGGCACTACTTATAATGCAAAGTTTAGAAATAACAAAAGAGCCCCAAATAATGATTCAGTAGCTCCTAAAACAACTAATGTAATCCATGCCATTTGCACATCTTCTGCATTCCAGTTGCGACTACAAAGGAACTTCACTCCTTTGAACATGACTTATTCCCAAGCTCTCTCCAAGCTAAAAAAAGGTCAATCTCATTCAACCATTGAACCCGCGCCCATCTCCTAAAAATCCTTACCTTGGTTATGACCCTAATAAAAAATGTGAATATCACCAAAGCCCAGGGCATAATACTGAAAACTGCACTGCCCTTAAACATCAGTTTCAAAATCTTGTGGACTATGGAAAACATTATTTGAGATCCACTTCCAGTAAACAAAATTACTCTCAACCCAACATCACAAAAAACTCTCTTCCTAATTATAAACCCTCATTTGCCATTAATGCCATCACTTCTGTGTTAGACGGATGCGGTCCAGTCCAGTTAATCCGCAAGGCTGTTCCCCAAACGTATGACATGTCAATAGCTTCAGGTTACAAGTGCCTGATTTATGACTGTTCCACTCAAGAAAAAGTCAAAATGATGCCTTATAAAGACCCCAGTTTTACTCTCAATAAGGATCCATTCTCTGATATGTGTGGAACCTTGGATTATGATGATGCATTCTTCATCTTGGACTTTGATGCCAATGAAGATGCTTCTTCAGTCTTGACAAATGTAGAGAAAAGCACAGGAGGTTATTTCACCTCTCCAAATACTTATCGGGGCCCCATCTGCCTCGATGATCTTAGTGATGAGGAGTACGTGGATATACTAGAGTACGTCCCCATCTTAAACCATCTCATTTGGAGGATGAAAATTCTTTGGAGGTATTGAGAAGGAAGGAAAAGGGCAAGGAGCCTATGACAGAGGAGAGTAATAAAGATGATGATGCTATCAAGGGCATGAAAGAAGTACATGCTAATGTTTTCATTTGGAAGTTGTTAATGCATTCCCAGCTTCAAAGGGAAGCTGTTCTAAATCATCTCAATGAAGCCTCAGTAAGCACTTCCATAACACCTGACCAGATGGTGGGGCTTATCCATGGTGTAGATGGAACTCATGTTCACAGACAATGATCTCCCTGAGAATATCAACCACAATCATTCGTTGCATATCACTTAAACGCTGCAATGGATGGGAGATACCTAGAGTATTGATCGATAACGTCTCAGCGATCAACGTTTGCCCTATGCATGTGCTAACAAGACTCGGGTATTCAAAAGAAGATCTGGTACCCTCGAATCAGGTGGTCAGAGCATATGATAATGCCAAAAGAGAAGTATTGGGTTTAATCAACCTCCCCATTGAATGTGGTCCCGTGGCAAGGAAGATGAAATTCATGGTTATTGACATTCAGGCATGTTTTAACCTCATATTAGGAAGAACGTGGTTGCATGAAAACAGGGCAGTAATGTAATCCCCTCCAATTTTATGAATTTTATAAATATATTTAAAGTATATTTATATATATTTAGTATTTAAATAATTAATTTCTTAAAGTGTTGACTATTTTTAGAGTCAAAGGATTATTTAATATTTTTAAATAATCAAATATTTTATTGCGTCATACTTTGAAAATTGTTTTACAAGTTAATTAGTTGGGTTGCAGTATAAAGATTTTAAAAATGCATGGGTTAGAGGAGCCCAATTTAACTCAATCACCCAATCAACCAAATTTAAAAAGTCCAAACACTTTTCCCTAATCCCACATGGGTTAGCTTTGCAAACCTATATAAACCCCATGAGAGCCCAAAATTCCCCACACAAAATTACACCCTAATTTTCTATTATATATATATATATATATATATATATATATATATCTCTCTCTCTCTCTCTCTCTCTCTCTCTCATGGTTTTCTCTCCTCTCCTCCACCGTTTTCTTTTTTTTCTCTCGCCTTTGTCGTTCGGTGCTGGACCACCACCGGACCACCACCGGACCACCGCCGCCGGCCAGCAAGAACCCGCCGCCGGCACCGCCGGCCCCTCCTCCCGCCCTCCTCCCGCTCTCGACTGCCGTGTGTTTTTCTCTCTCCTCTTGTTTTATTTTTTTTCTTCCTCCTCTATATTATTTTAATGATTAGTTTAATGTTTAAGTATTGTTTAGATGTTTTGATAATTAAAGTTTGTATCTTTGATTATTTAAATATTAATTTCAGATTATATAATTAGTTTAGTGAAGGAATCAAATTTTAGATTTAAAATATATGTTTAAATTAGGTCTTAAGCATGAAAGTATGGGTTTTTAATGTTTTAAGAGCTGAAATTTATAGTACTGTGTTATAGTTATGAAAATTGAGTACTCTAATATTTATAATTATGTTAAAGTGACTTTAAAAGGGATTTAATGATATTATAAGTTGCTGGAATTTTTATTAGCATACTTATGTTGGGTTTTTAAATATCAAAGTATTGATTTTTAAGGGTTTTAATGACTAGTATGGTAGTACTATACTAAGGGGCATTAAAGGTTGAAGTTTTAATGTTTAAGAGGGTTTTAAAACACTTTTTAAGAGGATTTAAAGTATTGTAAAGTTGCTGTAATTTTATTAGAGTATTAATACTTGGATGTTTTGGTATTTGGTAGGCGGAGAATATACCTTGAGTGATTTCTAAGGTTGTGAAAGTGGCCTCTCATATTGTCTACACAAGGTACGTAGATAACTATGTGTTATTAGACTAGTATCATGTCCTAAGGATAGGATTGTTGTAGTGTTATGCATAGGGAACTTTTTATAGTTCATATGTGGCTTATATTTCAATGAATTTGCATGTTTTATGCCGTTGTGTGAAGCATGTTGTCTATGATGTTTATGATATGTTTGTATGGATGATTGATGCAAGCATGTGGGTTGGGAACAATTTATTTTATTAATTCACATGAGGGATTAATGGATCATGAAATGTATCGTTATTCCCTTGGATTTATTATATTATTTATTTTATAAGGACCGTGGGCCTTACTTAGTAAAGTTGGATATTTACCTATTGACAGCTTGGTTGATTGTTGATTTACGTCAAAAATAAAGGATGGTTGGTTATTAATTAATGAATGGGATTGTTATTGGATTAATTGAGTCGTTTGATCACAATATTTAATCCTAAGATAAAAATGGAATTTTGTGTGTATCCATGATATTTATGTTGGTTGTCTTACTTTGTGAGTCTCAACATCAAATAATTTAATAATACTTAAAGTGGAAAGTGAATAGCAATAAGCTTTAGACTTGTGTACGTCTGAAGTGTTGGACAAGTATGAGTTGGAGTATATGGTGGTAGCCCATGGCTTTTCTTGGGACCGGATTGATCACCGTATCCTATTTTATTTAATTAGTGCCTCGATATCGTTGGTCGTTGGAGTACGGAGTCGCGCCCGTACTTCGTCTTCTAAATTGAAGACATGGTTTGGTTTGGACAACTCTATCCATTGACTATTCAATTTAATTATAATTAATCTATTGGTTGTGAAGTCTAATGAGTCTGTTATTTCGTCATATTATTATTTATCCCTGTTTTAAAGTTTATTAGTATCATGTTAGGTTTTATGTTTTGTTATATGTAGCACTCAACTTTGCTGATTACTTGCTTTTCTGTATGTCGAACATGGCCGTGCCTTATTGATCCTGTGATGACCCATTTGGTGAGCAGTCTTTCAGGATCAATAAAGCATCGACCCTTTCAGGTCTAAAGATGATGCATCATTGGGTTCCGGGATTTCGTCTGGAGAGCTTGTGTTTAGTTTCATTAAGACTTTCATAATTTTGGTTTAGTTATGGTTTTAATAGTTTGACTTTTATTTTGGTTTGACTATGGTATGGTTTTGGAGTTGACTTATGGTTGACTAAGTTTAATTATATTTTTCAAAGTTATTTATTTATTTCTGCTGCAAAATTCTGAATAAGCCGATACGTTATCACACGGGCGATAATACTTTGATAATTCTCGAAAATTTTGTGGGAAAAAGGTATTTTACAAAATAGAGAATTGTCGGAGTGTTACAAGTAGCCTCTACACTACATCAAAAAGTAAAACTTCTCACTGATCAAGGTGCTGTTACTATTTCTAGTGATCTAGAAATGACTATCTCTAACACCAGGAAGTTTGTGTTGTATCTGAACGAAGTAGAAGGCATTAGGTTGGACGGTTACACCATCCATATATTCAAGCAGGATCTAAAAATTCATGGATGAATGTGATTCCAGCAGCCACTTTGGATGCAAATGCTGAAGAAATAAAGCCAGAGTATGAACTAAGCTAGGATAATGAGGAAGAAATAGGAGCTCCAAGCATCGGCACACATAATACGTCATCTGAAGCACCAGAATAATCCTGGATTGGCAATCCTCCATAAATGGAAGGCAATGATCACTACAACAATCCGCGTCTTTAACGACAGAAATGACCGACCGCGTTTATATCAGTAGGTAATTTTTATAAATTACCGACCACTTACCTGGTAGTTGGTATTTACCTACCGCTGAAAATGATTACCGACTACATAGTGGTCGGTGATTGTTTTAAAACATAGCCGACCAACTTTTCATTTCCCTAGAATCCAACCCATATAAAACTAGAAAACCTAACATTCTTTTATTCGTCCGCCGCCCACTCCCCAACAAAACTCCCTTCCATCCCTCTGCTCTCCTCTCTCCGCATTCCCTTGCTCTTCTTTTCTCTTGCTCTCATTTGGTCTTCTCTTCCTCTAGTTTTCTCTCACTTCACTTTCATAACTTTTTCTTTTTTTTCAATAAATTTATTATTGTTCTCTCACCATCATAAAACCACAAGAAGTGATTTAGAATAAATATTGCGGAACCAAATTGAAATGGGTAGGCTGACGAAAACCGACTAACCGAGCATATTTGAAGCTTGTGGTGAAGCAATAAAAGTGTCGTGTTGTCGGCGAAAAACCACAAAAATAAGGTTTTTGTATTTAGTTTTATGTTTTAGGTTTAGATATAGACTTTAAGAGTAGTCCGACTGTTCTTTCATTAGATCTATGTAATTTTGGAACTTACAAACTATTTATTCATCTATGTTATTTGTTGGATTCTTTTATCGATATTGTCACTTGTAATAGAATTTTTAAAAATATAATTACTACAATTTTGTAATGTTTTTGTTCTATTCATGAATATCGTTAATCTAATTTACGGGAACTTTGCATTTATTTATTGTATTTGGTTGCATTCCTCTCGTTTTTTGTTTGTTTGTTGGTGTAACTGCTCATGCTAAGTCATGATCAATTGTGAATCGTAGACTTCGAATACAGTGATTATGTTATTGGTAGTTTGTGTTATATTAGAATTCAAAAACATCAAACCTTTGAAATTTGAAATCAGTGATGGGTAATTTCCATTTACTGGTTTCAATTTTTTTTATTTTCGGTGTGAACAATTACCTACCGACTAGAAGTCGGTAAAATTCAATTTTACCGACTTCTAGTCGGTAGGTAATTTTACCAACCGCTAGACAGTCGGTATTTCCCAATTACCGACCAATGATATAACTATTGACCTTTATCGACCGTTTAGCGGTCGGTGATTGATTTACTGACCGTTTATCGTTTATCACCTACTATTTCAAGCGATCGTTAAAAAGCCGAATTCTTGTAGTGGATGATAATGAGTCGAAGAAGAGATCTAGGACAAACGATTTTGACCTAGACTTTAATGTAGTATGCCCTGTCCGAGAGGTTCACACTGAGTCACTGATTTTCTTTCCAAGATATCAACATGAATATAAATATCGTGAATTGCCGCAATTTAGGAAATTTGATGGGAATGGTGATCCTTTTGTCCACTTAGTTGGTTTTGTGAATGCATTACACCCATGGGGCATACCTGAGGAAGATTACCCTATGCTATTTGATAAAAGTCTAGAAGGACCAGCTCTGGACTGGTACTATTCTTTGGATTACGTGGATAGAGCTAGTTGGGAAAATACTAGCCAAGCTTTCGTGAATTGGGCTCTCGAGCATAAACAAACTGAAATCAAGAAGTTGAAGCTAGTCACCTTGCGTCAAAGCGCCTTAGAAACCTTCTCGCACTTTTGTTTGAGATGCACTTATATCCGCACAGAGCTTCGTATCCCTATTACTGATCGGGAGTTCATGCTTATATTACTGCGAAACCTGAATGATTTCTATTATCGTCACATTGTTACCATCAAGTGCACATGCCTCAGCCACATGGAGCAGCATGGCTTCGACATCGTTGCTCTAAAATTGCAAGAAAGGCGTCCCCGGGAAAATTTTGAAACTCCCAATACAAATCGAAGGGTCTTTGCTAAGATGGATGAACCATTGAGTATGGTGTATAATCGTCTTCGGAGCCAAGGTATTATATATGCCCTAGCATATGTGCACTGCTTACCTCTTCCTGGAACAGACATGAGCAAACACTGCACTTATTGTCTCCAATTTGGGAATGACACTTATCGATGCCATGATCTTTACTACAAAGTTCAAAACCTGATTGATCGAGGCATCAGTAGTCCAACCCACAAAAAATTACCCGCGAGGAAAGTGTCGTCACGCCCTCTACCGCAATCCCAAGTCGATATTTTTCGCAAACTGGTTGAACAAGGTCAGATTCACCCACTTCCTCGATGCCTTGGGGCAAGTCCTGTAGGACCGGAGACTCCACAAGTACTGTCATTATCATCAGTTGCATGGTCACGACACAAACCAATGTCATGCTCTCAGCTATCGCATCAAGTAGATCACCAACATAGCTCTCGTTTACTGCAAAGCTACTTATTTGTCTCATGCCTATCTGATGCCAGAAGTGGAGAATCTTCAGTAAACATCCTGCTGTAGGGGGCTAGCTCATCATTAAAAAAAAGAGAGAAATCTTTCAGCTCATTAGTATCAGAGAACTACGTGCAGCTTAAATCCCCATGATCACGTACACTTACACTGTGAGATCACTCCACCTATGTAACACCTGGGGTACGTAGGTAGATCAATATGAGTGCAGCTGCTTTATTTAATAAAAAACTTTAGTTCCTTTTAATATAATGAACTACGCTAAGTTTGATTCCCCATAAAATGCACCTGGAGCAATGGGGATATGTAGGCAGCCTTCGGATTCGACTCAAATGTACTAAGCATTGTATTTTAGGCAATGTGATCACAGCTCAAGATGCCAATGATCATAAGAACAATTTATGAATTCTGAATTGAGACATCAGTAGGGATACATGCCCTAATTTCTAATTTTACGTCTTTGTTCAATATTAAAGCAGAGAATAGAAGAATGATAAAAAAATATTTGTTATCAACCCCAACGACAGTAAAATCATTCAAGAGAGTCAAAATATAAAAAAACAACAACAAAATTGTAAAGGTGGACCATTCTAATGAAAGTATTGTAAATCGTTTTAGAAAATTTTCCTTATTCTGCAATATGTAGCTTTCTTCTCTTTTATTTTATTTCTTTTTCTCTACCTTTAGGTCCAAGAAGAATAAATTTGTCCCTTCTCTAAGGATGACCAATTTCCATCAGAAAACAAAAGCCTCAGCTATATCCACAAATGCAGTCAAAGAGCCTGTAGGATTTGCCATGGGTATCATACCGATAGCTCATCTTCCAGCCAACCTACCTTGCATACCCAGTCAGAATATTCTGATACTGAGTAAATTGAATGTGAACCTTTATCTAAATACATTTGCATGCAAGATATTATTTATGACAGTGAATTTAATAATGATAATCACTTAATACAATTGAAACATATATAAAACCATGGAAGAGTCCATTGTAATTAATATTGGTGCAAAAAATGCTTTAAAAGAAGTCAAAATAGGTTTATCCCTCTCCCCAACTAAACAATATGCGTTTATTGCATTATTAAAAGAGCATGTAGATGTGTTTGCATGGTCTTATGCTGATATACCTGGCGTTAATAGAGAAATTGCGGAACATCGTATTCCGTTAGATTCTAAAAGCAAGCCTAAGCAGCAAGAGCTCCGTCTAATGAAGCCAGAGATTAGTCTGAAACTGAAAGAAGAAATCTAGAAGCATCCTGATGCCAAATTCATCCAAGCGGTAAAGCATCCGAGCTGACTCGCCAATATAGTGGTTGTACCTAAAAAGGATGGAAGAGTTCGGGTGTGCATTGATTTTCGTGATTTGAATGCCGCATAACCAAAAGATTGCTTTCCTCAACCCCATATCAATGTCCTCGTTGATAGTACAACTAATCATGCAATGTTTTCCTTCATGGATGGATTTTCAGGGTATAATCAAATACTCATGGCACAAGAAGACATGACAAAAATGTCTTTCATCACTCCGTGGGGCACTTTCTGCTACCGAGTTATGCCTTTTGGTCTCAAGAATGTCGGAGCCACAAATCAAAGAGGTGCAACCACTATTCTTCATGAACTTATCCATGACATTGTTGAGGTTTATGTAGATGACATGATCGTGAAAAGTGAAGATCGTGAGGCACATATTCCTCACTAAGGTCATTCTTTAAAAGAATTAGAAAATACAATCTAAGGCTAAACCCTCAAAAGTGCGTGTATGATGTTAATTCAAGAAAATTATAAGGATTCATTATCAGTCATGACGACATTAAAGTGCACTATGAAAAGGTAAAATCTATTCAAGAACTACCTCCTTCAAAAACAGAAAAAGAAATAAGAGGATTCCTCGGTAGAATTCAATATATTAGTAGGTTCATGTCACAACTCACTATGAGATGTGAACCTATATTTAAGGTGCTCAGAAAAGGGGCATCCCATGAGTGTAATGAGGAATGTCAAGAAGCTTTTGACTCCATGAAAGAGCACCGTTCAAATCCACCTGTTCTAATGCCACCTAGACCAGGAGAACCCCTTATTTTGTACCTCACTATCACGGAAACGACTATGGGAGCTCTATTAGCCCAATATCAAGAGGGAACAAAGAAGGAAGTTTCTATATACTATCTCAACAAGAAATTCCTGGAGTATGAGACAAGATATACCCCACAGGAAAAAGCATGTGTCTCTTTGGTCTATGCCACAAAAAAGTTGAGGCATCACCTTCAAGCTCATACCACTTACCTGATCTCGAGACTTGATCCAATCAAGTATCTGTTCGAGAAACTCATTCTTAGTGAAAGATTGGCAAGATGGCATGCTATGCTTTCTGAGTTTGATATCCAATGTGTTAGTCAGAAATCTGTTAAAGGAACAACTATATCTTAAGCCCTAGCAGAAGGACTGGTGTCAGAAGATGAATATGATGATGCATTTCCTGATGAGTACTTATTATTCATTGACAATCCACAATGGTGCATGTACTTTGATGGAGCTTCTAATAGGAGAGGTAATGGAGCAGGGGTCTTATTAGTAGGTCCTAAAGGAGTCCATATTCCATTTACCTTAAAGTTGGATTTTCCAATAACAAACAGGATAGCTAAGTATGAAGCCTGCATATACAGAGTAAAAGCCGCTTTGGTAGCAGAGGCAAGACATCTCACTGTATACGGAGATTCTAATCTCATGATATCTCAAATAATAGGAATTTGGAGGGTTAGAGACGAGAGACTTGAGCTCTACACAGAGTATCTTCATGAGTTGATTCCTTATTTCGGTGACTTCATTTTGATACATCTTCCTCGGGAACAAAATAACTTCACTGATGCTTCAACTAATCTCGCTATTAATTTGACATGGGAGAATGGTACAAGGATCCAGTCAGTTTTGATTGAAGAAAAGAAAGGGGCCAATAGTGACGGTAGCACAAATTGTCTCCACACTGGCTCAACAAGATGATGTTGATGTCTGGTACAAGGATATCAAGACTTTTCTGGAAACAATGCAGTATCCAGAAGTGGCCAGAAGGATCGTATAGCCATCAGAAGGCTAGCTGCTCATTTTCTCATGTTAAAAGGCAGATTATATTACAAAGGGTTTGACGATACTCTGCAACTCTGTGTGGATGATAGTGAGAAGTAAGCCATCATGGAGGAAGTTCATGGAAGAGAATGTGGACCACATATGAATGGAAGAATGATGGCTCGTAAAATTTTACGAGCAGGTTTCTATTGGAGTACTCTAGAGGGCGATTGCATTAGTTTTGTCCGTGTTTACAAGCAATGTAAGATATTTGCAAACTTCAATCATATGCCACATATTTCACTACATAATATGACCTCTCCTTGGCCATTTTCGAGTTGGGGCATAGACATAATCGGACAAATTCATCCAAAGGCTTCAAATGGGGATCAGTATATTCTTGTAGCAATTGATTACTTTTCGAAGTGGGTTGAAGCTGCATCTTTTTCAAAGCTAGGGGCAAAGCAAGTCTCGAAATTTGTGATTAGCAACATTATCTTTTGGTATGACATACCTTTTGAAATCATCTCTGATAATGGATCACAATTTGAGGGTCATCTTAAAACAACTCTCGCAAAGTATGCAATCAAGCATCATCAGTCCTCACCTTATCGTCCTCAAACCAATGGAGCAGTGGAAGCAGCCAATAAGAGAATCAAGACTATTGTTGCAAAGATGACTGAGAAGACTAGGGAATGACATAACAAACTCCAACAGGAACAACCTTGTATTCTTTGGTTTATGGGATGAAGCCAGTTCTACCAGTTGAGGTGGAGATACAGTCTCTCAGGGTCATAGCAGAATGTGAAATCTCATTATAGCAGTGGTATAAAACTCGTTATGATGAACTTGCATTCGCGGATGAGCATCGATTACAAACTTTACATAACATTCAACTCTATAAGCGGAGAATTGCTCGTGCATTTAACAAGAAGGTCCGAGATAGAGACATTCAAGAAGACGATATGGTTTTAAAGGAAAATAGAGCTCCGTTGCATGATCCTCGGGGAAAATTCAAGCCTAACTTGTCGGGGCCGTTCTTAGTCAAGCATATCACAACAGTTGGAGAAATAAAGATAATGGATTTTTGTGGGAATGAATTCACCCATTTCACTAATCTTGATCAGGGGAAGAAATATTACGCTTAGGCATCAGAGTAATTGTAATTGTCATGGTCAAGTAACCAAGTAGTTTATGGATTTGTATCCTATCTGGTTATTCTTAATAAACATGCCATGTGTTCTTATACATATATATACATAGAGTGTGTGCAAAAAAAAAAGAAGTAAAAAAAAAAAAATTAAATAAAGAAAAAACATAATGAGGAAGCATGCAAGGATGTTTTTGTTTGTTAAGGTTTTATATGTTATGCTTTCATGTGTCATATGATTGATTACTTATATATTTTGCATGTCATATTTATTGTTGAAGTATGCACATGTTTAAAATTGTGTTCACATTGAATTTCTCACAAACAGGTAATTCTCACAAATAAATAATTCTCACAAATAGATATCCCAATTGGGGTACTCCATTTCATTCATAAAAGACATGAAGCCTCTATTTCCCACGAATTAAAAAGAATGAAAAAAAAAAGAAGTAAAACAACATAGAAAATAAACACGATATTTCTCTCTTCCTCTTCATGGTAGGCCAGTCTGAACCATTGTCTTGACGAATATCAGCCAAGAGCCATTGAAAGTAAGCATCATCGATTGTCAGAAATGGAAATTTAGGTAGTGCTGAAGTATGTGGAAATGAAGAACCATGCCCTATTATAGATGGAGGAAGAATGATTATCCATGATTCATGCCATGGATAATAGGATTCAGCATTGCCCATAGGATTATAAGGAGCATGCATACTAGTGATTAATGACCAAGCATTTGTGGTGTGGCAATTTTACCAACCATTGTTCATACTTTGCATTGATAAACAGTGTGTCAATGATGAATCAAGAACATTAATATAATCCATTTTCCCAGTAATCATCCAAAATAATAATCTTGATAAATGTAGTGATCATCATTTTCTAATAAAGCAGATAAGCATCATGCAAGAAAAATTCCTGAAAGATTTAAAAAAAACATATCAAAATTTTGCCACATGATGGTTGGTCCACCATAATTTGTCTCGAGGGTAATAACCTTTGGTCAACCCTTTAAGGTGACGTGACCTGATAATGCATCACTTTAAAGTGACATGACCTGACAATGCATCACTTTAAGGTGACATAACCTGACAATGCATCACTTTAAGGTGACATGACCTGACAATGCTTTATTTTAAGTTGACATGATAACACATGAAGTCATAAAAAGTGAATGATGGAGATTTGACAATTTATTTGTCATCAAGGCAATGAAAAATTATGGTAAAAAACTGGAGTCAACTTGTTAACTGTCGGAGTCTCTCATGTTAACAAAAGACTAATTCATAAGACAAAAATCTTAAAGGCGACGATAAAGTCACATTTTCAAATTTTAGAAAATTAATTGGGATTTTCTATTTAAGACGACGATAAAGTCGCATTTCAAATTTTAGAAAATAAATTGGGATTTTCTATGTAAGACGACGATAAAGTCGCATTTTCAATTTTAGAAAATTAATTGAGATTTTCTATGTAAAACGACGATAAATTCCCATTTTCAATTTTAGAAAATTAATTGGGATTTTGTATCTAAGACAACAATAAAGTTGCATTTTCAATGTTAGAAAATGAATTGGGATTTTCTATCTAAGACAACGATAAAGTCGCATTTTCAGTTTTATAAAATTAATTGGGATTTTCTACTTAAGGCGTCATCAAACGTCACAAATCATTACCTGACAATCCTTTATTTTAAGGTGACATGATAACACATGATGTCATAAAAAGTGAATGATGGAGATTTGACAATTTATTTGTCATCAAGGCAATGAAAAATTGTGGTAAAAAACTAGAGTCAACTTGTTAACTGTCGGAGTCTCTCATGTTAACAAAAGACTAATTCATAAGACAAAACTCATAAAGGCGACGATAAAGTAACATTTTCAAATTTTAGAAAATAAATTGGGATTTTCTATTTAAGACGACAATAAAGTCGCATTTCAAATTTTAGAAAATAAATTGGGATTTTCTATGTAAGACGACGATAAAGTCGCATTTTCAATTTTAGAAAATTAATTGGGATTTTCTATGTAAGACGACAATAAATTCGCATTTTCAATGTTAGAAAATTAATTGGGCTTTTCTATCTAAGACGACAATAAAGTCGCATTTTCAATTTTAGAAAATTAATTGGGCTTTTCTATCTAAGACGACAATAAAGTCGCATTTTCAATTTTAGAGATTTATTGAAATTTTCTATCTAAGACAACGATAAAGTCGCATTTTCAGTTTTAGAAATTTAATTGGGATTTTCTACTTAAGGCGTCATTAAAAGTCGCAAATCATGATTTCAAAAGGGCACTAATGATAACTATTTTCTATGGAGTATATGTTATCTCAAAAGGAAAGTTTTCTGTCAAAATTTTGCGTCTTTTCAAACATTGGTCATCATATCATCCAAAATTCGACCAATGTGAGACATTACGTGGAAACCAAATTTTGAACCCCTATTGTTGATAAGTATTTTTAAATAAAGATTAATGAAAGGAAATAAAATTAACGAATTCGTCATGCGTCGTGGAGCGTGCGCCATGCCCCAAAGTCATATGTTTTTCTGTGTTGCTTTATTCATACGATTTCAGTTTAAGAACGTAATTTTTCCGTAAGTTGCAGTCAATAACTGCAGCCACCAGTTTTTATAAAATGATTTGTTGCAGAATCATACTCGTCTTTACTATTTTGACGATTTTTCATTAATTGTTTTAAGTTAGCTTTTCGAAAAAAAAAAAAAAAAGAGTCACGATTAGGCATCGGAATTTTAATCGTCTCTCAAAACTGGTGGAAATCAGTTTTCTTAGTGATCAAGTCATTATCCATTGGATTAATAATAAGAATATTCTTTAACCACCATTCACATCCTTTTATCCATTGGTTAAGGAATAAGAATCTTGAAAAGGAATAAGAATCAGAATCAGATCCTAATAAAAAAAGAGCCAAAAGATCCGATTTTTTTTTGGAAAATCCAGGCTGTGCGCCAAATGCACGCTTTTGCGCCCAGCACACCATAGTTGTGTCCAGCGCAGTTGCCCAATATGCTTTTCCTTCACGTTTTTCGATGCATTTCTATGTATTAGGATGTATTTAGGAAGAGCATATTGGCTGAAAATCTGATTTTGCATCATTAGTGAAAAGATCAAAATAAAATTTAAAAAGAATAAGAATCTTTAGATATCCAAAAAATTTGATGATGTAAGGAGATTTGATGATGTCATTAAGATGATGTCATTAATATGATGTAGGATGGTAAAAATAAGATTTTTTGGGTGAAAAATATGATTTTCTACCTCCTTCAAACCGTAATTTTTCACTTCATTTTCCTATAAATACCCACCCTTTATTTTCATTTCAACAACAACTTTAAACAACTTGAAAATCTTACAAACAACAACTTTTCAACACAATTTCAATCCTCACAAAATACTTTATTCTCCATATTTCCTCCCTCTAAAAAAACCTCATTCAAGAAAGAAAAAAATAAAGATAAAATTAGGAAAGTAATTATTAAGTAAGAAGTTCATCAAAGAAAAACACAAAAAAGATTTTAGTTTGTAATTAATGTTGGAACATTTATTGTAAAATGGGCTTTAGATTATTTGGAATGGTTCTATGGAGGTTGGACAAAAGAAAGGAAACACGAGCTAAAAGAAGCAGCAGCCGGTCGCGAGGTGCGACTTATGTCGCGGGATGCGACCCTGCTAGATCGCGAGGTGCGATCTGTAACGCACCGTTCGATTCGCTTCTGCTTCTTTCGCTGCGAGTTTTGATTTTGACGGTTTCAATCTGTTACTTTGCGATGGTTAGTTCTTATCCGGTTTTAAGTGAATGAATAAGGATCTTTTCACTCACTTAAGAGATAGACACATCATCATTAATCTCTCTAAGTTAATATAAAAAGATTAACTTCTTTCCAAATGGTGTGATTTGTAGAAATCAGTTTTCATTTTGTACTCTTTCTCTCAAGTGTTCTTCACAAACATCAAAACACAAAGTTCTTGTTGATTCACTTAGAAGATCATCTTTGTGAATTGTTCTCTCCATTGTATCTCATTGGTTATTCGTGGTAACCCATTGATTCTAGAGGGGCGAAATTAAACTAATAGGAAAGCGTAGTTTCCGTGCCTTTGAGTGGCGTATTCGATTCCCTTGTTGTTCTTACATATAACAATCTATTAGTTTAAATTTCTTCATTTTCAGATATGGCTCAATCACTCAAAAACATGACAATGAACTTCCAAAAGTTGGACAAGTTCGAAGGGGTAGGTTATCGAAGATGGCAAAAGAAGATGCATTTCTTGTTGACAACTTTGAATGTGGTGTACATTCTTACAACATCCATGCCACCGTTCCCACAAGATGGAGAGGAAGAGACCTTGGAGATTACAAGGAAGAGAACAAAGTGGGAGAATGATGACTACGTTTGCCGGGGTCACATCCTCAACCCTCTTTCCGACACTTTGTTTGATCTTTACCAAAATGTGGAGAGTGCAAAGGAACTTTGGAATGCTCTTGATGCAAAGTATATTTAGGAAGATGCTTTAAGTAAGAAATTTCTTGTTAGTAATTTTAATTCATTTAAAATGACTAATGATAGGCCTATTATAGAGCAATTTCATGAATTTCAACATATTTTAAACCAAATAAGATCATATGGTATGGTGATGGATGAGGCTATTGTCGTGGCCTCAATTATTGATAGATTACCAGACTCTTGGAAAGACACTAAGCATTTCTTGAAACATAGGAAGGAAGATATGTCCATGGAGCAATTAGGAACCCATCTTCGTATTGAGGAAGGGATCCGGGGTCAAGATGGGGTTAAGGATACTAATACTAGTGTTCCAAAGTCTACCGTGAATGTGGTAGAGGTTGGTGGGTCTAGTGGGACCAAGAAATCCAATAATAACAATTCTAAAACCAATGTTGCAAACAAAAAGCGGGAGGCCCTCACTTGTTGGGTATGCAATGGACCTTATTTTAAGAGGGATTGTCCTTCTAAGAAGAAGAAGAAGACAAAGAATGAACAACCTAGTATTGTTCAAAACCAAGGTAAAATTGCACATGAAAATGTAATTGAAGATATGAACTTTGTGGCTATGATTTCTGAAATTATGGTTGTGCAGGTTGATGACTCTTGGTGGATAGATTCGGGGGCCTCTAGACATGTGTGCAATAATTGGCACTTCTTCAAGTCTTTGGAAGAATTGGATGATGGTCCAATCTTGTATATGAAGAATGATTCTACGGTGAAGGCAAAGGGCATAGGCCAAGTAGAATTGTTACTAACCTCGGGTTAGACCTTAACTCTCTGGGATGTTGTTTATGTACTGAAAGTTAGGAAGAATCTAGTGTCGGGGGGTCTCTTGAATAAATTTGGTTTTAAAGTTGTATTTGAATCGGACAAGTTGTATTTATGTAGGACAAAGATATAATTGTAATGGAATGTTTAAATTTAGTATTAATGCAAATAATACTAGTGCTATTTACATGGTTGATGTTTCTCTATGGCACAATTGATGTTTCTATTTAAAGTTAGAGAAGTGTAAGACGTGCATGTTAAATAAAATTACAAAGAATCCTTATCCTAGTGTGACTAGACAAACGATATTGCTAGAATTGGTGCATAGTGACTCGTGTGACATTCATAGTTCACCTTCTTTGGGAAATAAAAAATATAAAGTGACTTTTATTAATGATTAGTCAAGGTTTTGTTACATATATTTATTATTTACTAAAGATGAAGCACTAGAAAAGTTTAAGATCTTTAAGACCGAAGTGGAACTTTAACTTAATGAAAAGGTTAAAAGACTTCGGACGAATAGGGTGGTGAATACTATAATCCTAGCTGTTTTAGTTCCATTGGTGTAATTCATGAAACAATCGCACCATACTCAGCTCAAAGTAATGGTCTAACAGAAAGGAAAAATAGGGTTCTAAAAGAAATGGTTAACACCATGCTTTCTAATTTGGGTCTTAGTGATGAATTTTGGGGTGATGCATGTTATATACTAAATCGAGTTCCTAATAAGAGGAATAAGACTATCCCTTATGAATTTTGGTGTAACAAAAAACCTAATCTCAATTACCTTAAGATATGGAGTTGTAGGGCAATTGTCAAATTGACGGAACCTAAAAGGAAAACAATAGGTGACAAAAGGAATTGATTGCATTATTATAGGCTATGCGGAACATAGCAAAGCCTATACGTTTTATGTCATTGTGCCCAATGATTTTGTCTCTATCCATACTGTGATAGAGTCAAGGGATGCAATATTTGACGAGACTTGATTCTCATTGATTCCAAGACCAAAGGACATGATACCAAGTACTAGTTTCAATGTTGTGGATGACATTAACAATGATCATGATACTACAACACCGGAAATTAGGAAAAGTAAAAGAATTAGAAAAGAGAAATCTTTTGGACCGGATTTTCAACTATACTTAGTTGAAGGGTCAAGAGAGTCAATTGTGACTCAAATTTCATATTAAATTATCCTACATGATTTTTCCTTGAGTGAAATATTTTTAATTAAAGTCCTATGTTGAAGTATAGAAGTCAAAGTTAACTTAAAACTTGAAAGGAGTAAAGGGTTGACATTTTGTCATCCAAAGAAAATAAGAAAAATATGAAAGAAAGAAAGAAAGAAAGAGGAATGGAGAGAGTTGGTTCAGCACTCAACTCCACTACACACACCCGACACCCATCACCCATCTTCCAGTGGTGGATGTAATACATAACACGCTGGTGCACGTGCACCAGCATTAAAAAAAAACTCAACCAATTCACGCTTCACGGGTCATCTCTTAAAAACTCTACTTTCTCTCACCTCACTTCTTCTCAGTTCTCCCTTTCTTTCTCTCATACAATCTCACTCTAGTCACCTACTCACCTTCACTTATCTCTCAAAGGTCTCATCGGCGGCGGCGCCGCGAACCTAATGACGTGCGTGACTCGGAGTCTCGGACCTCCTGCTGGTTGCTGGTTGCTTCGTGTCGGTGTTGACGTGTTGTGCATCAGACCTCCTGTTTGGCTGCCTCAGCTACCTGCAGCCGCAGAACCGCTCGAACGGTGGACGGACAATAGGTACATCTTAATCTGCTCAAATTTGTTGATTTCTTGTTTTACTTTACAAATTAGGGTTTCATCAATTTCATGAGAATTGGAAAATAAATTGCAATTTCACTTGCTATGGGTGTTTATATATCAGATTATATAATTTAGATTGTTATAAATGTTGAATTTGTTGTTGTACTTTGATTTGGGTGTTATTGGTGTTTGAAAATTGAAATGGTATTATGTTTTAATTGTGTGTTATCACTATTAATGCTGATTTTGTTTATTATATTTTATGGTCTATTGCAAATTGGTAGCATGTTTCATTTGGTGAGATACATCTTCATTTAGTTCAATTGTTACTTGATTTTAAGATTTGATAATGAAGAGAAAACGTACTCCAAACAAAATGCAAAATATTGCTAGTGTTAACATTTGACCATGTTGATTATTCATACCAGAAAATTCCTGTACTGATATACGTAAATATGGATTAGTCCTGCATATTTACGTTTCTTCCATGTCTTTTCCTTATAGTCCTTAACTCCTTATAACCATGTAAACCAACAAAGCGATACATCTGCAAGAGTAGATATTTTGAATTCGAAGTAATGTCATATAAGCCACGACTTTGATATTCTGACAATCTGACTTGCCCATGTAATTTTTCTCTACCCTTAGGGCAAACTACTTGAAGGCAAGGTGATTGCCGTCAAGTAGATGTCATCAAATCGAAGCAAGGGAACCGTGAATTTGTAACTGAGATAGGCATGATCTCTGCTCTCCAACACCCAAATCTGGTTAAGCTTTATGGCTATTGCATTGAAGGAAAAGAGCTACTACTTGTATATGAATACATGGAAAACAACTGCCTCGTTCGAGCACTCTTTGGCAAGTTCCTGTCAAATGTCTTGTAGAAAGTTGCATCTTTGTATAGAAAGTTGATTTATGTCCTTTCATGACCCAAATTAACTGTCGAAATGCATGCATTTAGGTAGGGAAGATCAGAAGTTACACTTGGACTGGCAAGCAAGAAAAATCATATGCTCAGGAATTGCTAGAGGATTAGCATATCTTCACGAGGAGTCGAGACTGAAGATTGTCCATAGGGACATTAAGGCAACTAATATATTAAGTGATAGGGACTTGAGCACTAAAAAATCAGACTTTGGTCTTGCAAAGCTTGATGAAGAACAAAACACTCATATTAGTACAAGAGTTGCTGGAACCATGTAAGTTTAATCCCCCTCTTTCTCTCCCTGCATATGTTGCCATTTATTTGGGCATGTTAGCAAACATTTCCTAGATTTAGCTGTGGGGATCGTAAGTGAATCAATAAATCCTTACAGAACGGCTTCCCAATGACCTAACCTCATAGAAAAGAATAATAATCTGTCTATCAGAACCAAAGTACAATATAACTGACACAAATAACGTGGGGAACGGTAATTGGTGGTGAACCACCGTTAGGAAATTCTTAGATCCGCCACTACCATCTTCTACCTTCTCTGATCTTGTCTCCTGCATTGCTCCCCAAGGTGAATGAACCACCAATCCCCCTCATTCCACCTCCATTTTGTTTCCCTAATTCCATCTATAAAAAACCCATTGATTCACAGATGAAAAACACAACAAAAACTCAGCAAAATAAAAGTTTCTTGTTGCTCTTTCTACTGTCTCGGCACCACCGTGCCACCAGCCCACCACCAACTGTGGTGCAGCATTCGTTTGACCACTGAGGCTATGCTAAACTCGATGCTCGACAAAGTTCAGTCCCCTCCTCTACTCGTTGCTGATGTAGCCGAGCCTTGCTCGCTGCACCGAGACCCGACGAATGTCAGCCATGTCGCCGCCACGCCGGTGCCCTCCGCTACTGCCCTGCCTGGCCGACACACTGTCAAGCTCGCCGTAGCTCTGTCGCCTTTTCCTCCCCGAGTTACGATTGAACGTCCCTGCTTAAGTAGCAGAGTTAAAATTACCTCTTGGGTTCTTTTTGAATTTTCAGATTTTATGTTTACAAACTCAAGCCCATATCCCCTTGTTGAGACATCTTGCAGAGAATACAGCTGGTGTAGACAAGGACGACAGTATTACTGACAGAGAACGTTCACTATGGTCAGAACTTCGGCGAATCAGCCTAGATCTTGAGCGAGCCCAGGCAGAGTTCCTGTGAAATTAAATTAAAAATTAACATGGAAGTTTGTCCAGACTTTGTTTCTTTTTTTTTCCTTTTTTTTTTTACAGGGAATGAAAGAAATGATATCTTTGAAAATTCTCTCCCTTTTTGTTTTACCCCAATTTCAGTTATCATTTATTAAAAGGTGTAAAACTTTGACTCTATCATTTATTTTGAGATTTTTCATTAAATTTATTTGACTTGTTATTTTTTTAAAAAAAACTTGAACTTTTATTTACATTTTAAACTGCCACTCTTGGACTTATTATTTTTTGTTGTTGTTTTGGGACTATACAAACTTTTTTCAAAATCAATTTGATAATATCGTTCCATTTCCTGCTACTACAAAAATAAGAGAAAAGAGGTATAACGAGGCATGTGTCCTCATTTTGGCAAATTATAATGCCCCATAAACGTTCTTTTATGTAATGGTTTGCATCTATTGATTGCTTCTAAGTGCTGAAACCACAAAAAAAATATTAAATGCAAAAAGGGCCGCACCCGAAGGTTGCCTACGTATCTCCATAAGTGGATTTGGATTTGGGGAAGAACTTTTTCCGGTGATGATTTTTTTTAAATGGAGAATCAGGCCCAACGTAGTTCTGATATATGAAATTATTTTTTTATTTTTTTATTTTTATTTTTATTTTTATTTTTTTTTTGCAGCTGCACTCAGAAAATGAGTTGCCTACGTACCCCTTTTAGTATATTACATAGTAGAGAAACTAACATAGATGCATACAACATTAGATTTTTTTAAATATATATTTTTTAGGGGATCAAGCCGCACGTAGCTCTACCTACAAAATATAATATAAAAGCGATTAAATGAATCAGGTACTTCCTAAACTTTTCAGGCTTCAGTTTGCCGGGTGCCAAGCCATATGTTCTCCTGTTTGAAGACGTCTGTCCCACCTTTCTTTCTTCTTCTTGACATATAAAGGGTTGTCCTCTCTGCTGAGGAGCCATGATGCCCATGCCTTGCATACCAGCATGCAAGAATCTCTTGTTTCATAATCAATTTCATCCAGGATTATATAGGGTTCCATGATAGATTGGATGGCGGCAACTTTGTGTGCTGAACTTTCTTTTCCCTCACACTGAACGTCCCATGTTTCTTTGTATAGCCAATGAAACTTCTCTTCAATTCTCTTCACTTCTCTCATATCCGGTACCCAATTCGGTTGATCAAGATCCTCCTCGGGAATAGGCCAGTGGAAATAGGATTTTACCAGTTTGAGGAGCGGCATATATGATGCAGTTTCTACAGAATCCTTGCCATTCTGTTTGTGATTTAAGTGACACACATGAGATATGTGAGATTTTTGCATTGTTGCCCCCATGGCTATATCTCCTGGGATGGTGATTACTCCGTGGAGTTACCATTTTTACTTTTTGGTGCAACGTCAAGATGATAGCATGGTTTTCGTGGAGCCACGATCGTCCCAAACAACATTGTGAAAGGAGCTTCGCAATCGATAATCATAAAGTCTAGCTTTCGTATGACAGCTCCGATACGCAAGATCATAGTTGTTGACCCCATAATTTCCCGCTTGGAACCATCATATGCGACCATGGTCCCTATTGAGGTTTCTCCTTGAGGAGGGGAATACCAGAGCCATTTAAGGGTATTGAGGAGACAAAGATTGGCAGAAGCTCCGTTATCGACCATTACACCTTTGATATGTCTGTCACTGTGATCAACAGCAATGTACAAAGCATTGTTATGAACTGGGTTATCGAGGAGATCTTTATCAGAGAAGGTTATGGCAGAGGTGGTTTCCGCCTGATCTGTGTTGAGAGGTCCTTTTGGCATATTCTGAGCACAACAGATGTCGGCATAAGCTATGAGTTGGTCAATTGTCATTGGGATAGTGTAAATGGCTTCTGAATTGGATCCTTGGGGTATTGAAGGAACGTTACTCCCTAGCATGCAGGGGTTGAGGGGAACATCCTGAGGACTCGTTTCATCCTCTACTGTTGGCTGTGCTGGGGTGAAATTTCTTGGTCGCGTAGGATTCCCATGGATGGTTATTATTCCCCAAGTTGTTGGCCATTTGAATTTTTGGTGTGCAGGGAAGGCAACAGCTTATTCGCATGGAGCCATGGTCGCCCCAACAACAGAGAGAATGAGGTTAAAGCTTCGACCACTGTGAAATCTGCATCACAAATCCAGTCTTTATACCCTAGTTGAAGATTGATTGTTCCTATAGTCCTCCGTGAAGAATTGTCGTATGCTCCCAACACTGTATCAGTAAAATGTTGTTATACCCTATCTCATAAAGTGTTCCTTTGGGGCAAACATTAAGTGTTGATCCATCATCTATTAGTACATTAGTCATTTATTGCCCATTGCATTTCAAAGTGATGTACAAAGCTTGATAAGGATCTAGTTCCTTGGGAAGATCAACCTTAGTGAAGGACACGATTGGGGACACCCATGATGGAGGAATGATAATTTTTCCATCTTCTATTAGCTGGTGGATGGCATGCCGAAGGTCAACACACCGGTCTGTTTCGTGTCCATACTGATGGCAAAAGTCACAGTATAATCCCATGTTCACCTCTGGTGGTGGCAAAGTGTAACAATGATGCTTCGCTTCTAGAAGACCCTGTCTTTTCAGACAACTGTACATGGTTCCCAAAGATTCTTCCGTGTCTGCATAGATTTGGTTAATAGACCTCCAACGGCCTTTGCCCTTTGCGGAAGCTTTAGTATGAATTTGCTTTCCAGAATAAGACATTGTGAAATGATGCAGGTTTCAGTTTTCTCCTTTTGTTTTTTTTTTTTTTTTTTTAATGTGAAGTACTTGAAATGTACATACTAACAACGTTAGTAAATGATTAATGAAAATTTTCCTTTTTATGTTTTTTTTTCTTAGCAGGAAATGGAAGAATCCTCTTTTTTTTTTTCAAACGTGATTATCCCTTTCGATTAGACATATTTTTTCTTTAGACTTGACATCTCGTGTTTTTAAACCATGTTTTAATTACATTCTAATTCCTAAACATGATACGTTTTGAACTCGTGATAATGACTTGTCACTTATCATTTTTCATTATTTTTTATTATTTTTTATTTTTTTTTGTTTTGGGATTTCATTTGCAAAACAAATTTTTTTAGAATTAAATTTTGTTTATTTTTTTTTTTTGAAAAAACCAATTTGAATTAATTGAGTTTTTTTTCTTTTTTTTTTAAAACAATTACCAATTTGAATGGAAAAGAATTATGAAGTAAACGTGAGTTTTTTTATTTTAAAATGGGTGAGCACACACACATTTTTTTATGACTCTTGTGATAAATAAACAAATATACTCTTAATATTTCAATAATCATTTCGGCAGCAATTCAACTACACTTAGTGATTACTGAAACATTGACCGACTGAAAACGGACTGAGGAATTTTTTGAAAGTTTTTTGCTTCACATTATTCAATAACTGAAATAAATAAAGCACATTTGTGCATTGATCCTTGTGTCCTAGAAGTCAATTGAAATGTGATTCATTTAGGGAGAGATTTTGTTAAAGTGGCCTCGAGTCACTTCTATTGTGTCCATCGAGGGTGGACGAACCTGACAGAGCCGGTCACAATAGTTCGCGGATGCAGGTTTTACGCCCTTAATTCATTAATTTGTCATTCTAAAATTCTGACCCTTGCCAATAGATAGAGGTATCAGACCTAATAAGAAAATGGTTAAAAAGAGTGCACGTGTATGGATCGATTAAACTACCAAGCACACATAATTTTCACATAAGCATGCTATATACAAAAATTAAATTGGGAATAGCCATGATTAACTTTCTTTATTATATATACATATGGAAAATAACACATTGTTCAGGTTTAAACCTCATATACTTCTAGTGGAAGTACTTCTCCAGTGAAGTCGCCAGCCTGTGGTATCCGATTTTTGACTGTCTTAATTAACGGTCTGAATCCCATGAAAGTTTCTCATTGGACTTTGAGTTTTTGAAATCTTGGAAGTCGCCACCCTATTAATATCTGAATAGTGACAGATTTATTTAATAAATCGTTTTAAAATCAATTTCAAGAAAAATCATTTAAAACAATGATGACTTCATATGGATAAGGCTTTTTTTGAAAATTGGTCTTTCATACCATGAGATAGGGTTTGGAGTTTAGGTTAAGAGGTGCGAACGTCTGGAACTCGTCTCCTCTTCCGTTTTAAAGAACGGGCTCTTACTAAATGCGTTATTTTCCATTTTAAAGAAATTATGGCTAATTAAAAGAAAGAAAATCACATAATTTGCACATATACACATTAACCATTTTTTATTTAGGACCAATATATCATTTGTACATGGTAGGTTTGAGCACTGAAGTTGCACTACGTACCACTCACTGTGGGATTGGAATCCACTCATGGATCAAGACTGTCGTAGTTCGAGCATATGTCTCACCCTAAATGGTCAATTCCACTAGGGAAAGAAGAGGAGGGAATAGATTATGAATAACTCTCCTTTAGAATTAAACAAATCTATTTAAAATGAGGTAATGAAATGGGGTTATGATAATCACTTTAATTAGTGATTAAATATGAAGGATTAAGATAACCACCTTAATTAGTGATTAATAAGGAAGGAAATAAGTAATCACCCTAATTAGTGATTATTCAAAGAAAGATAATCACCTTGATTACTGATTAACAATGAAGGTTAGGAAATAATCACCCTAATTGATGATTATTGAGGTTTAAGATAATCACTCTAATTAGTGATTAAATATGATGAAAGGTTAAGCTAATCACTCTAATTGGTGGTTAACTAAGTTTTAAGATAATTACCCTAATTAGTGATTAAATGAGGAAAATAATCGTCCCAATTAACGGTTATTAGGGTTTGAAGTAATCACTCTAATTAGTGATTAAAAATGAGAAGGATAATCGTCCTAATTAACGATTATTAGGGTTTAAGGTAATCACTCCAATTAGTGATTTAAAAAAGTTTGGGTCAACCGCTCTAATTAGCGATTGATCGGGGATTGAAATAACCACCTCAATAGTGATCACGTTTATGATTTTCGAGAGGTCTTAGAAAGTTTGCTTCCTAATTCAAGGTTTTTAAGAAATAATCTTAATTGAAGATTATTAAATCATTTGGAGAGAAATGATCAATTTGAAATTGAATTTGGAGATTTGTGTTTGGCTAATTGGAATTTGGCCATTTAAAGCGAGACACGTGAAACGGCCTAAAATCAATTCGGAGATCATAATTACCAATCTAATTATGTTAAATTATATGATTAATCTATTTGAATACGGAGAACACATTTTTAAAATGTAAGATGGATCATCGTACAATTTAACTTAGTTAGATTTGTAATTTTTCCTCTTAATTGAGATTGGGTCATTTGATTCATATACTATGATATACTGGCCCAACATGCGATATTTGTAACATTGGTTGCTCATTTTATTAAAAAAGAGTTGTGGAATTATTTATGAAAATTATGCATAATCATCTCCATTTTTTTTTTATTAATTGAGTGATGCAATGATTGTTTACAAAGAAACTATTATTTCAACAATATGTACAAAATCTATGATCTATACAAATCTTCAATCTTGGTCTTCACCATGATGCTCCTTGATCTTCACCTCCTTGAATGGGCTTTGGAATTCATGTTTATTTGTGAATTTGTGAAAGTTAAAGATTAATTGACTTCTTTGATTTTGATTTTTTATGACAATTTTTATTGATTTTTATTACATGATAAATTGAGTCATTTTAAGATAAACTTAAAAAATTCATGATTTTTTATTCACATCACATTTTCGTATCAAGAAAACAATTTTTTTTATGAAAGTTGAATTAATTACTTTATTTCATTTTCAGATTGCCTTTTTGTTCTTGTACTGACTTACAAAAATCATAACTTTCTGTACAATGTGTTAAACTGAGGATATGATACACCTATGGATAGATCAGTGAGTTATTTATGTTTTATCAAAATTTCACAAGTTTTTAGTGAACACTTGAATTATGGTGAATTTTATGTCAAAACTGGTCAAAATAGGACCTTTATTCAAATTGTTCATTGAGACCTAACTTATTGAACTTATTTTGAAGTGAAATTTAGTATGAACATTCTAGACACTTTGACAGACTATACTGGAAATTTTTACTTGAATTTGAAATTTGTAAGACCATTTTTATTTATTTTCCTAACTGAAAATAAAATCAGTATTATGAAATTTAGTGATTACATGAACATTTTTCCAAAAATGATGTAAAATTGCATAAAATTCATACAAACATGATTTTTACATTTGTGAAAAGCTACTGATGTTTTCTTCAAACTTGATGTTCTTAGTTTTATCTAAATGACTTTATTTTATTTATTTTAATGACAGGACAATCCTAGGTGGTACTGGACAAAATCAGTTTTGTACAACAAAGTTTTATGATTTTTAATTATTTACACAAAATTTGGTTTTTAGAAATTCCGAAGCCCAGTTGCTGGAAACATCTTGTACTTCATAGGAAAAATATTAAATCCTGCGAACTAATTAGTTAATGTCGACGAAAAAATGAAATAAGATAGGAAAGTAAAACTGACTATAATTATAGCATCACATTTTCTTTTTATGGAGATGTTTATGCACAACTTATCTTGAATTTTTTTGTGAAAACATTTTTGGTTATAAATAACAACTTGATTAAGGAAAATCACATAATCACATTATTTCCTAAGAGTCACCCCATTAGAGGTGACTATTCTAGGTGGGGTGATTTAAGGTTGGGAACCTATTAGGACTTCCACATACCCAAATCACTCCAAAGATTAAAAAAAATGATAAGAAGAAAACAAGGAAGAAGGTTAGAAGATGATTAAGAAGATAATCAAAATAAACAAGAATTTCAATTTTACCTTGCTAGCTCAATGATGCACTTCCTTTTTGCAAATCAAAATAAATTTTTCATGTTAACCCATTGATCCTAGAGGGGCGAAATTAAACTAATAGGAAAGCGTAGTTTCTATGCCTTTGAGTGGCGTATCCGATTCCCTTGTTGTTCATACATATCACAATTAAGTAATTTAGAAACTCACTTAGAAATTAATAAAAATCAAAAAGTAGAAATCTTTGAAAAGGAAGTGCAGCATTGAGTTAGCAAGGTAAAATTAAGTTCTTGTTATTTTCTTAATTATCTTCTTAATCACATACTAACTTTCTCTTTGTTTTCTCTTATCAACTTTTTTAATATTTGGAGTGATTTGGGTATGTGGAAGTCCTAATAGGTTCCCAACCTTAAATCATCCCACCTAGAATAGTCAATTCTAATGGGGACACTCTCAATAAATATGTGTTCATGTGATTTTTCTTAACCAAGTTGTTGTTCATCACCCAAAAATATTTTTTTCACAAAAAATTCAATTAGTGTTGTGCTTAAATATCTCCATAAAATAGAAAATGTGATGTTGTAATTATAGTCTGTTTAAATTTTGTATTTAATCTCATTTTTCATCTATATTATGTAAATAGTTTATAGGATGTAATATTTTTTCTATGAATTTCAAGATATTAAAATTGGCTTTGGAATTTCTAAAAAATGAATTTTGTACAGTTAATAAAAACTCATACACAATTATTGTGAAAAATTTATCTTGTCCAGCACCATATGAGCTTGTTCTTTCAATAAAGTTAAAAGTAAACTCATTTAGCCAAAACTAAAAAAAAATAAACACTTAAGTAAACATCAGTAGGTTTCCAACAACATAAACTGTTGTTCATATGAATTTTGTACAATTTTATATCATTTTTATAAAACGTTCATGCAAATCACTAAATTCCAAAACACTGATTTTTTCTTCAGTTAAGGAAATAAGTAAACAAGGGTCTTCAAGATGTCCAATTTAAGTGAAAATTTACAGTATAGTTCTTCAAAGTGTCTAGAATGCTCAGACCAAAATTCACTTCAAAATAAGTTCATTAAGTTGGATTTGAAAGAACAAGTTGGATAAAAGTCCTGTTTTGACCGGTTTTAGTATACAATTCACTATAATTCGAGTTGTCAATAAAAGCTTGTGAATTTTTGATACAACATAGAGAACTCACTTACCTATCCATAGGTATATTACATGCACAATTTCACGCTTTGTACAACAAGCTATGAATTTTGGAAGTTAGTAAAAGAACAAAAGTATAATCTGGAAAGTTGAAATAAAGTGATTAACTTGATTTTCACCAAAAAAAAAAAAATAATTTTTCATACGAAAATGACAATTAAAAGTTAATGAACTTTACGTTCCTTTTAAGACAACTCATTTTTATTGTGTAAATAAAAAAAGTCATCATAAAAAATCAAATTAAAGAGGTTAATTAATCTCTAATTTTCATAAGTTTTCCAAATAAATATGAATTCCAAAGCCCATTCAAGGAGATGAAGATCAATCAGCATCATGTTGAAGATCAAGATTAAAGACTTGTATAGATCATAGAATTTGTACATTTTTGTCGTAATACTAATTTCTTTGTAAATAGTTATTACATCACTCAATTAATGAAAAGATTTGGAGATGTTTTTGCATAATGTTCATAAATAATTACACAATTCTTTTTGAATAAAATGAGCAACAATTGTTACAAATGTTGCATGTTGGGCCCAATATATCATAGTATATGAATTAAATGACCCAATCTCAATTAAGAGGAAAAATTGCAAATCTAACTAAGTTAAATTGTATGATGATCCATCTTACATATTAAAATTGATCTCCATAATCTTCAAATGGATCAATTATATAATTTGACATAATTACACAGGTAATTATGATCTCCTCATTGATTTAGGACGTTTCACGTGTCTCATTTTAAATAGCCGAATCCAATTAGCCAAACACAGTTTCAATTTGATCATGACTTAACAATCTTCAAATAAGATTATTTCTCATCCATCCAAAGCCTTCAATTTGGAAACAAACATTTTTCTAAAACCTCTTAAAAAAATCCTAAAATTAATTACTAATTAAAGTGATTATTTCAATTCTCAATTTAATCACTAATTAATGTGATTATTTCAATTTAATCACTAATTGAGGTGATTACTTTCATCCTATTTAATCACTAATTAGGTGGTTATAGTATCCTTGGTTAATCACTAATTAGGGTGATTACCTTAATCTTCCTATTTAATCACTAATTAAGGGGTTTTCTTATCCTTGGTTAATCACCAATTATGGTGATTACCTTAACCTTTCCTATTTAATCACTAATTAAGGTGGTTATCTAATCCTTGGTTAATCATTATTAAGGGTAATTACCTTAGCTTTTCCGATTTAATCATTAATTAAGGTGATTATCTCAAACTTTGGTTAATCACTAATTAAGGTGATTAATTTAACCTTTTAATTTCATTTAATCACTAATTAGAGTGATTATCTTAATCCTAATTTGGTATTACTAATTAAGGTGTTTACCATAATCCTAATTTTAATCACTATTTAAGGTGATTATCTTAACCTCCCAAATTTAATCACTAACTGAAGTGGTTATTTCAATACTAAAATTTTGTCACTAATTAGGGTGATTATTTTCCTCCTAAGTTTAATCACTAATTAGGGTGATTATCTTATCCTTGGTTAATCACTAATTAGGGTGATTACCTTAACCTTTCATTTTAATCACTAATTAAGGTGGTTATCTTATCCTTGGTTAATCACTAGTTAGGGTGATTACCTTAACCTTTCATTTCAATCACTATTAGGGCGGTTATCTTATCTTAACATTCAAGTTAATCGCTAATTAAGGTGATTTTGTTGACTTTCATTTTTAATCACTCATTAAGGTGATTATCTTAATCTCATTTCAATCACTAACTATTTTCCTTTCTTTCCTTTTCATCCCCAAATGGAATTGGCCATTTAGGGTGAGACATAAGATCGAACTACGATGATTTTGATCCATGAGTGGATTCCAATCCCGAGCTGATTGGTACGTAGTGCAACTTCAGTGCTCAAACCTACCATGTACAAATGATATATTGGCCCTCTTAAAAAATGATTGATGTGTTTCTGTGCAAATTATGTGATTTTATTTCTTTTGAATAGCCGTGATTACTTGAAATGGAAAATAACGCATTTAGTAAGAGCCCATTCTATAGAACGGAAGAGGAGACAATTTCTAGACGTTCGTACCTCTTAACCTAAACCTCGAACCTATCTTATGGTATGAAAGACCAATTTTCAAAAAATCCTTGTCCATATGAAGTCATAATCTTTTTAAATGATATTTCTTGAAATTGATTTTAAAACGATTTATTAAATAAATCTGTCTCTATTTAGATATTAATAGGGTGGTGACTTCAAAGTTTTCTAAAATTATAGTCCAATGAGATACTTTTGTGGAATCCATACCGTTAATTAATACAATAAAAAATCGGGTACCACACTGCGGTGCTATGCTAATCATGGAGGGAGATCGCGGTGGTTCTACTTGTACCGGGGTACCCCGAATTCGTCTTTTAGGACAGTGGCTTCCCACATTGTGGCAACTTGAATTCATCCTCGGTTCTGTAAGTTTTATTTACTGTTATTTGCAACAGATGGTTCACCCCATCCTCTCCTTCGTATTTGATGGTATAATACATGACTAGAATATTAAGAAACAAAGAGATCATCATAATGGAATCAAAATTATTCAAGTTAATGAAATTCAACTTAAATTGAATTTTATCGGACAACAACCCAGAAAATAAAAAAATCATGTGCAAAACCTAGGGCGCAAGATATTTGATATATACTGTACTAGTCACATTATCACAATAATAACACAGTAGCTTGTATGAGAGGGTAAAGTAACTCAAGGAGGAGGTTAAGAAGCCAACAAGCCTATGCGACAATATTTGTAACTCCTTGATATTATGGTTCCGTAATAAGACTGAGAAAGGGTGTGTTGTCGTCTGGAGGACCAAGAAATAAATAAGATTGTCACCGAGGAAACAACCATAACCAGAAGTGGCCCCTGAGTGTCAGGATAAATTCTCCAATCGACATCTGTATAATTATTTAACCATATGGAAGAAGTAGATATATGTTGGGATTACGAAAAATACAACGGTCACAAGATAACAATCTTGTAGACGTGGAGCACTTTCCCGAAAGTAATATTCCGACCCTATTCGTAGAGCACGGGTTACATGAAATTCACCTTCGAGATACAAAGAAGAATCAATAGTAGTCACGCTCACTATGAACACTATCAAATGGAAACAAGTTTTGAGAGATTTGTAGTGATGAATAATTTCAGATTTCATAACCATCATCACTACATCGCTTCGGAAAACACCGAAACAATGCCTCGAGTAACCGTCAGAAACACGAGAAAGAACGCGAGACAGACTCACGTCACGAGGTGCGACCAACCTCGTGCGAAGTATGATAATGATCACTGGGTGCGATGGCTTATTGACTGCCAAACACGACTGCTTGCTGCAGGCTCTTGCGTCGCGAGGTGCGACTGCCCTCAGGAGGTGAGATGCAAGTTCAGCGCATAGCCATGCTCTTGTGGCACAATGCCACTCGAACCTCCTTATTCCCTTTTGCGACAATACATCACAACTTGTGACTAGATTAATGAAGAGTGACACACATATATCATATAATATATCATACGTTTATTTGAGTTACGACACTCTAATCAAGCAACTCAAACAACCATATCATGAAACAAACCTTCATTCACTAGTACAAAATTGTCAATTTGCGTCGGACCTGGGACCACTATTTGCGTCGGACATCGGTCCGACGACACAGGTCTCGTCGCAGATGATAGAGACATGATCTGCGTCGGATAAGGGTCCGACGCAGTTGAGGAGCTATTTGCGTCGGACAGGGCTCGAGGTGCGACGCACATGACTCCAAACCATCCCACCAGCAGCACACATTAAGCCTAAGCCTAGTCTACCATTTGCGTCGCACGTTGGACCATGTGCGACGCAGATCAAGCATTTTTTTTTTAAAAAAAAAGGAATTTGCGTCGGATTATAACCAACATCCGACGCAAATGGCAGATTATACATAAAAAAATAAAACAAAACCAACCCAGCAACAAGCACGAAATTCACATACGAAATTCAATAGTTCTGCACATACGCAAATCGCAGATTATTAAAACATGATTCTTTATTCTTTACAAATCAGAAAACATGAATGTAAATATAAAATGATAATCTTAACAAATCCTACAAAATAAAATGGAATTAAACAAACTTAAACAATGAAAATCTACAATTCTCTACATCCTAAATTTGTTAGATGGAAATAGAATGCTTGGCCAGTAATTTCTTCTCTTCCTCTCCCAGATCTGCAAAACAATAAATTTCATTTTTGATAGGTTCTATTTTTTTATTTCAAAAATAAACTTAAATATGGCAAAATTACCTGCAAATTAGATGAAATAGAAAATTCGTCTGAAAAATCACGCAAAATTGCAGTCATCAAGATCAGTGACATAGAGAGAATAACTCGAACGAGGAAAGAGAATATGAGTGCAGATCCATCATGAAATTGACATGAACTTCGAGACTTTGAAATGACGAGAGGTTTACCTGAAGTGATGACGGATTATACCAGAAGATTTGAGATCATTAGGAAGTTACAGAAGATGCGAAGATCCTATTTAAGATTCGAAATTCTGAGGAGAGAGAAAACACCCAAAAAAAATGGCGAAAAAGAGGAAATCTGTTGCGACGAACCTCGATGAGATGGATCGAACCATGTATACATCTTTTTGTAGCGTATACCCAAGCCATGAACCATCAGAAACTCTCTTTTCAAGCCGGAGAAACTCTCATTTCAAGCCATGAACCATCACTTTTTGCTTTTGATTTCTTCTTTGTTGTTTTAATTTGCCAGATTTGTGTTTTTTGAGGGTTTTGTGGTGTTTTCTGATTTGGGTTTTTGTTAATTTTTGAAGATATTTTGTGATTATGATGTTTTGAGTGATGAGGGTTCCATTTGAGGATGAATTTTTCCTTGTTTGATTGTTGTTTGAGTGAGTGAGAGAGAAGGGGTGGGAGAGCGGCGATTTGGTAATGCATGAGGTGGGAATGGAATTAGGGTTTGGGGAAATGCCGGGAGTGCGGTTTTAAAAAGTGATGGCTATTTCAGCTATCTGCGTCGCGTGTCGTGGAGGTGCGACGCACATGACTTAATGATCATCTGCGTCGTGTGTCATGGCCATCCGACGCATATGACTTAGTCATTATTATTCTAGACGAAAACTCTTTGCGTCGCATCCCCCAAGCATACGACGCAAATCATGGGATCCAGCCATCTGCGTCGCACAATAGCTGTGTTTGACGCAAATTATGTTCGTCATCTGCATCGCGTTCTCAACCCCGTGCGACGCAAATGACCCCACCACCCATCTGCTGCCATTTTGTGCGTCGCACGTTCTTTAATGTGCGACGCAAATAGGCTATTTGCGTCAGTCCATCTAGCGTGCGACGCACATAGACTGACGCAAATTTGCATTTTTCTACTAGTGATTATACTCTATATCTCCAACAATCCTCCCTCATTTAGAGTATATTATAGATTTATTGTTCAAACATCATCATAACAAAACAACCTTATGCATAATTGAAAGTGTACAAAGACTTGAACTTCCACTTAGTATAATACACATTCCCAATATTCGTATCCAACTGGTGTCGATAAACGGTTGAACCATTAGCAAAACATAATGAAAACTTGAAGATATTATACACAAAAGATTAACTACTTGTTCCCAATATATAATTGACACTAAAAAGACATGTGTCCATATCAATTCATAAGTGCATCAGAGCTATGCTGCACTAGCTCCTTGAAGCGGCCAAACTTCGCACTTACATAGGTAGATCTCTTATAAAGCATGCATGCTCCCGTGATAAAGCATAATGTCAAGAGATCTATTAAGATAAAGAACCTATTAAACCATCACAGATTTAAGAACTTTACCTTGGATGTTCATATAAGTTCTTTCAATCATCAAATAAGGAAATTAATCTTATTGAACTCAAGACCCAATGTCTTATTGGGCGTTAAGTTAAGGTTCCCCTACTCGTGATTACCAACGGGCACCAATCCTAAATCGATTGCCATCCTCTTTATCGTATCTCTAGCTAATGCCTTTGTGAAACAATATGCTAGATTATACGTAGTTCTCACATAGTCAACGGTGATAGCATTATCATCGATAAGTCCTTGGACAGAACTATGTCTCACACCAATGTGCCTTGACTTACCGTTATACACTTGACTATAAGCTCTTGCCAATGATGCATCACTATCACAATGTATAGTAATAGGTGATATTGGTTTTGGCAACAAAGGTATCTCAAACATGAGATTCCTTAACCACTCGTCTTCTTTGCTTGCCGATGACAGAGCGATAAAATCTGATGTCATTGAAGATTATGTAATGCAAGTTTGTTACTTGGAAGCCCAAGATATAGTACCTCCCCCAAGGAGGAATACCCATCCACTTGTGGAGGAATGATATTCTATATTAGAGATCCAACTTGCATCTGAATACCCTTCCAATACCGAAGGATATCCACTATAAGACAAACCATAATCCATGGTTTTCCTCAAATACTTTAATACTTGATGAATAGCTTGCCAATGTTCCATACTAGGATTACTAGTATATCTAATTAATTTCCCCACCGCAAACGTGATATTCGGCCTAGTGATATAACCCTTGCATACTCAAGTTAAGACATGGTATTACCATCATTTGGTAAAAAAAATTCACTTGGGTCCATTGGAGTTGAAACAAGAGAGCAATCACTAACATTAAACTTCTTGAGCACTTTGTCGATGTAATGAGATAGTGACATAAGATCAACTTTCCATTGTCTCTCTTAATCCTTATACCTAGAACGACATCCGCCTCCCCCAAATCTTTCATAGAGAATTTTGAAGATAGAAAGGATTTTGTCCACTCAACTTATGACAAATCCGTTCCAAAAATCAACATGTCATCTACATATAGACAAATCATGACACTGTTGTCGTTGTCATCAAGTTTTCTATATACACACTTGTTTGAATTGTTCAATTTGAAACCATTAGACAACACAACCTCATCAAATTTTTGATGCCATTGCTTTGGTGCATGTTTTATCCCATACAAAGATCTAATCAACTTGCATACTTTATGCTCTTGACCTTTCACGACAAACCCTTCTGGATGTCACATGTAAACCTCTTCTTCTAGTTCTCCTTTCAAGAAAGCCGTCTTGACATCCATTTGATGGATCATAAGTTTATGAATAACCGCAAGATCTATTAATAACCTTATGGTGGAGATTCTAAGCACCGGTGCATATGCATCGAAATAATCAATACCCGATTTTTGTGAGAAACCTTGAGCCACAAGACGGGCTTTGAACTTATCAATAGTCTCGTCCACTTTAATTTTCTTTTTGAAAATCCATTTACACCCAATTGGTTTACACTTAGGAGGTAAATCAGCTAAAACCCAAGTGTTATTTCCCATAATGGAATCCATCTCATCATCAATTGCCTCTTTTCAATAAGCGGCATATTGAGACCTTATAGCCTTATTGAACATTAAAGGATCCTCTTTCACATTAAATATATATGGAACTTTATCATTATAGAATTCCTTGATTCTTCAACTAAATATACATGAAAATAAGATTTATGTTTTCTCTCCCTTTTACTTCTTATAGGCGGTGATGATGTTGATGCAACATTCTCATCAAGAGTTTGTTCATCAAATATTGCATCTATTGACTTCACAATAGTGTGAATTGACCAAACGTCATTTTATTCTATCACATAGAACCTATAGGATTTGCTGTGAAGAGTATACCCTATAAAGATGCATTCAACGCCTCTTTCACCCAACTTTTTATATTTGGATTCCGAAACTTTCATAATTGCCCTACAACCCAAAACTTTGAGATAATTCAAGTATGGTTTTCTTTTTTGCCAAAGTTCATATGGGGTATCCTCGCTCTTTTTCATTGGAACTCAGTTTAAAATATGACAAGCCATTAAAACAGCTTCTCCCCAAAAACCAGCACTCAAACCCGAATAAGATAACATAGAAGTTACCATTTCTTGTAAAGTTCTATTCTTTATTTCCGCTATATATACCATTTTGTTGTGGTGTATAAACCACGATTGTTTCATGTATAATGGCCGTAGATTGAAAATAATTTGGGTCATAGTATTCACCACCTTTATTAGTTCTAACCGTTTAATCACTAGTAAAAAAAACTTGATTTGCGTCTCATAAATTGCATCGTAGAATTGGAAAAACGACGCAAAAGGCTATTCGTGCGTCATTTGCGTTGGATGAGTGTTGAACGTGACGCAAATCATGGTTCATGTGCGTCGGACTTGAGGTTCGTTTGACGCAAATACTAGCTTAAAGCACATGGGTAGGAGAGTAATGTGCGTCGGATAGAGATGGAAATGGATCGGGTTCGGGGCGGCTGGACCATCACCCGCCTCCATCTACCCTACTCGATCCATCCATCACCCGGTCAAACATCCACCCGAATCCATCCACCCATCACCCACGGGTGAAACGGATGGATCGGGTGATAATCGGATGAATTATGTTAAAATTAAAATAATAAAAAAAATATCAATAACATCAAATAATTAAATCCAAATCCAAACTTCAAATAATTAAAATACAACGACACAAAGTTCAACATTCAACAACATCAAATAATTAAGGAGCCAAATAAAGTTTAGCCAACATATGGCAATATCTTAATTCATTATAAAAGCAAGAAATAAAATCAATAGCAGACTAGCGGCACAACAACACTAGCAAAGTACAACAGCACACACAGCATCACAGGCTCACAGCACCACAATTCACAAGCAGACAACAAAGATCACAATTCACAAGAAGACAACAAAGACTAGCAAAGTAGTGAACAAGGCCCTCCACTACGAGTCTATGACTTGCATAATCATCATATATTTTCATCTTCATCTCCCTACCAATGATTAAAAAACAAATGATTAAGATAAGAATAATATTTAGAAAAGTAATAAGTTAGGAAGTAGGAACTTAGTATATAAAATCATTACCGAGTCTATATCAACAACATCACTCCCTCCACTACCACTTTCATCATCATCCACTGTATCAAAATCATCCAGTATTGTACAACATGCTTGAGCATTGTCCAAAGAAGTATCTAAACAAATACATAAGATTTTGCATTAATTTCACCTATGTTAAAGTAACAAATGCATCAAACATTAAAAGAATACAATGTTACCTGAGTACTCTCCAAGTATCCAATTTTGCATGCACATTAAAGCTTCCACTGTATTAGCTACAAGTCGGGAACGATGAGGGCTAATAACTCTTCCTCCCATACTAAATGCGCTCTCCGATGCGATAGTAGATGCTGGAATTGCTAGTAAGTCTTTGGCAATCTTTTGTAATGTTGGATATTTTAGCTCTATATTCCAGTACCTCAAGATTTCAAATCCACCACTTTCCGGCAAGGCATCTTCCTCTAAATAATGGTTCAATTCTGACTTCACATTAACCTTCCTCTTCTTTGTTTTCTTCATTCTACTCCACTTATCATCTCCCTCATCTCCACCAACGTCCATACTAGATTGATTTCCAATACCTTCAGCCCAAGAATGAGTGTCATTTGCATACACTTTATCTTGATACTCATATAAGAGGTCATACAAAGAGTTTTTCACCCTCTGAATTTCAAAGTCAGCCTCGTCCCCATAAATCTCTTTGAAATAAAATTCAACACATTCCAACTTATTTATAGGATCTAAAATGGCAGCAATAGCTAAAAGTTCATTAATATTACTCCAATACTTATCAAATTTATCAACCATTTTTTGTGCCATATCCTTAATAACTTGTACGTCACTTGCCAACCATGATGTCAATGCAAGTTTTATTTCACAAATTTGACGAAAAAACAAGTTGGAAGTTGGATACTTTCTCCCCGAAAACAACTCACTCACTTTGTGAAATCTTTTCAGTTTTCCGCAAACAAGTGAAACAAATTCCCAATCTTGATTGGTGGGGAGTGTGAATTTCAACCTAGGAGTTTGACGCATAATACTTGCAAACACATCTTTGTAAGGTAAAACAGATTGCAACATCAAATAGGTTGAGTTCCATCTAGTTTTACAATCAAGTACTAGTTGTCTACCTTCCTCACCTTTCATAGATTTCACTTTGTTTGCAAAAATCTCTCTTCTTTTAGGGGTTCCTGACCAAAAAGCAACACAATCTCGAACTCTTTCAATCCCTTCACCAATGACATCTAATCCATCTTGCACAATCAGATTCAAGATATGTGCACTACATCTCATATGCACAAATCTACCATTCAAAATCAAAGAATCTTCACTAAGCCTTAGTTTTAAAACATCCATCATAGCATCATTTGTAGTACAGTTATCAACTACCACAGATGATAACTGTTCAGCTATATTATAAACATTCAATATATCCAGGAGAACTTGCGCAAGTGAGTCTTTTGTGTGTGGACAAGGTACATAAGCAAACCTATTTCATTTAAAAAATGGCACAACAGTAAGGAAAATGGAAAGACATCATCACAGCAGCACACAAACAAATACCACTCAGACCAGTAGCATCAAAAGAGAAACAACAGCATTAATATTGCTATATAGCAGCATTAAAACAGCAACAATAGCAGCATTAAAACAACAACAATAGCAGCATTAAAATAGCAAAACAGCAGCATTAAAACAGGAAAATAGCAGCATTAAAAGTTTAAAACAGAAAAATAGCATTATTGCAACAGAAAAACAGCAACAGAAGCTCTAAAACAGCAATAATAGTAGCAAGACATGAGTTAAGGACAGCAAGGAATGAATTAGCAAGTATACCTCAGAGTTTTGTTACATAAAACCCAATATTGATCTATATAATGTGCAGTAACAACCATGTACCCCTTTTCCGATCCGGCGCCCACATGTCTCGTTGTTATTGCAATTTTAGATTCCGCATTTTCCAAAAGCTTTTTTAACCCTCCCTTCTCACTTGCAAACATCTTCATTATATCAGATCTCAAGGTAGGACGTGATATGATCTTGAAGCTTGGATTCAAGCTACTTACAAATCTTCTAAAACCAACATGATCCACAATAGCCAACGGGTACTCATGCATGATGACCATATTAGCCAACTCCTTCCTAGACACTTCTTGGTTAAAATTAGTTGCACCAACAGAACATGTTCCATTAGATTTCCGGCTAACATTCAACAGCTTTTGGCGGATATCAACCTTCAAGTTCTTTTTAGGGCATCTTCGAGTCAAGTGATCCTTAAGGTGGGAAGTCCCGTTAGTGGTGTTGGCCGACAATATCTTGTCACAATGAATACATTGTGCCTTTGCTTCTCCATCCACATCAAATTGATCAAAATGATCCCACACAGGAGATGTGCGTTTTCTACTTTTACGAGACCCCGAAATGCGCTGACTTGGGTCACTTTCAGTGTCTTCACCAATCTGAGATGGTGTTTTCAGTTCAGAAGCCTTTCTCTTTGATGAAGATGGGTGCAAGGGTGGTCGACATTTCGAGGGAGGAGGTGGTGGAGCTTGCATATTTGGCGTGGGGGAAGGAGTAACAGTAGAAGGTGTTGAAGGAGGACATGATGAATCATATCCAGATTCATTACCATCATTTCCCATTTATATCTACATCACAATTCACATAACCACCCAATTAAAATCAAGCAAAACCCCAAGTCCTAATCAAATTATATAGACAAATCAATAAGCTAGTAAACCACATAATAACAAGAATTTGTACAGAACATTATAAATGTAAACATCATAATCTTAGGAAAATAAACTAAAGAATATCATATATGGAGTAGCAAGAACATAAAAATCTGGAGAATAAACGGTTAAAAAGCATGCGATAGCAATTGACAATTAGCAAGCCCTAGAATTTGGGAAAATGTTATCATTCAAAGGAACCAAAATAAATCAAATTGATGAACAAATTATACCTAATAAAAGTTTGAGAACTACCATATCAGAACCGTAAGAAAATGTATATAAGAACTTCTATCATCCGTCAGACTTCATTTAACAATTAAAATTTGAATTAAAAAAATGAATTTGAGTTTATAATCTTACTTGAGTTTGAGACGAAAACTCCGGTAAAGCAGCGGCAGCCGGCGAACGGTGGTAATGGAAGTAGGAGAGAAGAGTGAGAAGAGAGTGAGATGAGAGAGTTGAGACTCTTGAGAGGAAGGCAGGAAGTTGCGCTTCTAGGGTTAAAGACTTAAAGTTTAAACACTTAAACTTGCTCACTTGCTCAGTTTGGGGCCTTTGGGCCTTTTGGACAGTGGACTTTTGACAGTGCAAATGACTAATGAACTTGTAAAAATGAAAAAGCCAAAAATAAAATATATATATATATATATATATATATATATATATATATATATTTAACTTTAAACGGGTGACGGGTCGGGTGGTAAACGGGTGATGGATGAAAAAATATCACCCGAACCCGACCCGCATCCGTCACCCGATTATCCGTCACCCGACTATCATCCATTTAAACCGGGTTTTTCACCCACTTAATAAACCGGGTGGACCGAGTGGTCGGGTGATCCACTGGATATTTCCATCTCTAGCGTCGGATGCTTCACTATGTACGACGCAAATAACTAAAAAAGATTTGCGTCGTATCCCTTGCTCTGTGCGACGCAAATCATTGAATTAAAAGATCTGCGTCGGATCATCTGGCCCATCCGACGCAGATGAGCAGCCCACTTCTCAGGCCCTTAACATTAATCGCGTCCAACTTCCTCTCTAAACCTAAAACTCCCACTTTCACTCTCTAACCTAAAACTCTCACTCTCACTCTAACCGCGTCGTTCCCTCCTCCTTCAATCTTCCTCCCCTTCTTCAATCTCCTGTAAAATCTCTCTAATCACCCAATCTCCTTTCTCCCTCCCCTTCTTCTTTACCCATAAATCAAACGACGTATATGCAAATCGAGAGACATATATGCCCCCTTCTTCAATCTCCTATGTTCTTTTGTGTGTTGCAACCATCGAGAATCGAAGCCACGAAGTTTTCAGATCTCCTGTCATCGATGAAGTTTTCATATTTAGATCGAGAAACCTTATTGGTTAAAGAAGAAGAGTAGCAAGAACGCTTCACTCATTCTCAGGTTTATAGGATTTTTAGTTGTTGTATTACATTAGTTGTTGAGAGATTCGATTTTTAGGATTTTTAGAGTATTTTTTGTTTGGATTAACGAATTGTTGCTTCAATTCTTCGTTGTATTTCTACATTTTTTCAGATCTGCACGCTTCTTTTCTCAATTTCTTTGATTGTTTTCAATCCTCGATTTTGTACAGTGCTACATTAGTTGTGTTTTCATTGGTTGTGTTCTTGTTATATTGCTTCAACTTGTACAGTGCTATATTGCTTCAATTTCTTCGTACAGTGTTATTTTGTACAGTGCTATATTGCTTCAATTTCTCCGTTGTATTACATTAGTTGTGTTCACTTCTTCGGTGCTACAGTACGAGGATTTTTTTATGTTAAATTTGAAGTTGTAATTTTCTGTGAAATTGTATTAAGTTGAAATTGATTTGGGGGTTCAGTTGAAATTGTATTAAGGCTACGGATTCATTGTTAATTATGTGGAATTGTATTCATCATCTCATCGGTCATCATTACACTACCTATTTTACAACAAAAGTTGCTAGCTTTAGCCTTTAAACTTAAAGGTGTTTTCAATTTCACTTGCTCCCACTGAGTTTTCTGCTAGATCAATGGCTTTTTCCTGCAAATTCTGGTGATTTCCTTGATGGATTATTGTTCTCAGGTTGTGAAACGAATTGGGTATTGCCCCAATTTGGGTTTTTGTAAAAAGATGATGAATTTGGGGTTTGGAGGTCATTATAGGGCTTCGTATATTGAAATCAGGCTACAAGATTTTTTATTTTTTTAGTGAGCCAAATGGTACTGTTAGGAGGTGGCATAAGCTAAAGTTCTAGGCATAGGACAAGTAGAATTAGTTTTTAGTTCTGGTAAGCCTCTTATTTTAAGAGATGTGTTGTATGCTCTAGAACATAGGAGAAATTTAGTCTCCGGTGCTACCTTCAATCAATTAGGTTTAAAATGGTGTTTGAAGCGGATAAATTTATATTATCTAAGGGTGGTGTATTTGTATGGGAAATTTGAGTCGTGACCTGTAGCGTCGAACCCAAGTCCGGCGAAAATGGAGGTCCCGGGTCCGACGCAAATCATGTTTTCTGTACTAGTGAATCTTGTCACGTAGTTGCAATTCAACTTCATTTTTATAAACCTTAAACTTATCAAGGGCTTCATCCTTAGTAAATAACAAGCATACATAATAAAACCGTGAATAATCATCAATAAAAGTTATCATGTACTTCTTGTTCCCTAAGGAAGGATTGCTATAGAAATCACATAAATCACTATGCAATAAATCAAGCAATGAAGTATCCCTTTCCTCATTATTTGGAAAAGATTTCCTTGCTATCTTTGTTAACATGCATGTTCTACACTAAACTATACTTGAATCAAATGAGGGAATCAAATTACGTTTAGACATAGAGTATAACTTTTTATAGTTAACATGACCAAGTCTATTATGCCATACAGAAGACTTGCCATTAACAACAAAGTGTCTTTCAAAGCATTAGAAATACTAAGTTTTAACATACCATTACAAAGATAACAAAGTCCTACAAATACACCACCCTTTGATAATATAAATTTATCCGCTTCAAACACCATTTTAAACCTAATTGATTCAAGGTAGAACCGGAGACTAAATTTCTCCTATGTTCCAGAGCATACACCACATCTCTTAAAATAAGAGGCTTTCCAGAACTAAAAACTAATTCTACTTGTCCTATGCCTAGAACTTTAGCTATTGAATCATTCTCCATGTAAATATATTCTCCATTGTCAACCTCCTTGAAGGTCTTGAATAGAGAGCGCTCCTTGCATACATTTCTTGATGCTCCTGAATTGATCCACCATGAACAATCATACTGTACACAAAAGATTTCAGAAATCATACATACATAATTCAATTTGAATTAAGTGAAACTTGTGTACACATACCTTCTTTGTCATCTATTCATTTTGCTCATTTTCTTCTTCCAAACGGTGCAATCCTTCTTAAAGTGACCGGGCTTACTACATTCTCAACAACCTCATTGAGAACCTCCACCATACATAGGCTTCTTTCCATTGTTGCCTTTGGTGAAACTGTTTGCCCTCTTCTTAGGATTAGAAGACTCCTTTGACTTACCATCCTCGACCATGTTAACGGTGGAAGAATTAGGATTAACATCATTTTGTCCATCTTGGACCCGAATGCCCTCTTCAATCCGAAGATGAGCACCCAATTGTTCAACATTCATATCACCCTTCTTATGTTTTAATGAATTTCTAACATCCTTCCAGCTTGGTGCTAATTTGTCAATTATAGAAGAAACAGCAAAAGTCTCATCCATAACAATGTTGTGTTGCTTAAAACTCCCTAGGATTCTTTGAATTTCATGGAATTGCTCCATCAACGGCCTAGAGTCTACCATTTTAAAGTTATTGAAATTACAAACAATGAATTTCTTTCTAGAAGCATCCTCGGCCATATACTTACTTTCTAATTCATCCCAAAGCATCTTAGCGGATTCAACATATTGATAAATATCAAACAAACCATCGAACATACCATTAAGGATGTGACCACGGCATATATAATCATCGTTCTCCCATTTGTTCCTCTTCTGCTTCCGCGGTTTCATTTTCCACTTCTTCGGGTTTGGGAGTACTAAGAACATACACCACACTCAATGAAGTAAGGAGGAAATGTATCTTCTAAAATCAACGCTTTTAAATTTGTCAAGTTTGTGAAAGTTCACAGACATTTCACGGATTGTAGCCATGTTGTAGCACTAGAGGAAAAAACCCCAAGGGCTGCGGTCAAAAAGGGCCCAAGGGCTGCGTTTTTTGACCGCAGCCATTAGACTAGCAGCCCTTGGCATTTAGGAAGGGCTGCGGTTTTTAACCGCAGCCCTTAGCGCGTTAAGGGCTGCGGTCAAGGAAAAACCGCAGCCCTTAGTGGGTTAAGGGCTGCGGTTAAGGGCCAAAACCGCAGCCCTTAACTCACCAAGGGCTGCGGTTTTGGCCCTTAACCGCAGCCCTTAACCCACTAAAGGCCGCGGTTTTTCCAAAAACCGCAGCCCTTGTGACCCAAAAAAATAAAAAAAAAAATTTTTTTTTTTTGCATTTTTTTGTCCTAAATGATCCAATAATAGTTACATATATATATAAGTATCACTTTTCATTGCAACTTATGTTATTCATACAAATATAAAGAAAATAGCAACAAATTAAAATGTAGTAGTCGAGCATAAACTCCAGCATCAACACCAACATCTGCCCAACCACCAACACCATCTGCAACACCAACCAGTTGTTTTTATATGCATATGAAGTGAGCATCTTCTCCTCCAGTTTCTACCTTGTCAGGATGTGGCAGGTAACACCATCCTGAATGAATCATGTCCTACAATATCCAAGATCAGAAAATAAGAACCAATGAGCTAGGTCCAGTTTCCAATAAAAAATGTGTTTGAAAGCAATCATATGATGAGAAGATTAAAAATATACCCTTTACATCTGCACTTTCGCCTCAACAAATCTCTCAACTTTCAGCATGTCACTAAGAGTATAAGATTTGCAAAGTTTCTAAATCAACCACCCTACTTAACCAAATAAGCCACACATGAGCTATGTTCCATATATGACAAAAATGTTCCATTCAATCAAAAATTGAAATCACTGGGACCTTGGGGTGGTCAGATAAAGGGCGCATAACATGTAAGATAAAACAAGCCCTCAAACTCCATATTATGAAATGAAGAACCCTGCGCATTAAACCTAAGCAGAAACTTTTCCCTCAAAAGACAACACTATAAAAACAATACCCTCCAAGAACATTTATTTACGAAATGCTTTAGTCTTTAGTGCATACAACACACTACTCAAAACAGCTATAACAAGGATGAGATATCTGCATGAATTCATATATAATATATATGCAGAACCTGCAGAAAAGCAGCACTAGAGTTGTAGAAAACTTTCACAGTGATAATCGACTATATAGCTCAACATTCCACACTAGCTAGAGATGAATTACGAGAACCATAACTAAGGAATAAATTCAAAGCAGCACTAGAGTTGTAGAAAACTTTCACAAACCCTAACCTTAATAACAAAAGCAATCTCCAATCATAAACATCAGTACTTATGTACCATACATTCAGTTCACCACATAGATTTATGAAATTCATGTTAAAAAAAGAAAAGAAAAGAGAAGCATTGAATTGGATGAAATCTGACCCGTTAAAGGAGTTACGAACACCATAAAAAGCATCATTGGAAAATTGGACATTCGTATCATCATGGATGTATAAAGTCTTGTTGATTGGATTAATTTTACAATAACATAGAGTTTTAGATAGATAGATCAAGCAATTAAAAACTTGACCATGGATCAAACCATTAAAGCCCTAAAAACAATCACTTAGATGCATATTAGGCCAAGAAATCCTACAAATATCCATAACTAACTAAATTCACCAACTTTAAGCATGAACTAAGCAATGATGGCAAAAAACAATTAAACAAAACCAGCACCATGATCCCAAAGGGGCCAACAATGCCCATACTAATTCCTCGAACAATCATCTTCAACTAAGGGGGAAAAGGGGAAAAATAAGGTTCATCCTCGAACAATCAACTTCGGATAAAAGGGTTCTAATTTCTAAAACATAATTCGATTAAAAGCAAGACAAAAAAAGAGAAAGAATAACACATACCTTTTTCTCATACTCCGAGATTAATACAAATCAATATATAACGCCTTACTCTAATGAAATTAACCCCTACAACGCCTGCATCGAAAACAACTCCAATATTCAATCAATTATGTTTAGTTCAACCGAAAGAACATATTCAATATCACTGTCAATTTAAGTTTAATTTTTAGTCATATACTAGTTAACGTAATAATAATTATACACTTCTGAACTTGTTGGCTCTAAAGTCTAAACTTAATTTACAAGTCTTACTCAATTGAGTTAAACTTGTTTCTTGAAATAAGACAAATTAAGGCGAGGAGAACAAAGTCTAATCTCAGGTTGTACATTATAAGGCATATACAAGTGAACAATATGACAATGCTTGCCGACATCAAAAGAAATTGCGGCAAAGAACAAAAGAACAACAACTATAAGTCCACATGCAATGCAACACTTTCAAAGCACATGATATTTTTCATTTTAGTAGTACAGCCTAACTTTCAACTTGCGAAGCATGGACTTAAACTCGTATCTAGAGTATGGGCACCACTTTCAAAGCAAGAATCATCAAACATGACCGGAGCACATGTATTATGAAATGCAAAAAACACCTAAAGAACAAAAATCAAAGAGAAAATAATAATTATGAAGGAGTTTATACAAGCATTCATTGACTTGTTGTCAATGAACCCCCTGTATACGCTTTATTATGATTGTCAATCCATAGAAAATTGCAGCAGTTCAGAAACCAAAAGATACACCAGATATAAGATTACCAGATTTACCACTTGCATAAGAACATACCACCATCAAACTACAATTACTAATTATGAAGGAGTTCAAGACTTGAAGTTGCTTTATATTTCTGTAGGTTGTAGCTACATCAAGTAAACTAAGAACTTCTAAGAAAACAACCGGATTAATGGGACAACAGTCTTAACTCTTACGTAATACCACCAACAAATTAAAGTTAGCAAAAGAAGCAATACAACTCATACCGAGCCATCCCGAGAATAAAAGGAAAAGAACTAGAGCAATGGTTTTCCATCAAAACACCATCATGCACAAGAATATTCGTTGCAAATGATGTTTATACAAATATAGAGAAAATGTGAATCGTTTTTTAATCTAGTGTTATGAATTAAACAAAGTCAAGACGTGTGTTAGCAGGGCCGTGGGAGGCCTGGGGGGTCCGTGCAATGGGGGTGGTGTGCGGGGTCGTGTAGGGGATGAGGGGGTACGACAGGAGGTGGGGGGCGTGGAGTAGGGGGTCCGTGCATGGGAGGGGGTGTAAGTGCAGGGGATGTGGGAGAGGGGGTCTGTGCATGGGGGTGGTGTGCGGGGTTATGTAGGGGGGGGGGGTACGAAGACGGGGCCGTGGAGCAGGGGGGGTCATTGGTGTGTGCGTGGGATGTGCGGGGGTGTGAGGGATGTGGGAGGGGGTTGTCTCGTGCATGGGGGTGGTGTGTAGAGCTATGTAGGGGGGTGGGGGTACGGCAAGTAGGTGGGGGCCGTGGAGCAGGGGGTCCGTGGGGGGTCGTGGAGCAGGGGGTCTATTGGGTGTGTGTGCGGGGGTCAGGTATGGGTGTGAGTGCAGGGGTCAGGTGCGAGGGGGTGTCCGTGCATGGAGGTGGTGTGCGGGGGCTATGTAGGGGGTGGGACTAAAGGAGCATGAAAATGGTGCATACCGATAGGGACTAAAGGAGCATGAAATTATAACTCATTCGTCCATGTTAATAAAAACCATGATTTCCATCATGTAAGAATAAGTGTCTTCCTTAGCCTCGCAAAATTAGTTATGGTAAGACTTTTGCCACACACATCACATTAAAAGTGATAGGTATAAGGGCAGTGGACAAGTATATAGAACAAAGGACATAAAGCTACAAAATTCAGCGAGAGCCTCTATTGATATTTCATATGCCGACAAAGAAGGTATCGAGAAAAGAGATTCTTGATAGCTCACCCAATTATCCAGGCTCCACCCGTCACAAATGCAACAACCGGCTTTGGCCCATTTGAATTCTTGGGCAAGTACAGATCAAGCCTGCCAAATGCCCAAAGATTAGCTTCATTATAAAATTACAAGAACTGTTAGTATTAAGTAATACATACCGCTTTCGGGGTTGATCACCATAGACTATACCTCTGCGGATACGACTTGAAAAGAAGTACTTATATCCAACTCGTGGGAGGGTAAGAACCATAATTAAGCTAACAAAGGGATGCTAATAAATAATAAACCCGACAAAATTCAAGAATGTAAAGTGTAAACTAGTAGAATAGACCCAATCTTTCAAAGACATACCTTGAACAAAACCAGGCATCGCAAAATGGCATAACAACCAAGAGCGAAAAATCTTAGGATCCATCTCGTAGCCTACCCCGGATAAAAGTAAAGATAAAACTTGGAAAGCTGCAGAGACAAGTACAAATCATATTTTACATCATTTGCAAACAGAGAAAGAAGACGCCTTCAATTCCACAATGTCCCACATGCACAATTGATCGGAAAAGAAATTCCTATCTATAACCTCTAATATACATAACCATCGCAAAGCTATGTGCATAATGACAAAGACTAAAGGGCAACAACAATGATGGCAAGACTCTCTTTCAGTGTAGAAAAGTGCTTAAGTGACGCAATCGGAAAATCTAAGAGAAAAGCAAGCGCTAATCTCAATCAGAACAGACAGATTTACAAGCGATAAATCAGTAGAAAATCCGAATCCACCGTAAAAGAGTAAAACTCTGAAATATTATTAAAAGTCAAAAACTGCTCCAAATAATGACCTAAAGTTGTTTAAATACTCAAAACAAAACCCTAATACGAAAATAAGGAAATAATAAAATCCGAAAATACTTAAAATGCCGATTTCGGGCCCTAAACGACCTCGGATGGCTTAAAAAGCCCGTACGTCATGGCATAGCGATGAGTTTGACTCGTTGGCCCGTTCCGCTTCCGTAAAGGTATCACAATAAGTAAACGGACTCCGGAGGTCTAATTAGTGGAAATCATTTCAAGACTTTTGTCGAACTTCTTCGCTAACCTTCCTACGTCATTAAGATACAGGAAGCATGTCTCTCGTTTGTAAACACGGTCAAAAATAAAAAAATAAAAAAAGATTCGCAAGACTTCTTTATGGCCCTCAAGGCGATTCCGGTTTGCCCTTATGGAATATGAAAGCCGGCAAACAGGGTTTTTCAAAGGTGTACGGAAGCCCCACCTATTCCAAACCCTATGAAACCTTACAAAGATTTTAAGTGTAACCTGTTCTATGGGATCTAACTTACCCTTCATCAAAGCCAAGGAATTTGAGAAGATTTCGGTTTCAAGAGAGATAGCAATGACAGGCACAACTCACAAGGTATTCAAGATTAAAAAAGCTAGCTGCATCTACAATCACATTTCAAAGCATAAGACTACTATCATCGCTAAAAGTATCAAACACACAAGCAAAGATCTCATATACATCACCATATGCTAATTGAGACCACGATGCAAACGCGGTCCACCAAATCCAAATTTCTCATCAATCATCACAACATTTCATCAATCCTTTGACAAACCATAGACATAAACAACGACTAAAATCGAAAGTTAAACAAATCATTCAACAAAACGTCAACATTTCATCAACAACCCAAGCTGAAAATGCGACAAACTCGAGCACAATCAAAATCGATGAAAACCATTCTCTTCAATTCCCGCCATAATTCATACTCCAATTTCTACTTTTTTAGGGTTTTTCTTCCATTTTGTTGTAGAATTGAGAATATAAGAACCAATGTAGATGGTCTCTAATTGTGAAATTAGGGCTTTGATGGTGGAAGATGACGGGATGCAGACGAATTCACGCGGTGGCGGAAAAGCGTAGGCAAGGATGTTGCAAAACATAAAACTACAAAACAAATTAAATAAGAGAGAGAGAATCGGACCTCCACCATTAAATTTAATGGCGCTTTGAAGCTTAACGAAGAAGTGCGAACTCTGTGAATCTCCGGCGCGGCTGTACTGTGAGTCAGACCAGGCAAGCTTATGCGAAGAGAGAGAAACTCCGGCGAGCGAACGGCGGCGAGATGCGAAGAGAGATGCGAAGAGAGAGAGTCAGAGAGGGATGGGGGTTTGATGAGGTGAGAGGGAAAATCGTGCGACTGGGGAGGGAGAAGGAAAGTTAGGGTTTTGTTTTGGGATGTCTACGCGGGAGAATTTCGCCCAAGTAAATAATTAACTGGGCCTACTAGGGGCTGCGGTTAGCCCAAAAGCCGCAGCCCTTCAATTAAGGGCTGCGGTCAGACCAAAAACTGCAGCCCTTAATTATTAAGGGCTGCGGTTTTTGGGCTAACCGCAGCCCTTCACTATTAAGGGCTGCGTTTTGCAATAAACCGCAGCCCTTGCACTGCAGCCCTTGCGTTTTTTTCCACTAGTGTAGATATACTTTTGGATTGTTAGGGAAACTACGAGAATCACAAGGGTCACAAGATAAAAATCTTCTAGGCGCAGAGCACTTCCCAAAAGTAATATTCCAACCCTATTTGTAGAGCACGGGTTACACATAATTCACCTTCGGGATACAAAGAAGAATCAATAGTGGTCACGCTCACTATGAACACTATCAAATGGAAATAAATTTTGAGATATTTGTAGTGATGAATAATTTCAGATTTGATCTTGAAAGTTGTGAGAAAATATGAAAGAGATAGTTTCTTTTCATAACCATCATCATATGAGACTATATATATATATTCATACTATATGGCTTTAAAATACATCGAAACAGTGCCTCGAGTAACCGTTAGAAACACGCGAAACAAAGCGAGTCGCGAGGTTGCTTACCGTCGCGAGGTGCGATTATGATCATTGGATGCTACGGCATGCTAACTTCCAAAAACGATGGCTTACTACAGGATTTTATGTCGCGAGGTTTGACTGCCCTCACGAGGTGATGTAAGTTCACGGCCATACTCTTGTAGCACAATGCCACTAGAACCTCCTTGTTCCCTTTGCGACAATACATCACAACACGTGACTAGATTAATGAAGCGTGACACACATATAACATATAATATATTATACGTTTGTTTGCGTTACGACACCCTAATTAAGCAACTCAAACAACCATATCACGAAACAAACCTTCATTATACTCTAAATCTCCAACAATATAAATGTAAGCCCTGATCAATAAATGGTACTCTCTACGCAGTGTAGGATGCACTATCATGCATAGAGATGAGGCTCTCGAGGATCATCATAAAAAGACACACATGCTGAAATCATATATTTTTTTTAAGGTAAGAAAAAGAAGGTTAGGAGACCCTCCGCACGAGGGGAGCTCCCACTACCTTATGAGTTACATGGATGTTTTGTAGAGTGGAAGAAGTACAATCTTCTATACAGAATTTACTATTTACTAAATGACCAACGTTAGCAATCCAATCAGCCGCTTTGTTAGCTTCCCGGTAAATATGACGAATATCCCATGATGTAAAAGAGTGGAGGAGAGTATGAATGTCTCTGACATTGTTGGTAATCTGCCATGGGGGTGACCAAATTCCTTTGATTGAGTTGATGACCATGAGATTGTCTCCTTCAATGATGATGTGTTGAATATGGTGTTTAAGGGCCAAGATGATACTGTGATGAAGTGCCAAAACTTCTTCCATGTAGACGGTGGTGGAGCCGAGGTTGACCGCTAAAGTTGTGAGAAGCTCCCCAACTGAATCTCTTATAATGATACCTGCTGCTGCTGAGTTGAGATGTTGTGAACCGTTGGTTGTTGTTTGTTGATGAACTGAGCCATCGAAGTTGAGTTTGAAGGAATGTTGAGATGGAGGCTCCTAGGCCACGAGAGGATGGAATTGTTGTGATGATGAATGGTGGTGGAATAATTGATGTGGGAAAGTGAGAACGGGGAACCTGTGGAGAAACAGTTGTCAACCGTTTCTCTTAGGATCCATTCTTTATGAAGGAATTTGGCTTTATGTAGGATTCTGTAACAGCCCTCCCCAAATAGCAGCTTAATTACGACCAACTATAATTAATTAAAGAGCTAAGCTGCTAATTAGAGATGATGTTAGTGCAGATTCCTAACCCACCTTGCCTTTGGGAGGTTAGGCAATCAGGAAGTATCTAGGCATATTATGAAAGCAACCTAAATTATTTAGTTATTACATCATAGTCTAAGTATTTAGATAACCGAGTTCAAAATATAGTTACATAACATAGACGATATAATACAGAAAACACAACGTAGCGGCTGTTCACATAACACGAACATTCCAGACTAAGCTAATCTTTAACCTTCAGTTTAGTCCTGCAAAATAGCTGAATTTGCCCTCACTAGGACAGGTTCAAGAGAATAAAACAGTCAGCTTACGCCGGTACACAAGTCACACCAGTTGCAAAATAGTAAGGTGGTTGAAAATAGACTTCATTTCGAAGTAATAACATAAATGTTGTTTCAAACACTTTTATTCGCTTAATTGCAATGTTCCTTTTTAATAATGTAGAAATAATAACAACATCATGAACATATCAAGTGACTTTCCATGAGCAACATTTATAATCTTTTCAACAATTACTTAAACATTTTTATACAAATCAAAATATTTCTATCTCTGGGAAGGAACACGAATGGAGGGCAAAGCCGATTCTCCAAACTTTTGAGGGACATCTCCCCACCTTTCTTATTTCCTACTTGCAAGACTTTCTAGGTCATGACCCTTGATAACGGAGAAATACCCGCTCCGGAGCAATACCCGCTCCAAATAATTAAAGAGCAAACCCGCTCTGTGAGCGTTGTTCATCACTGCTTACGCAACTACTTCCCTTCTAAAACTAGACTTTTAATAATTGCAAAACTTATACTCAAATATACAAAAGACATTATTCTCAAATACTTGATGGAACCAACTTTCATAACTATCTTAATTTATCAAAACAAGTTTCGTAAAACAAGCTTGTTATGTCAAGTTCCACTATTTTTAGAAAGGTGGCTTAACAATCAGGTTTCGAAAGAATGTTGTGATCAGTTGAGGTAGTTAAAGGTGGTATTATCAAGACATGGCAGTATATAAAAGGGTATAAAAGGGCTCTTAAGATATGGAAATATTATCTCACACAAGCACCACATATGTCAATTCCCATGGTTTTCGGTTTGGTGTTAAAGAACAATGGTTTTTATGAAAAGATCACTTGTAACTCTTGTGCCAAGCAAAGACTTGGTTTAACACTTAATTTATAAATAGGGCAGTAGGTGTCCATCATTCAAAAGTATTTTAAGAACCAAAAGAACATGGGGTTACTAGCTCGGAAAGCAATTAAGCGAAAAGTCGAGTTTTAAGTGTTGGTTTCTTCTCAAACGAAGCTTATCATAAGTGGGAAATACGAAACAAGGATTCATCAACACTCAAGCCATGGAATTTCCAGAAGTATACAATGAAAGGACAGCAACATTTAAGGCATTTAATCAAAGGTACACTCATAGTAGAACCACGGTTTGATCGGTTTTAGAGGAACTTGACATGCAACGATTTATATTTCGGAAATCATTCCCAAAACTCACATGCAACACATTGAAATCATCTACTTATAATTCATTAACAAATCAGTAAGTTCTCAACCAAATATACATTCGAAGCTCTCACAAATTCAATAAAACGAGTGTTATTCAAATGACTAGAATGCAAGGATTCGAAGGGTGGTTCTTGTGTACCTTAACTCGATGCTTAGGAGTCAAATCTTATTTAACCACTTCTACAACTTCTCCAGCCATTTCCTTAGGACCTTAGAGAAAACATTCATCACTTACAAGTTAGCAATTAACCCAAAGAAATCAAGGTTCCACCTAATACACCTCAATAATGCTGAAATTCAGCCACAACTTACCTTCCTTGGTTTTTCTTGATGCTACTGTAATGGAACCTCAAAAGTAATGATTGCCCAGTGTGGAGAACAACTTGATAGACCTAGGGAAGTGTTTGCATGCAAGAATCAGAACTAGGAGCCAAGAGGAGCAAGCTGCCAAAAGCAGCCCTGCTGCTCGCCAGAAATGGCGTGAGAAAGGAGGAGAGGAGAGGTATGTTTGTTGTGTTTCTTGTGAAATGATTCTGGTGAAAATGAATGAGGACCTTCCTCTCATATATATGGAGAATGGGTAAGGGTAAAATCGTAATTTTCGATTTAGTATTAGGGGTAGAATCGTCATTTCCCATGCTTATGTATTAACCAGAATTTCCAAGGCTTTTAACTTCTTCCCAATTCCCTCCTAATCCTTAATTATTCTTCACTAAATTTCTCCAAAGTATATTATATACCTTAATGGAAGTATCTTGACCTAATCAATCCTTAATGTCACTTCCTCAAGTAACAAAACGATATCAATAACTAATACAAATCCCATAACTCTGAGACGATACTCAACGTTCTTAACATAATTCATGAATTACTCAATTATCACATAGCTCATGTTATTAGTTAGCTAATAACACATAATATCTACATTGGCAACAAAATTCACATAACAGTCATTTCAATTTTAAGATTTTAAAACGTAACGGCTACAACTTAATTTATCATCGTTAGCCTAATAATCGTGGATTATCGATTCCAATCTTAGCTTAATAAGTCAGGCTATTACACTCTACCACCCTTAAAGTAGTTTCGTCCCGAAACTTATAACATACCTTGGAATAATTGGGGGTATCGTCTTCGCATATCCACTTCTTTTTCCCAAGTTGCTTCTTCTGATCCATGATTGGTCCAGAGTACTTTAACCAAAGGTATTGTCTGTTTCCGTAACACTTTTTCCCGTTTGTCCAAGATCCTTATAGGTCTCTCCTCATAACATAATGACTCATCTATTTGCAATGGCTCATATGATAACACATGCGAAGGATTGTGTATATATTTCCGTAGTTGAGAGACATGAAAGACGTTGTGAACTTTGGACAATTCTACTGGCAAGGCTAGTGCATATGCAACTTCACCAATTCGTCGCAAAACTTCAAATGGTCCTATAAACTTAGGACTCAATTTCCCTCGCAGCCCAAACCTTTTCACTCCCTTGGTAGGTGAAACACGAAGAAATACCTTATCTCCCTCTTCAAATTCCAGCTTAATCCTTCGTAAGTCAGCATACTTCTTTTGGTGATCTTGCGCGACTCTCATTTTCTCCTGAATTACCCGAACTTGCTCCATTGTATCTTGTATTAACTCAGGTCCGACTGGTATACCAGGGCTCACATCATCCCAACAAATAGGTGTTCGACATTTACGCCCGTACAAAGCCTCGTATAGAGCCATTCCGATGCTAGATTGATCATTGTTATTATAGGAAAATTCCACTAACGCTAATTTATCTTCCCAAGAGCCTTTAAATTCCAATACGCAAGCTCATAGCATGTCTTCTAGTATCTGGATTATTAACTCGGTTTGTCCATCCGTTGTTGGATGGAATGTTGTACTAAATTTCTGAGTCGACCCCAAAGCTTCCTGAAATTTTTCCCAAAAATGTGACAGAAATCGAGTATCCCGGTCAGAGATAATAGTGGTTGGAACCCTGTGCAATCGAACAATTTCCTTGATATATGCATCAGCTAACTACTTCTTGCTCCAAGTTACTCCCATGGAAATAAATCGGGTCGTCTTTGTTAGTCTGTCAACCACAACCCATATAGAGTCATTTGCCCTTCTTGATTTGGGTAATCCTGTTACAAAATCCATAGAGATGGAATCCCATTTCCACTCTGGTACTGGCAATTGCTGCAGCAATCTGGACATCTTTTTCCGCTTAAATTTTACCTTTTGACAAATCAAGCATCTTGCCACAAATTGCGAGATGTCTTGCTTTAACCCTTTCCACCAGAAATATTTCTTTACATCCTGAATACACCATCTTTCATTTATACGTACGCTCCCATCAGCATATAATTGGTCTCATTCCTTTCTATCTTCGACTTCAACTCCTTGATAAAGTCATCCTTTTCCTGCTTCCCCCGAATTTCCTCAAGAAGAGACAGTTGAATCACAATGGCATTTAATTCTCCCTGTAATTTGTCTTTTGCAATCACTCGTAAATCCAACTGCACCAGTTCTTTATATAGCTCTTCTGGCACCGATATCAGTGAATTTATCTCCCGACGAGGTCTTCTACTCAGAGCATCCGCTACTTTATTTGCTTTCGCTGGATGATATTGAATATCTATATCATAATCCTTAAGTAACTCCAACCATCTCTATTGCCTCATGTTCATTTCCTTCTGGGTGAAGATGTATTTAAGGCTTTTGTGATCAGTGTAAACCTTGCAAGCGACTCCGTACAGATAATGTCTCCACAATTTCAATGCAAAGATGACTGCTGCCAACTCTAGATCATGCACAGGGTAGTTTTTCTCATGCGGTTTTAGTTGCCTTGAAGCGTAGGCAACAACTCGCTGGTTCTGCATTAGGACACACTATAACCCTTCGTGGGAGGCATTGCTATAGACCTCAATCCCTTCTGTTCCCGAAGGTAGAGCTAAGACTGGAGCGCTAGTTAATCTCTTCTTTAATTCCTAAAAGGCTTTCTCACATTTCTCTGACCACTGAAATTTTGTACTCTTCTTGATTAAATTCGTAGTTGGTAGAGCTATCCGAGAGAAATTCTCCACGAACCTCCGATAATAACCAGCAAGCCCAAGGAAACTCCTAACTTCCCAACATTGGTGGGTGCAGGCCATTCTTTTACCGCTTTGATCTTATCAGGATCCACTGCTATACCCTCCTTGGTTACAACATGCCCTAGGAACATTACTTTGTCCAACCAGAATTCACACTTACTCAACTTTGCGTAGAGTATCTCTCTTCGTAATACTCCTAACTTCTCTCTTAAGTGTTCTTCATGCTCTTTGCGATCTTTGGAGTACACCAATATGTCGTCTATAAAGATTACCACGAACCGATCGAGCAAAGGCTTAAAGTATCTCTGCATTAAATCCATAAATGCTGCTGGTGCATTGGTGAGCCCGAACGGCATCACCACAAACTCATAATGACCATATCTTGTTCGGAACACCGTCTTCGGAATGACTTCTTCAACTATGCGCATCTGGTGATACCCAGATCTTAAATCTATCTCTGAAAATACCCCGACCCCTTTTAACAGATCGAACAAATCATCTATTTGGGGTAACGGATATCTATTTCTGATTGTGATTTTATTGATTTCCCGATAATCTGTACACAATCTCACCATACCATCCTTTTTCTACACAAACAACACCGGTGCACCCCATGGAGATACACTAGGTCGGATATAACCTTTTTGCAACAACTCTTCTAACTACTTTTTCAACTCTGCCATGTCTGCCGGAGCCATTCTATAAGGAGCTCTAGATATCGGTGTAGCCCCTGGCACCAAATCTATATGAAAATCGACAACCCGATGCGGTGGCAATCCCGGTAAGTCTTCTGGAAATACATCCGGAAATTCCTTCACCAGCAGAATCCTTTCAATCTTGCTTCCTATCTTTGGACCCCCTGCCATCTGATTCAGATAACCAACACCCTCAGATACTACTTCTGTATCAATCTCAATTATTGCATTATCCTCCTTTTCCAGGCTCGCTATCTCTTCCTGATATAAAATATTAGCTCCACGTAGGGACCTCAACCTAACAGTTCTAACGTAACATTCTATCACCGCCCTATTCCGACTCCACCAATTCATTCCCAAAATCACATCATAATATTCCAGGTCAAAGGGTATCAAATCTACCCGCAGTTCTGACCCTGCTATCTTAATTTCACAATCTCTAAATATCCATTTACAACAAGTCGACTCCCCATTAGGCATACAGATAGTCATATTTAAGGGTTGAACACAGGGTTTATATAGCAGGTTGCCAACAAACGTATTCGAAATAAATGAATGCGAGGCTCCCGAATCAAATAACACATTGGCCACTGAGTTACATACAGGAAATTTCCCTGAAATCACATTACCTGGTATCTCATGCAGCTCTGGTGCCTCCTTCGCTTCTGTCTTAACAGCGAACAGCTTCCCTGGTGTTTTCCCCTAACCGACAGGCTGAACTCCCTTCCCGGTTTTACCTTGACTCGAGCTTCCTTCTCCAGCGGTCAACATCAACATATTCCCCGGCTTATTATTTCCTCCCGACCTTCCCATTTCTTTCCATTAGGGACAGTCACTAATTCGGTGTCCAACATTCTTGCACTTAAAACACACCATCTGCCCTGAACAATTCTTGCCATAATGATTCTTTCCGCAACAATTGCACTTCCACTCTGTTTTTCCACCCTTACTGTTCCCAACTTGCCCTTTGAACTGAAATGGGGTTGCCATCTCTATTCTTGGGTTCTTGAATCCTCCCTCCTTAAGTTTTCCTTCATTCCTTTTCTTCCTAAACTCCTCATCCTTCATTTCTATTCGCTCCTGTTCTAGAGCGCGATCATATAGTTCTTCAAAAGTTGTATACGTCCCAATTCGCTTCTGGTACTTCAAATTCAGGCCTTCAAAGAACCACATCATCTTCACTCTTTCATTGCCCACAAAATTAGGCGCAAATTGGGACAGTTCCATAAACTTTGTTGCGTACTCCAACACTGACATCTTAGCCTGCTTCAGGAATAAAAACTCGTTGTCCTTCATTCTCTGCAATGCCGGAGGAAAGAACTTATCCTTCATCTTCTCCACAAACTCCGCCCAAGTAAACTCCGGCTGCTGAGTTACTCCCTTGGTGGTGTTCCACCATATATCCGTTGGTCCTTCCAAATAGAAGGTAGCCATTTTAACCTTCATGGTCTCAGGGCAACTGACCACGTCAAGTAACTTGCTCATGTATGTAATCCAATCCTCAAATGTGACGGGATCAGCTTCACCGTCAAAAGTGCGTGGTTTATGAGCTGCTAAGCGCTTACAAACTTTTCCCTCATCATCATTCTTGTTTTGATTCTGTTTTTCAAGTATTTCAAACAGTCAAGCATTCATTTCCTTCATTTCCTGTAACTGCTTATCTTTGCTATTCTCAGCATCCATCGATTGAGATGTGCCTCCTACGCTGGCCATTTACCTACATATTTAATTGCCTTGTTCAGTTGGAAGTCCACGCATACTTCTCTTCATAATTGCACTTAATACATTGATTTCAACTTCCCATGCTTATTTCATAGATATCTCCATTTCGCAAGCATACAATTGTACTCATATTTCAGGCATATATTCCATAATAACGTAGCAACTTCTTTTATTATTTATCTTACATGCTTCATACAACATGTTAGTCCTTATAACAACTTGTCTCATTATTTATTTTACATACTTCACTCAAACATGCTGGTTCTTATTATACAAAGACTTAACATTACATAAAGAAAAACATATGATAGCCAGTTTCCTTCTACTTATCCCCACTCCTTGGCTTCACTCCCCCGGGCTTAATCCAACCTGCACGGGTGATAGTAGTAGCCACTATCATCACTACTGATTGGCAGAGTCTCGGGAACGTAATCAGGGCCACAAGTCTTACATCCTTCCTCGGATCCGTAAGTAGTACTTGAACTTGGCACTGTTGGGGTTCTCGAACTAGAACGACTCTTAGTTCCACTGGATGACTCGTACCTACCTCAATACATCCTGGCCGCCCGTTCCTCCTCCCTATGGGCTATTCGCTCATACATTTCCCTTCAATTAGGGTCATTTGGGTAAATCTGCCCCTGGTTTTGGCGTGTAAGAGTGATATCTATTTCATGCCTAGCCTCTTCTACTGTGCCTTCCCATCTTATGAGACTTTTATCTATATTTTCCATGGTCACCCCATACCCTTGAATTGCTCCCGTAGCCACATACAGTTTTAACAGACTCCAATAGACTCTACGAAAGCTAGCCCATGGCTCGCTGGACGGTAATGTCTTTATAATAGCATATGATTGGACTCCCGTCCGCCAATAGTGATTATTACTAGCAGGACCCATGACTTCGTTCCATTCTTCAATATGCCCTAACACTTCATTGGCATGATCGATCGCATCATCCCACCATTTCCCTACCGGGGCTTAGGTGTCGGGTTCCTTCAGATAAGGTGCATTTTCATTCACGCTCCCACTTGATCTACTTGAAGTCATCTACACAGAGTTTCTAATATTTATATAGTTATTGCAAACATACTCTATACACATAAACACACATTCGCATATTCACAACATCTGTAGATGTTCTCATTCATTTTTTTTTTCAAAAATATTCCTATAATTATATATATATATATATATATATATATATATATATATATATATATATATATATATATATATATATATATATATATTGTTACTCATGATTTTTAAAATCCAAAATACTTAATTTTAGAGTTTTAGAAACGTTTGCTCTGATACCAAGTGTAACAGCCCTCCCCAAATAACAGCTTAATTACAACCAACTATAATTAATTAAAGAGCTAAGCTGCTAATTAGAGATGCTGTTAGTGCAGATCCCTAACCCACCTTGCCCTTGGGAGATTAGGAAATGGAAGTATCTAAGCATATTATGAGAGCAACCTAAATTATTAAATTATTACATCATAGTCTAAGTATTTAGATCACCGAGTTCAAAATATAGTTACATAACATAGTCGATATAATACAGAAAACACAACGCAACGGCTGTTCACATAACACGAACATTCCATACTAAGCTAATCTTTAACCTTCAGTTTAGTCCTGCAAAATAGCTGAACTGCCCCCACCAAGACAGATTCAAGAGAACAAAACAGTCAGCTTACGCCGGTACACAAGTCCCACTAGTTGCAAAATAGTTAGGTGGCTGAAAATAGACTTCATTTTGAAGTAATATTATAATTGTTGTTTCAAACACTTTTATTCGCTTAATTGCAAAGTTTCTTTTTAATAATGTAGAAATAATAACAACATCATGAACATATCAAGTGAATTTCCATGAGCAATATTTATAATCTTTTCAACAATTACTTAAACAATTTTATACAAATCAAAATATTTCTATCTCTGGGAAGGAACACGAATGGAGGGCAAAGCCGATTCTCCAAACTTTTAAGGGACGTCTCCCCACCTTTCTTATTTCCTGCTTGCAAGACTTTCTAGGTCATGACCCTTCATAACGGAGCAGTACCCGCTCTGGAGCAATACCCGCTTCGGAGCAATACCCGCTCCAAATACTTAAAGAGCAAACCCGCTCGGTGAGCGTTGTTCATCACTGCTTACGCTGCTACTTCCCTTCTAAAACTAGACTTTTAATAATTGCAAAACTTATACTCAAATATACAAAAAACTTTTGCCTCAAATACTTGATGGAACCAACTTTCATAACTATCTTAATTTATCAAAACAAGTTTCGTAAAACAAGCTTGCTATGTCAAGTTCCACTATATTTGGAAAGGTGACTTAACAATCAGGTTTCGAAAGAATGTTGTGATCAGTTGAGGTAGTTAAAGGTGGTATTATCAAGACATGGTAGTATATAAAAAGGTATAGAAGGGCTCTTAAGATATGGTAATATTATCTCACACAAGCACCACATATGTCAATTCCCATGGTTTTCAGTTTGGTGTTAAAGAACAATGGTTTTTATGCAAAGATCAGTTGTAACTCTTGTGCTAAGCCAAAGATTTGGTTTAACATTTAATTTATAAATAGGGAAGTAGGTGTCCATCATTCAAAAGTATTTTAAGAACCAAAAGACACAAGGGGTTACTAGCTCGGAAAGCAATTAAGTGAAAAGTCGAGTTTTAAGCGTTGGTTTCTTCTCAAACGAAGGTTATACTTGTCATAAGTGGGAAATACGAAACAAGGATTCATCAACACTCAAGACATGGAATTTCCAGAAGTATACAATGAAAGGACAGCAACATTTAAGGCATTTAATTAAAGGTACACTCATAGTAGAAGCACGGTTTGATCGGTTTTAGAGGAACTTGACATGCAACGATTTATATTTCGAAAATCATTACCAAAACTCACATGCAACACATTGAAATCATCTACTTATAATTCATTAACAAATAAGTAAGTTCTCAACCAAATATACATTCGAAGGGTGGTTCTTGTGTACCTTAACTCGATGCTTAGGAGTCAAATCTTACTTAACCACTTCTACAACTTCTCCAGCAATTCCTTAGGACCTTAGAGAAAACATTCATCACTTAAAAGTTAGCAATTAACCCAAAGAAACCAAGGTTCAACCTAATACACCTCAATAATGCTGAAATTCAGCCACAACTTACCTTCCTTGGTTTTTCTTGATGCTACTGTAATGGAACCTCAAACGTAATGCTTGCCCAGTGAGGAGAACAACTTGATAGACCTAGGGAAGTGTTTGCATGCAAGAATCAGAGCTAGGAGCCCAGAGGAGCAAGCTGCCAAAAAGCGGCCTCTTTGCTCGCCGCGAAATGGCGTGAGAAAGGAGGAGAGGAGATGTATGTTTGTTGTGTTTCTTGTGAAATGATTCTGGTGAAAATGAATGAGGACCTTCCTCTCATATATATGGAGAATGGGTAAGGGCAAAATCGTAATTTTCGATTTAGTATTAGGGGTAGAATCGTCATTTTCCATGCTTATGTATTAACCAGAATTTCCAAGGCTTTTAACTTCTTTTCAATTCCCTCCTAATCCTTTATTATTCTTAACTAAATTTCTCCAAAGTATATTATATACCTTAATGGAAGTATCTTGACCTAATCAATCCTTAATCTCACTTCCTCAAGTAACAAAACGATATCAATAACTAATACAAATCCTATAACTCTGAGACGATACTTAACGTTCTTAACATAATTCATGAATTACTCAATTATGACATAGCTCATGTTATTATTTAGCTAATAACACATAATATCTACATTGGCAACAAAATTCACATAACAGTCATTTCAATTTTAAGATTTCAAAACGTAACGGCTACAGCTTAATTTATCATCGTTAGCCCAGTAATCGTGGATTATCGATTCTAATCTTAGCTTAATAAGTCAGGCTATTACAGATTCTATGAACATTTAGGTTGGCGTTATTGAAAATAACATCATTCCTTTCTTTCCATATGCTCCAAATAATGAAGATGAATTTTTGAAGAAGGGTTCTGTGAACCCTTAAGTCGGAGAGAGTGTTTAACATTGGTTCTGATTTAGTGTGATGTGGGAACCAAACTTTCATATCTTACAAGTCCCATAAGGGATTGAGGCAGTGACAAGAGGCGAAGAGGTGGTCTATATATTCCTCAGCTACGTTGCAGAAGGTGCAGCTGTTAAAAGGAATGATTTGACGTTTAGCTAAAATTTTAACGCACTCCTAGGCTATTGTGACAGAGTTGCCAAAGGGAAATTTGCAGCTTTGGTGGGATCAGTAATTTCCAAATCCATCGATATTCCCATTTTTCATTTTAAAGGGGGACTTTATGAGCTATTAAGTTGGCAGATTTACCTGAAAATTCCCTGAGGAGGAAGGTCCCCAAATTGGTTCATCTGGAACAGGATAAATAGGAATTGGAAGTTCCTTAATCATTTGGATAAAACGGTATGGGAGTAGGTTTCTTAATTTTTGTAGATCCCAAGTTCTATTTGGAAGGATGAATTGACTTAGTCAGATTGACACATCTATTTGATTGCGTGATGCAAAAAGCATAATAATGAGGCTATCATTTGTGCACCAATTATGTAACCAAAATAGAATTTGTTTCCCATCTCCAATTTTCTATCGAATGCCTTTTTGTAAAATATTTCTTTGCATAAGGATTTTCCTCTAGATGGGGGAATCCTGAGGCTTAGGGGAGCAAGTGAAAAAAGATTATCGATTTAAATATTTTTCTTTGATCAATTTAACCCAAATATCGTTTGGTCTGTGAGAATTTTCCAGCCAAGCTTGGCTATAAATGCTTGGTTCATTGGAAGAATGTTTCGGAGTCCAAGGCCTCCTTGAGATTTAGGGGTGCAGATTTTATCCTACGCAATGAGCGGAGTACTGTTTTTATCTTAATTTTGACGGCAGAAAAATTTTCTATGAACTAAATCAATAGATTTCGCTATGTCCAAGGGGAGCATAATTGATGCGCAAGTATAGGAAGGTAGGGATTCTAAATTCGATTGTATTAAGGTTAGTCTCCTGCTTTAGAGAGGAACCCCCAATTCCCACAGGTTTATATGTTGTTCCGTTTTGCTTAGAATTGAATTGAGATCCGCTTTGGTGGGATGGAATGAGCTGAAGAAGATGCCCAAGTAGCGTCCCAGAGAGGACTTTGGTAGCATGTTAAATTGGCCAGCTAGTATAGTTTTCCTTGTTGGTTGAACATGCTTGGAAAAGATGATGGACGATTTGTGGTAGTCTACAAGTTGTCCTGATAAGCTGCAGAATTCATCTAGTGTTGTTTTGAGAGTTCTACATGCGTCATTGGAAGCCTTGCACAATAGTAGACTATCGTCGGCAAACAAAAAACAAAGTATGTTTGCAGTTCTGGGGTGAATTTTAAAACCGATACCAGATCCTCGAATATGGGATTGTAGTGTTAATTTCCTGATTAAGACTTCCATGCATAGAATGAATAAGTAAGGTGAGAGTGGGCCACCTTGACGGAGACCCCTTGATGGTCGGAACCATTGAGAAGTTTTCCCGTTAACTTTTATTGAATATGACACATTAGTGACACATTCTTTTATCCATTGTATCCAGATTGGAGGGAAGCCAAATGCCTTTAGAACTCCCCACAAGAAATCCCACTCGATTCTGTCATAAGCTTTTTCCATGTCAAGCTTTAAAGTGCAACATCCTGTTTTATTTTGTGATTTTTGAAACGTATTGAGTACTTCTTGAGCTATAAGTAAGTTATCATGAATTGATCTATCTTGCGTGAAAGCATTCTGTAAAGGACTTACTTCTCGCTGGAGAATTGGACGAAGCTGGTTGACAATAATTTTTGAGATTCCTTTGTAAATGGTGTTTATTAAGTTGATCGGACGAAAATGGTATGGCGTTTCTGGGATATCTTTTTTGGGACTGAGTGTAATTAGAGTGTGGTTAAGGGACGGTGGCAATTTGCCATGGTGAAAGAAGCTTTGAATTGCAATAACGATATCTTTTTCTATAATTGGCCAGTTACCATGGAAAAATTTTGCGCCGAAACCGTCTGACCCCGGGGCTTTATTGGGGTTGATATCAAAGATCGCTTATTTTATCTCAGTTGGTGTAAGTGGTGCTAGTAAATTATTGCAATTAGATTGAGAAACAAAAGGGGTGAGGAAGCTGAGGTCTAAGCTTCTTTGGCTATTGATATTTGTTCGGAATTGATGCTGGAAATAGTTGGTCAACAAGTGAGTGAGATCTTGTTGGGAATCCACCCACTGCCCCAATTCATTCTTTAGTAGGAAGATAGTGGAGAATGTTCGCATTTTCTTCATTTTGTTATGGAAGAATCTAGAGTTGCGGTCCCCTTGGGTTAACCAAGTTTTGCGGGCGTTGTTCCCCCAGGCCTTTTGATTGAAAATAAGTAATTTTTCTCTTTGAAGAAAGAGTCTATTGATGTGTTTAATCCATATAGTATTGAACGGTTAGTGCCATAGTTTATCCTGTAGTTCATTAAGTTTTTCATCATTTGCTTGTAGCTTGTTTACCGTGTGCCTATATCTAGTTTTGGCCCAAGTTTTTAGTTCGCTTTTGATGCGTATGAATTTCTGCTGTATGCGATAGAATCGCGATCCAGTGATCTGAGTGTTCCAATTCTTTTTGACAATAGAGTGTGATTCTTTATCTAGGATGCATAAGTTCTAGAAGCGAAATGGTGGTGCCTTAATTATAGGTCCTTGGTTGGTAGAGAAAATGATGGGTGCATGATCAGAAACAGTGAAGTTCCCATAATTTAATGTGCTATGAGTGAAATCGCTAAAGAAACTTTTTGTTGAGATGGCCCTGTCAAGACGTTCATAGATGGGTTTGTCATTTGCGAGGCCTTTCTAGGAGAAGGCTTTGTGAACACAAGGGATATCAACTGCCGAATGCGTTTGTAAAAGGTCTGGGAGTTGTTTTAGTTGATTGTTTTTAAGTGGTGCCCCACCGAGTTTGTCTTGATGGAGTAGCATTTCATTGAAATCCCCTAGCAGGAGCCAGGGATGTTGAGCATTATGTAAGTAGTTGTTGTGATAAGGTCAAAAAGCATCTTTCTCTATGTTTTGTGGGGGACAATAAGTACCAAAGATGGTGTAGGTCTTGTTATTTGGTTTGTAGAGAATTTCTAATTGAATTAGTCTAGCGTGGGTAACCTGATTTGTACAGTAATATTGTTGTTATTCCAACATACCCAGATTCCGCTTGAATGGTTAATCGGATCAACAATGATATTGTTATGAAATTGTAGTGTTTTGAGTATTCAATTGCTATTAACGGTATTAGTTAGTGTTTCGATGACAAAAATGATATCCGGTTTGTATTTGTTTTTCAGGTAAATTAATTCGCTCAAAACTTGGGGTTTTTTACCCCCTTGAATGTTCCAGCATAAAATTTTCATATGATAATCGGATTAATGAGATAGATTTGTTTGGTATGTTTAAAATAAACTTGTCCGTACATAGGCCAAAGATATGGCCTCATTACCTTTCTATCTCTCCTTGATTCAGTTCTGAGATGAGGAAATAGGCCTGTCATAGATAGAAAACGAGTCAGGGGGTGTATCACCACCCCTGTGCAAAAGCGAGTGTCAAGCACTCGGTTCGATAAGGCTTCAAGAGCCTGGTCATTTAGGTAAGTATACATTTGCGAGTGATGACATGTTGAAATCATATAAGCAATAAAATTCGGGGGAGAGTATATGTGAACACTCTACAACACTATTTTATAAAATATATCCTATAACAAATCATGTCTGGAAGAGAAAGAATTGTATTCTATCAATAACATTGACGTATTTGTATTATTTTACTTTTAACTCATGCATTTTGTGGGTTTAGAAGATAGTTCGATATTGTTGTTGAAGAACTTGATACTCCACCTGTCTACATGTGGTTTTTCATGAAGGAGACTTAATTCTTCTTCGAGTAGAAAAAAAAAAATCAAGCCATGAATCATGGCAGACTAAACAACACCTACAAGTGAAGGAGAACCATGGAAAGAGCAAAGCGAAGAAGAAAAGCAGATTCATAGGAGAAAAGACGAATTAAAGAAGAATCATACGTTGCCATAAATAATCATATTATCCGTTGACGTACTAGTGAATAGTAGAAGTAGTGATATATTTATTTCACTACTCCTTGAAAAAAAACTCAATATCCAAGCAATATAATGGGTCCATGCACGATATAAAGTTGCATGAGCTAAACAAGTCAGAATCAGTTCCCAACTCGTTAGGTTGGTTGTCCGTAAAGTTTTACATAGAAAGTTGAAAATGATATCCATTTACTCGATCAACCTATAGGCTATGTGCAAAACAACTCTACTTAACAGTTCCATTAATTCAATGATTGCATATTTGCCAAGTAAAATAAGCAGCAAGCAAATAATGACATTTGTGGGATGGTGCATATGATTCTAATTTCGTCTTTATTGTCATTGTCATTAGTTTGAAATTAACAAGGTCAAAAGGAGGATGTGTCATTGTCCGGATTACGGAAAGATGAATTAAGGAACTCAGGTAAGTATATTTTCGAAAGAGAGATCCAGCTACGACTACACAATACACGTGTTACATTACGACATTGATCAAATTATACTGCCTTTATTTCATTTACTTGCTACATTTTATTTAGTATAAATGTGAGGTATATTATAACTAAAAGAATAGTAAAACAAGTAGGAATAATATGAAGGCCACAAGTCAAAACAAGAAATATAGCAAATTACATTGAGACATTCATTATAGATATATATAGCAAACTAAGTGGAATGAAGGGAGTCCTGTCAAAAAAAAAAAGTAACAGACGACATTATATTTAATACTCCCTCCGTCCCATAATATAGTGCTCGATTCTTTTTCTTGAGGTCAAACTTTAAAATTTTTGACTAAATATTCTCATTAATATATGCAAAAAAATATACTCATGTGGGATCTTGTTATGTTCGCTCAATGTGTACTTTCATAATATTAATTTTTTATATTTTTATCAAATACGAAATTGGAGATATCAAAGGTCCAAAGTTACGTCTTGGAGACCGTACAAAAAGGAAACAAGCACTATATTATGGGACGGAGGGAGTAGATAGTAAAAGGTTATTTTTTATCTTTTTTAAATGCATAAATTATGATAGTCCCCGAAAAGAGCTCATTCTTTTATAGAGTGATTTGTAAACAAATTGATAATCAACATAAAGATACACAAATTTAAAAAAAAAAATAATTACTCAGAACGAAGATGACCCAAACCAATAGCGATCTAAATAATATCAGTTTGACCACTATATATGTGGAGCTACTCCATAGGCTATCTTATTCTGAGAAACATATATGCCAACTGATAAGTTTACTTATATATAAATATAATCTGAATTCTTAAGAAACGGAAAAGGCACCATATAAGAAATATGGAATGACAGATAAGGGGTATAAGTACCAATTTCAACTCTCATGCAACACGTTGGTATCGTCCAACTTTTAAATTTTCTAGTATTATCACATCAAAGTAAGATTTTGCTCATTTTTACTTCCTCCATTTTCTATTTTCTGGACTTGAGGATGTGATTCCAAAACTAAATTATAATCTTAACTATATTAGGATCCTTTTAGAAAAACCCAACTATAAATCTCTCATAATCATTCCAACAACTGAGACGTCCTTAGGTCTTCTCAAAACAGTGTAAAAGATTCTTTAACTTGTTCAACAGGTCACATAATGACGTGTCCTTTTCGGTGAGGCGATAAATACCACCTACTTTTACTCGCAGTGACGAACTTTTAATGAGTTAAATTGTCTTTGTTCCCCTATCACAACCCCAACCCATTAATCTACTAAATTAGTACTGCATCACCGCGTACAATCTCTATCCAGTAAGTGAATCCAACAATACAATATTATTAGTGTGTTGTAACCAATTAACCAATTATTAAGTGTGTATATATATATATATATATATATATTGATCACTTGTCTCCTCAAAGGAAAAGGGGAAAAGAAACAAAAACAAAAAAAGAAAGATGCTTTGCTTGTGTATCTTAACAACACACATAGAGAGAGCTTGTACCAAACGGTACACCATTTTGTGAAAATTTCTAGTCCAACCAATATATATAATGCACATGCAAACAAGCCAATTGGCTCACTACTTTCTTGGAGCATTTGTCCCTCCAAGTGCTCCAACAGAACAATTCACATTCCCATAATCCCATCAATAGTATCTAAATCTTACTCTATAGATATATCTCCTATTTTTTCCATATCTTATCTCCATATCATACTATCTATCCAAATCTACCAAATTGTACTTCCTAGAAGAAAAAAAAGAATGAGTAGCATGAAATCCAAAGATAGAAAATCTCTTTGTGAAGAATCAATGCTTGTTTTTGTAAACATCTTAAAACTCTCTTCTCTTTCCCTTGCAAGAAGAACCTTAGTTACATCATCATCAGATAATGATGATGATTATCGTCATCATCAAGTTTCAGTTCCTAAGAAAAAAGCTACAAATAATCAGAATGTAGTCCATCATACTACCCATGTGCCTGAGTCTCAGAGGATCAAAAAGTCAAAGGGGAGTAAAAGATCACAGAGGCCAGAACAACCACCAGAGTCAAAGTTATCCTATGTTATGTTGCCTGAACATAATCATGAAATCACCACCGTTGATGGGAAGTTCTCTGATTACATCAAAGGGTTCCATGAGAAGACGGAAAAAGATCTTCAGAATGCTATTCTGGAGGGGAAAGCAGCGAATTATATCAAGAAATTTCATGAGAAAAACATGAAAGATTTGAATAATGAATCTATGCGACGGTCTCATTATGTTTTGCCTCCACCACCACGCCAAGTGTATAAGTAAAATTTTTCTTTGGTTTGATTCTGCCTAAAATGCATGTAGTACTGTTTAGTGTGTGATGCAGTGAGCTATATATGTTATTTTGGAGCTCATTGTATAAAAACAAGCTAAACTGGATTATTATAATAATAAGAAGAAAGGTGATAGTATTGGTTTATGGCTCATAAGGTTCACGAAGCGCCTCAATTATTGTATTGGTTTATGGCTCATAAGGGTCACGAAGCGCCTCAATTATTGTATTGGTTTTCTTTCCCAAATATGGTTTTCTCTTCCATCATTCGAAAGGTTGATGTAGGTTGGTCTTATTCTAGGATGCAGACCTAGTTTTTCTTTCTTGTAACGACAAAAAAGAAAAAAAAAAAAAAAGAAAGGTGATAGTATAGTAGGTTTAAGACAAAATTAGAAAAACATATGTTTTCTTAATTTTGGGTTGTATACATCATATTCGTTATTATAAAGAATAATTAATGGAGACTGTTTCGGGTTCAAAACTTTTGAGTAGGGATCTGGTAGTAACTTCGACTGGGTATGTGTTTAGGTGAGTGTCGTTTTTCCGAAGGAGTTGTCGAACCTGCGAAATAAGAGTTAGACTACCCCATGGTGTTTTCGGGATCACCATTCTGATGCTCAAGTCACTAGTCAATATCGGTGCAAGAAGTCTAGTGAGAGAAGCTATAGAGAGAGTTAGTGGGTAAACTGTTCATTACCTCAATAAATGGGGATCCGGTCCCTATTAATTTATAGGGATTGGGGTGGATGACGTCGTGCATACGTCACGACACCGTGCTTAGTGTCTGGGCCATTAGGCTGGCTGTTGATGATGGTGGGCCCATCACTCGCTTAGGGGTAGTATGGTAATTTCAGCTAAGAATGGGGGCACAGTGACTTATTGGGCCCAAACAGAGACTGTATGTGTTTTTTATTTATTAGTGTTTGGTATGTGGAAATAGGAGTTTGAAAATTAGAGAACTATAAGGATTGAGGAGTGTTGATTTGGAATTGATAAAATATTTTTTACCAATTATCATGTGTTTCGTTCATGATGAAAATAGATTGGAAATAATTAGTTTACAAAGATACCTTAATAAAATGTTTTCCTTTCTTTTCATTCATGGTGAAATGGTCTTTTCATCCTCCCTAAGTTCTCATCCCATAGTATTGAAGGAGTGGTAGCTTCTAGATGCTAGATCCCAGGCATTATTACAACCCCTCCCCCTCCTGCCAAAAAAGAAAAAGAAAAATTCAATTGGTATTCAAAATCCTTTCAAATGGTATTCATATTGGCACCATTTTACAGCATTTTGTACCAATTAAAAGAGTTATGGGTGCCATGCTAATATGCTTGATAGATCCTAAGAATATCGTCCTCCCACAATATTATTTTCATATGCATGGGAATAGATTCGTATATATTTCTCATCCCCATCCCTTTTTTTATCCCATTCCAGCCTGACGCATAAGGGATACGAGATTTGGACCAATTTTTAGATATCACCTTGAATAGACTATATGAACTAACTAGCTACTAGCTAGCATCAAATATAATAGAATAAATTTTAAATATCAAAATATCAGCAACTTAACAAGCATTTTGTTTCTGTCAAGAAACCTTAAGTAATGATGAAGGGGATGCCAACTGAATGCTGAGAGGGTACGAGAGCTCTGATGGGTCCTGACGCCCATAAACCTGCAAAGCACACTGAAAAACTACCCTGGGGGTTTTTCCGGGAACGCCCCTCCGACGCTCAAGTCAGTAATTGAGGTAGAGAGAGAAAGCAGTAATTGTAGAGAGAGATGCTCTAGCTTTTTAGGTGAGAATTGAATACCTTTTGACTGATGGGACAAGCACTATTTATTAGGGATGGCAATTACCCATGGGTGAGTGGATTATCCATCCACCCGCCCCGAATAAATGGGTGAAAACCCGCGGTGGAGCGGATGAATGGCGGGTGATGGATGGATCGGGTGATGGATCGGGTCGGATGTGGATGACTTTTTTTTGACCCATCGCCCGATCCATCACCCGCTCCATCCATCCACCCGTTTATATATATATATATATATTATAAAAAAAAATTGTTTTAAAATTTTTACTGCCACTTACCATTTAATGTAATAAAAAAAAACTTATACGGTTGGCAGTTGATTAAGTTTTCAATATTAATTTTTTAAAAAATTTGTTAAATCTACAATTTAATTTTTTTTAGTATCACCCATTTCCCACCCGCCCCACCCGCGGATGATGGGTGGAGCGGATATGGATGGAATTTTTCGCGGGTGATGGATGGTGTGGATGGAGTTTTGGGTCGCGGGTGATGGGGCGGATGATGCTCCACCCGATCCACCTCCGATCCATTGCCATCCCTACTATTTATAGTGGTTGTGAATTCCAAGAAAATAGGGTATTTAGGTCAACTTCAGCTGGTGGAGGGTTGATGGCCCTAGGAGTAGGGATATTTTGGTAATTTTGCCCACAATGGGCTGGTCCTTGGAATGGGCCCAAACAATTAGCCCCACGCCAATTAACCGGAGCGAAAATTCGATTTTCAGGGGCGGTTGATTGGCGGAAGTGAAAAGATTGCGTCTCCATTAGGCTGGGGGGGGCCCGCAAATCGTTAGAAGGCATTTGCAAGGCCATACGCCAACCCTCGCACACTGACCGAGGCTGAGTCGCCAAGCGGAGGAGCTCCTTCGACCGTAGCGGGCGGTGCTAGGCCGGGGGGCGCTAGGCTTCCGAGGGGCTCTAGGCCGCCGAGGGACACTAGGCCGCCGAGGAACGCTAGGCCGCCGAGGAACAGTAGGACAACGAGGGGCGCTAGGCCACCGAGGGACGCTAGGCCGCCGAGGGACGCTAGGCCGCCGAGGGACGCTAGGCCGCCGAGGGACGCGAGGCCGCCGAGGGACGCTAGGCCGACGAGGGACGCTAGGCCGACGAGGGACGCTAGGCCGAGGGGGTCCTCGACCATGGCCGAGGGGGTCCTCCCTCGACGTGGTCGAGGGGGTCCTCCTTCGACCAAGGCCGAGGGGGTCCTTGACGAGCCTGAGGCACGGAGATGGTCGCGCGAGCACGGGGTGGAGGCCGAGGGGCCGAGGCTCATGTGGGCAACTAGGGCGCGCAAGGCCGAGGGGTCGAGGCTCATGCGAGCGGCTAACTGGCCGAGGGCTAATGAGCCCCTGCATCCAACAAGGCATGAGTTATGATACTTAGTTTATTTTTCCAAGTATAGGACGCTCCTCGTTTGGCTGAGGGAGGTCCCAAGGTCGCCCTTCGGAGAGGCTAATGAGCCCCTGGATCCGAGAAGGCATGAGGTGTTGATACTTAGTTTATTTTTCTAAGTAGTGGACGCTTCTCATGCGGACGAGGGAGGTCCATGGTCACCCTTCGGAGGGGCTAATGAGCCCTTGCATCCGAGAAGGTATAGGTTATGATACTTCGTTCGTTTTTCTAAGTATAGGACGCTCCTCGTTTGGCTGAGGGAGGTCCCAAGGTCGCCCTTCGGAGGGGCTAATGTGCCCCTGCATCCGAGAAGGCAAGAGGCGTTGATACTTAGTTTATTTTTCTAAGTAGTGGACGCTCCTCATGCGGACGAGGGAGGTCCGTGGTCACCCTTCGGAGGGGCTAATGAGCCCCTGCATCCGAGAAGGTATAGGTTATGATACTTAGATCGTTTTTCTAAGTATAGGACGCTCCTCGTTTGGCTGAGGGAGGTCCATCCTAGAAGGCATTGAGTTATGATTCTTAGCTCATTTGCCTAAGTATACGACGCTCCTCACTGTCCGAGGGAAGTCCCTGCTCCACATGCCGCAGTTTCAAGTCAATTGTCGAGCCGATATGACTTTCACTATGCAACCAGGGCCCAATAAGTCTTTATTCATCAAATCTTCCTCAATAGTGTGGCCCAATTGGAGGTTTGTTCATGAAAGCCCATCCAAAGGGCGGGGCCCGAGCTCTTCCATCCTTTTCTCTATATAATGGGGGAAGGAGAATTCATTTTCTCATTCCATTCACTCAAATCACTTCTTGTCTCTATCTCTCTAGTTTATCTCACTAGATTTGGATTCAGCTTCTCCTTTCGATCGATTTCAGCACTTAAGGTACGCCCGACTTCCCTTTCTTTGTCTTTTCTTTTTAATAAAGGCCGACGGCCGACCCCTTTTGTTAGTAAATAATGGGGTCTGAGTCGGAGTCGGGTACCCCTCCCGAGTCTCCTCCCATGCACTAATTATCGGAGGAAACTCGGGGGGTAGGAATAACATTGGTGACGACGACAGCTCGTTGTCTCGATCCCTCGGCTGTTCCCGAGGCGATCCTCCTTCCGAGTCCTTCTTGGTCCTATGAGGAAGAGACCGAGGAGGACGTGCCCTACGCCTGGGAGGTATCCGTGGCCTATCCATATGCGTAACGTAGTTACTTAGATAATTTCCTTCATGATGGTGTAGTTATGGTCGACCGGGGTGATGCCATTGAGGACTTGGACCAACTAGAGTACCACCCACTTGTTCTCGGCGGGGGGCCGATCAACTACTACCCACATCCTACTTGGATGAATTTGATGCTGAGGGATATGTGCTCCCTAGGGGTGAAGTGGTTCATTCGCGACCCTTACGCCTTGTACAGGCCAAGGGATACGAATACGATGTTGACAACGCCCCCTGGGTGCGTTGCGGTTTATCGAGCATGCTTAGATTTTGGCCTAAGATTCCCTATCCATCCCTTCATTAGAGAGCTCATGGTCGCGTATAACTTTACGTTCACGCAATTAGTGCCCAACTCATGGTATACCATCTTGGGTTTTGTTATGGTTTGCCACTTGTTGGGGGTCACCCCACCCTTCGATTGTGGAGGAACATGGTTAAGTTAGTGAAGGTCCCTGAATCCAGGGGAATCGGCGGTGATTGGTGGGGTTTCCAATGCCGTAAGGGATACAAGATAGTTCGGAAGATGCCTACGGCTCAGAAGACGTTTCGACGTCAGTTTCTTTATGTTTATTATGGCGGTGATTGGAATTTGCCCACCACGTGGTCTCGAGAAGGGCCACAGAGTTGTTTGAACTTTGGAGTACCGGAGATGTCGAGGGATGAGGCCGTGGCCGCCTGCTATTTCCAGACTCACAGTGAGATGGTCAACGGAGAATGAGTCTTTGTCCCTACTAATTGGCTCCCCAAGCCAAAGTATGCTCATGATGAACACTTCCTCTCAGCCTTTGGAGTGAGCCCGGCCTACCCCCAGGGTAATGGGTGGGGATTGTATTTTCATACTTGGTCTTTTATTGATGTATGCTAATGTTTCCTTGCTTTTGCCTTTGTATAGTTGTTTCCCGATCACGTTTGGACGGAAAAATGGCCAAGAGAGTTGATGTTGCCGCTATCATGGCTTAGAGGCTCAGGAAAGAGCTTCAAGGCGGGGCGATCGGGGTACCCCCGCCACCTTCGGTAAGTCTCGCCTTCTATTTCTAGTATCTTTTGTTACTTATGTTTTTATGCTAACTTTTGATGCCTTTAGGATCCTGCCAAGCCACGGCGCAAGAAGGAGCGCTCGACAACTCAAGTGGAGCGCCCAGAGACAGTGGTTGCCTTGGAGCACCGGCGTTCTAGCACCGAGGGGAGGCCTTCCTCAAGTAGAGGACCATCCCCCCAGTCTGGGCTTGATGCCCAATTTGACGGAGGTGAATACGACCTTCCTCCAACTCCCACATACACTCCTTCTTCTCCCTCGCCGCCACCGAAGAGGGTGCGTGGTCCTATAGCTGGGGCCGACGTTCCTTTCGTTAGGTTGTCTACCGATGATAAGGGTCGGCGGCTAAGGAGGGTTTGCAGGGAGCTGGCCTCTTCCACGGATGCGGAGTATTTGGAGTCCGTTGGCGAGGGTGAGGTGGATGAGCTTCACCACGTCTGGATGGATGTAAGTATTGTGTATCATCTTTGTGTTTTATTATCTTGTATGCCTTTCTAACTTCCTTTCTTATTTTTGTAGATGTCTATTCGGATGACCATGCTGGGGCGCCGCCGCATTGCTTTGACTGAAAAGAATGAGAGGTTGTCCGCTAGGGTAGCTGATCTGGAGGCCGCGACTCAGCATCATCAGACTACGGTGAAGGAATTGGAGGCGAAGCTTCACTACACTGAGTCCGAGCTGACTAGGGCTATGAGGGCCATCGCCAATGATCAATCTGACTTCCTTGAGAAGTCAAATGAGTTCACTAGCCAGATTAGCCGTCTGACGAGTGATCTTGATGATGCTCTGAAGGGTCGTGATGATGCTCTGAAGAAGGTGAGTCGCCTCTCAACGAAACTGAAAGAGTCCCAGCTGAAGGAGGAGAGGTGCTATGAAGAATGGTTCAAGGCCTGGCAAGAGTCAGACGAGTGTCTGGCGTACAATACTGAAGTTGGTGAGAGCTCTTTCCAGACGGGCGAGGACGCCGCACTAGCTCGGATGCGGAAGGCTGTGAGTCAGGACTGCCCGTCATTCGATTGGGAAGCCTCGGCTCGGACCTACCAGTCCCTGCACCAAGCTGAGATGGCCGCACTACATGCTCAGTTGGCGGCTACTAGCTTGGGCCATGAGGTTGACCCTAACACCCAACAGTTCTCGGCGGGCGATGAGGGTGCTGAGTATGATGAGGAGGGTGCTGAGTATGATGAGGAGGTGGAGACTTCGGCAGCTCTTCTCATTAGTGCCTTTGTATGGACTTAGCTTGTATTTTTATTGTAAGAGGTAGTCTTTTGTTTGTTCAAGGCTGCCTCCCTTGCGTTGTAGTCTTCAAAGAAGTGGCCTTTTGTTTGTTCAAGGCTGCTTCCCTTATGTTGTAATGTTACTTGTTAGAGAATGCGAACTTTTATCATTTACTGATCTTCCTTTGTTGAGTATTGTGATTTTCAGTTTCTGCTTTTTGTTTGGCCGAGGTACTACCTGGCTCGCACAATTTTGGACGATGTGGTGCAACATGTATTTTATCAGACTTAGGAAGTGCGCCGAAGCATATGCTTGGCCTCTTTTCATTCATTACAAATGTCTTTTACAAAAGTTGCGCCAAGGTCAAAAGCCTGGCCCATGTACATTGATGCCCCTAAATAACAATACTTAAACAAAATACTTCTTTAGATTATCCGCGTTCCATGGTCGAGCGAGAGGGACTCCTTCAGGTGATTCGAGCCGATAAGTTCCTGGCTTGATTACATGAGTGACCTTGTATGGTCCTTCCCAGTTGGGGCTCAGCTTGCCTTGCAGGTGCGAGTTCCCCGTTGCTTCTATCTTGCGAACGACCCAATCCCCTAACTGTATGGGCCTGTGCTTCACTCTCCGGTTGAAGTACCGAGTGACCCTCTGCTTGTATTGGATGGATCGGAGGAGAGAGTTACCCCTGATTTCTGGTAGAAGGCCAAGATTGATGGGTTTCTCTTGCTCATTTTCCGCGTAGTCGTAAAATGTCACGCGGGGGGAAGGTATGCCCACTTCCACGGGGAGGACAGCCTCGCTCCCATAGACGAGCTGAAAAGGAGAGTAGCCAGTAGCTTCCTTGACGGTTGTTCGCGCGGACCAAAGTATCCCTGGCAATTCGTCGACCCACGCCCCCTTGGCTCCGTCCAAGGACTTTTTAATTCCTTTGAGAACAACTTTGTTGGCCGCCTCAGCTTGGCCATTCGTCTGGGGCCTTGAGACGGCTGAAAATCTAGTGCTTATGCCGAAACGATCACAATAGTCTCGGGTCGGCCCGCTATTGAACTGCCTTCCGTTGTCAGATACGAGGGTCTTGGGGACTCCGAACCTTGTGATGATATTCCTCCAGATAGACATTTGCACTTGCTTGTCCGTGATTGTGGCAAGGGGCTCAGCTTCTATCTACTTGGTGAAGTAATCTATTGCAACAATTAGGAATTTTCTTTGTCCTGAGGCGGGAGGGAACGGGTCGAGTAGGTCCATGCCCCACTTATCAAAGGGCAACACAGCTTGTATGGAGGTAAGGGGATTTGCTGGTGTGCGAGGGAGATCTGAGAACAACTGACACTTGGGGCATTTCCGCACCAGCTCCATTGCGTCCTCTTTCAACGTCGGCCAATAATATCCCGCTCGGAGTGCCTTGGCGGCGATGGTTCTACTTCCTTGATGACTTTCACATGCCCCCTCGTGTATCTCCCTTAATATGTAGTCTCCATCCTCAGGGGTGACACACTTTAGCAAGGGATGAGTGTAGGATTTCTTATACAAGTTCCCGTCATGCCAGGTGAACCACTTAGCCCTTGCTTGAACCTTCTCAGCCTTCTTGTTGTCCAGGGGAAGCTCCTCACCTTTCGGATACCTAATCATCGTTTCCATCCATGTGGAAGTTCTGTCTAGGACGAGAGTTTGTTTGGCATTGATGCTAGGTTGATGGATGACTTCCCACATGATGGTCCTTGGGCTCAGTCCGTCAGCTGAACTCGCCATTCGAGCTAGGGCGTCAGCTTGTTGATTTTCTGACCGAGGCACATGCAAGATCTGAAATTCTTGTAGGCTAGTGACCACCTCTTTGGTTTTGGATCTATACATCCTCATGTTATCCTCCTTGGCCTCAAATTCTCCCGATACTTGACCGACTATGAGCTGTGAATCAGACTTGGCTCGGACTGACTTGGCTCCTGAGGCGATGCATATTTGTAGTCCTAGAATCAGTGCCTCATACTCGGCTTCATTGTTGGAAGCCAAAAAATCAAACTTAATGGCATACTCCAACTTGTCACCAACAGGAGGTATTATGACTAGCCCCGCTCCGCTTCCCGTTTTAGTAGAAGAGCCGTCAACCTGAATCCCCCATGTTGTTGATCCCTCTTCCTCAGTCGGTCCGGAAGTGCATTCCGAGATGAAGTCTGCCAGGGCTTGGGCTTTAATCGCCCTTCGAGGTTCATACTCGAGGCCGAAGTCGGCCAGTTGGTCAGCCCAATCTGTCATGCGACTGGAGTGATTGCGATTTTCAATGACTTTTCGAAGAGGTTGTCCGGTTAGGACCTTGATAGGATGTGCTTGAAAGTAGGGCTTCAACTTCCGACTCACCATGACTAAGGCATAAACCATCTTTTCGATCTGGCTGTACTTGCTTTCTGCCCCTCGAAAAGCATTGCTGACGAAGTACACCGGATGTTGGCCATCCTCTCGATCAGCCACAAGCACTGCACTTAGTGCGTATTCGGACACCGCCAGATAGACATACAATGTTTCCCCTAAGAGGGGGGAGATGAGCATGGGGAGGGTGGCAAGGTGTTGCTTGAGTTGCTGAAACGCTTTTTCTGCTTCTTCATTTCAATCAAATTCTTTCCGCTTGAGTGCTCGAAAGAAGGTGAGGCTTTTGTCGGCTGACCGGGACAAGAAGCGCCCGAGGGCAGCTAGGCAACCCGTGAGGCGTTGGACCTCTCGAACGTTCTTAGGAGACCTCATGTCCAACACTGCTTGCACCTTGTCTGCACTAGTGGAAAAAAGCCCATCTGATGCGGTCAAATCCACGCTTACGGATGCGGTTTTCGTCCGCATCAGATGGGCGCGCAGCAGCTTTGAGAAATAATCTGATGCGGTCCAAAACCGCATCAGATTTGTTAGAATCTGAAGCGGTTTTGAATAGGACCGCATCAGAAAATACGGAGAGGATTTAAAAAAAAACGGACAACAACAAGCACATATCAACAGCAACAACAGTACTAGAATGAAAATTATATTATAAATTACAGAAAAATATATACCAAAATTACAGAAAAACGAACAAAATCCATATCTAACTAAAAATATGTACGAAAAATATAAATAAAAAAAAACGAATGAAAAAACGTAAATTACAGAAATATACGTAAATTACAAAAAAAAAAAGAACTAAATCTAACTAAAAATATAAATTACAGAAAATAAATGAAAAATACAAAAAAAAAAAACTAGATCTATAATTGCAAAAAAAAACGAGACTAAGGACCCTAAAAGTTCGCTTTACTTGCGCAACTCGTGGAGGTTCGTGGCGGAAAAGACGGCGAACAACGAACGAAATCCCGCGACGAAGCTTAAGAGACGACGAACAACGAACAACGAACGAAGCTTAAGAGACAGCGAACAAAGAACAACGTACGAAATCCGGCGAGTTTTCGACGAACAACGAACGAAATCCGGAGAGTTTTCGATCAACAACGAACAAAGAACGAAATCCGGCGAGTTTTCCGAGAGAAAAATGAGGAAAAAATAGAGGAGAGAGATTGAAGGCGAAGGGAATTCAGAGGGGAAGGAGGAAGACGGCGTGTGAGAAGGGAGGACGGAGATGGGTCATTAGGTTTAGAGAAGAGAGAGAAATGACAAAGGGGAGAGAGGAAAGGAGGGAGATTAATTAGGGTTTTAGATTTATGAGGGAAGGGAGGAGAGAGAGTTCAGATTTATGAGAGGTAAGGCTGGCGCGTTTTGGGCCTGGTCTATTAAAAAGAGGCGCATGTTTTTTGGGCTGTTCTTTTGGGTGCGAAAATATAACCATTTTTCTGATGCGGCCCAAAAACCGCATCAGATTTTTAAGAAACCGCAGCGGTTTTTTAATATGATGCGGGTTTTTGAGGACCGCATCAGATTATTTTGGCCAAATTTCCCTCCCATTTTTTGGTTGATTATCAGATGCGGTTTTAAAAAAACCGCATCTGATGCTAAGTGACATATAAGGTTTTTTCCACTAGTGTTGTGTTGGCTTCAATCTCTCTTTCGTCGACCAGGAAGCCAAGGCATTTCCCTCCCTTTACTCCGAAAACACACTTTTTGGGGTTAAGCATCATCCGATATTGACGGAGGGTAGACAAGGTTTCCCGCAAGTAAGTCAGCCGCGTGATCTGTTGCTTGCTTGCTTTTGACGATCATATCGTCAACATACACTTCAATGTTGCGGCCCAGTTGGCCTTGGAAGATCATATTCACTGTGAGCTGATAGGTGGCTCCCGTATTTTTTAGCCCGAAGGGCATCATCTTGTAACAGTAGACCCCTTGGCTTTGTAATGAAGGCGGTGTGTGGCCTATCCTTCTCAGCCATGGGTATTTGGTGATACCCTGCATTGGCGTCCATGAAACTAAGAAGCGTATGCCCTGCTGTTGAGTCCACCAACCTGTCTATCTTGGGGAGGGGATGGTTGTCCTTCGGACATGCTTTGTCCAAGTCTGTGAAATCCACACACATCCGCCATGCTCCACTAGACTTCTTGACGAGCACCACGTTGGCCAACCATTCTGTGTATTGACTTTCTTCAATGAATCCCGCTTCTAAGAGCTTCTTCACTTCTGCTGCTGCGGCCGCGTTTCTCTCCGGGCCTTGGTGCCTCAACTTCTGTTTAACTGGACGGTATCCCTCTTTGATGTTCAATTCATGGCACAAGAAATTAGGGTCTAGCCCAAGCATGTCTGTTGCCTCATAGGCGAAAACGTCCTTGTACTCCCTCAATACCATGATGATCTCCTCCCTTAGTGCTTGATCTATTGTTCGACCTACCCTCACTCGGTGGCCAAGTTCTTCATCAAGGGTGACCTCCTCATCCTCTTCAACTGGTTGAGGGCGGTCATAGCATTTCGGATTCTCTGAGATGTAGATGCTGAGGCAGTCCAAGGGTGCCTCTTCTTCACTTCTCTTTCTCTTCTTAGGTGGTGTTCCTCCTTGAGATGAGGCGGTGCCATTTTTCAAGCTATTGACATAGCATTCTCTGGCTGATTGTTGATCCCCATGAACTTTGCCAACTTCCCCCTCATCCGTCTCATATTGCATCAAGAGTTGATACACCGAGATTGCGGCTTTGACCTTGTTCAGCGTAGGACGACCCATGATTGCGTTGTATGGCAATGGGATGTCCACTACCAAGAAATCAACTGGTAGGCTTCTTCCTTTGCCTTTTTCACCGAGTCGCACTGGGAGCTTGATAGTGCCGACGGGATGAACTGAGCTGCCCCCGAAGCCTATCAGTGGCTGATGGATGGGAGTCGTATCCTTCTCTTGATACTTGAGTTTTTTGAGGCAGTCCAAGGTGATGATGTCGGCGGAGGATCCGCTATAAATTAGGATCCTCCTCACTCTTGAGTTCGCGATCTTCATCTCTATCACCAAGGGGTCATCATGGGGTGTTTGAATGCGCCGAGTTGCCTCTCCGAAGGTCATTACGGGGCAGCTTACCTGGGTACTCTCAACCTTTAACACTTGGTGCTTCAGCTCTTGAAGGTGGGATTTGCGGGAGCGGCCGGTTAGGCCTCCTGAAGCGAATCCACCCGATATGACACCGACGTACCCTTCAGTGTCATCACTGTTAGCTCGATCTTCTTTCCTCTTGTCCTTATCCTCAGGATGTTTGAGATATCTGTTGAGCTTCCCTTGGTCGGCTAGATTATCTAAGGCCTTCTTCAATTCACGGCAGTCACGGGTGGTGTGACCACACTCCTTGTGGTACTCACACCATAATCGTTTGTCCCGTCGAGTGTTGGAGGTTTTTATGGGGGGTGGCTTAGGTAACACCGACCTCTCTTTGAGGTCCAAGTAAATCTCCCTTTGGTTTCTGTTAAATCGAGAATCCTCCCTACTAGCGGAGGGCCGGTTAGGCTGGGAGTTGGATCGAGGAGCCTTGGTCTGATCTCGGCCGTTGCGGTCATCCGCAAGACCCTTGTCATCCTTCCTCTTCCTTGAGTTGTCATTGCTTGGCTTACAAATGTCAGAGGCTTGTATAAACTTTTGTGCTCAAGTCATGGTTTCCGTGAACGTAGTGACTTCGTTTTCCGCCAAGGACCAACGGAACTTGCCCGGCAAGTGCCCAGACATGAGGGCGGTGAATGCTACTCCATCTTGGAGGTCTGACACCCTTAGTGACTCTTCGTTGAACCTCCTAATGTAGTCGCTCAGGCTCTCATTGTTCTCTTGCCTAACCGACATCAAATGGATGCTAGTCTTCTTGTGTCTCCTTCCCGCAATGAAATGCTGAAGGAAGAGTGCTTCTAGCACTGAGAAGTTAGTAATAAGTCCGGGGGATAACTCTGAGAACCAGCTAAGCGCCAACCCTTTGAGTGTAGTTGGGAAGTAGCGACACCATGCCACTTCGCACCCCGTTTGCACACTCATTTGCGCTTTGTATGAGGCCATGTGGTCAGTCGGGCCCGTCGAACCCGCATATTGCTCGATAAGAGGCACTTTCACTTTGCCTGGGTTGGGGGTGTCCATGATTTCTTTGCTGAAGGGGGTCATGAAGTTCAAGACACCTCTATTGACCATCTGGGGGTCCCCACGCTTGCATGGTTGAGATGAGGCCGAGTCCCATTCATCCTCCCGGCGTCTGGGCGAGTGAGGAGGGGATCTCTCTCGCTCCCGGCGAGGAGAGTGGGGCTGACTAGGCTCACGTTTACGTCTTAATGGGGCCGCCCTTGAATCTTCCTTCCTATTCAGGATTTCCCGGGCATCCATCTGCCCCTTACGGAGTCGGTTCTCTTCACTTGTCTGACGGGCATCCCTCTGCCCACGTTCTGTCCGAGGCGGTCTCTGTTCCGACCGATGGGGTCTATGGGCCGACAGAGGGAGTCTCTGAGCTGACTGAGGGGGTCTTCGCTCTCTTGGTTGTTCATGCCTCCGGGCCGAGGGCTGAGGGGGTCCCGCAGCATTTGATCTTTGCATTCGAGAGGTCCCTTCCCTCGCCTCCCTCTCAGGCTGAGGGTGGGGTTGTGGCTGCCCCCCATTTTGAAGAGTAGCTAACATGGCCCTTAGGTTCCATTCAATGTTTTGGTTCAGCTGGTCCGCTATTCTCTGGAGCTCAGCAGGCAGAGGAGGTTGTGGATGAGGGGGTCCAGCTGGTTGAGGCTGAGGCCCATGCCCTGGCGGAGGCGTAGGGCTCTCATCCTCATGAGGGTCTAGTGTCTCAATGGTAGTTGTGCGATGAGAAGGTGGATTAGGTTCTGGCTGAGGAGGCTTACGGTTTCGACGGATCGGTGCCATTTCAGCTCTCGGTTGTGGCTTGAGATTTTTGTATCCCCACAGACGGCGCCACACTGTTTCTGTCAAGAAACCTTAAGTAATGATGAAGGGGATGCCAACTGAATGCTGAGAGGGTACGAGAGCTCCGATGGGTCTTGACGGCGATAAACCTGCAAAGCACACTGAAAAACTACCCCGGGGGTTTTTCCGGGAACGCCCCTCCGACGCTCAAGTCAGTAATTGAGGTAGAGAGAGAAAGCAGTAATTGTAGAGAGAGATGCTTTAACTTTTTAAGTGAGAATTGAATACCTTTTGACTGATGGGACAAGCACTATTTATAGTGGTTGTGAATTCCAATAAAATAGGGTATTTAGGTCAACTCCAGCTGGTGAAGGGTTGATGGCCCTAGGAGTAGGGGTATTTTGGTAATTTTGTCCACAATGGGCTGGTCCTTGGAATGGGCCCAAACACAATTCATTGACAAAAATATGCTTAAGATTGTGTGAAATATATAATTTGAAGTTGGGTTATATTGTAAGAGGCAAAGATTGACTCTTTAAATAATTTTTCAAGTTTCAGGAGATTAATTTAAACTTGGCCATTTATCTATAAAAAAAATAACAAAGAGTTTGCCATCTAAGCTAAAAAGATTATAGTCGCAAAAAAGTTTTCAAAAAGATTCACAAGGCCTAAGCCCCTTTCCAAAGAGATCTATTTGGGCTGTCCGAGTAGGCTGCATTTCGGTAAGTGAGATCATCAAATTGTTGGGCACCTCTTTGTGGATCTCAATGTTGCTGCAGGCCAGTATAAACGCTTATAAGGGGCCTGCGTTCTACTTCATAATTCACAAACCTATTTAGAAATTCTTTTTTACTCCATTAAAAATTTCCATGGTAGCTACTAGCTAGTTTCTGACCCAACGACATCCGGTCCCCGGATCATCGTCTATAATCTACCTACTATGTTTCTTTTTACTTCCAACCGTTTGACTCACGCTTTCAATGCATAACTTCAACCTTTAGTATCTTTAAGTATCGATAATTAAAAATTATAAAAAATAGATTTTTCGAAAATATACACTGGGACGAATCTAACAAGATCCCACATAAATATGTTTTTTCTTAACAATAAATCACCAAAGATTAACTAAGTAGATGTTTTGAATTGGTAATGCATACGTCTATAGTATGATGTTGCTAGAAATTTACTTCCTCCGTTTTCTGATTAGCGACACACTTGTCTTATATGAAAATGTCACAATAAGTGACAACAAGGTTAGCATGGCAAAAAAAAAAATTTTATCACAAATATACCGTTAGAAAAGTAAGAATGGACCACTATTTTTTTGTTTTACTCTTTTAATTACCTTACCTCGTCGTTGTCCCAACTTTCTCTCTCTAGCTCCTTGGTTTTTTTTTTCCACTTTTTCAATATTTCATTTATCGAGAAACGCATAAAATATATTGGTCATGTTTGACAATTAGAGGTTAGATGTTAGCGTTTAGTTGTTTGCATTAGCTATTAGCGGTTAGCTGATTGTATTAGCTGGTTTGACTAGCTGTTTGTGTTAAACTATTTGGTAGATAGTTGTTAGATGATTGCTACTTTATCAGGTGAAATGACCAATAAGGATATTAGAATAATTTATTGATGGAGTTTTTTTGGGTAAAATGTAGTATATTTGACGAAATTTAGGATATATTAGTCATTACACAACTAAATTCACAAACCTCTCTTTCAAAAAGCGCCCACAAGTAGCTTTTCAAAATTAGCTTTTTAGGCTCAAACCTCTCTCAACCAAACACTCCCATTAAAGTTTTTGACTAGTCAAACCTCTCTATTCATCTCAAACCTCCCTTTTTTCCCCAAAACTCTTTTAACCAAATACCTATTAGTATCTGTACAATATCTTCTACACAAATGAATGTAAGTACACCTAAAACTTTTTATTGCTCGATTGATATGAAGAGTTTCTCAAAAAAGAAAAGTAACTATAGAACAGGTCTGCTGAACTCTTTATATACTTTTTCCTTTTCGTTTACAGAGAGACTAAGAGCACCATATACAATCATCTTTTATAAAAGATCATCTAACTCTTTCTCCACATAAATATGTTCCCATAATCTTATTCCACCATTTTCTCTTAGTAATGAGCCAAAACAAAATATTATCCCCCAATTTATATAAAATAAAAACCCTATCGCTATTTGCCGCCCGTATTTACTAAAAATCGCCCGTATTTTTCCCTTTAAATGCCACCCATACCCCTCCCCTTTCACCCCACTCTTACTCTCTCACCTCTCATCCAACCTCACTCTACTCCTACTTTGTCACCCCTTTCTCTCACCTCCTGCGACACCACCACCACCACCACCGGCGACACTACCGGAGTTATACTCCGAACACACCACCGGCGGACCACCATCACTGCAACCAAACTTGCGCACCACCACCACCGCGGACAACCACCCCTACCGGAGCACCACCTCATCGTCGTGGATCACCACTGTCACAGCAACACCAGAGCACCACAATGTCCGACGAAGAACCGTCAACGCCTCCCGCAACACTGCAACGGAATGTGGTTAGTTTAAAATTTTTTTTTTCAGCCACCCAGTCACGGTAACGAAATGAAATGAATATGCATTTTGATATTAATTTTTTGATAAGCATTGTTTTGAAAATCTGTTAGTGTTGATTTGTTATTAGGTTGTGTAATTATAAGTTTTAAATGAATATGTTTGCGTATTATTGGAATAATTATGATAATTAGTTGTTAGCAAATAATAGTTGTTATTAGGTTGTGTAATTACAAGTTTTAAATGAATATGTTTGCGTATTATTGGAATAATTATGATAATTAGTTGTTAGCAAATAATAGTTGTTATTAGGTTGTGTAATTATAAGTTTTAAATGAATATGTTTGTGTATTATTGGAATTATTATGATAATTAGTTGTTAGCAAATAATAATTGTTATTAGGTTGTGTAATTATAAGTTTTAAATGAATATGTTTGCATATTATTGGAATTATTATGATAATTAGTTGTTAGCAAATAATAGTCGTTTAGGTTGTTAATATGGATATTTAGTTAATATTAATAGTTGTGATTATATAGATTAATAGTGTAATGTTAAAATGTTTTAGGTTTATTTGCCGGATTTTGGGGGTCATTATATAGATTATAATCACATGTTCTATAATGAAACGCTTTGGGCTGATAAAAAGGAATTACAAGCTTGGGTTAAAACAAGGGCACGTGAAATTGGATTTGTTATGGTAATTTCGTCAAATCATAGAACTGAGGCTAGTGGTCGAGAGTATGTTTACATGAAATGTAATCGGGGTGAAAGATATCGGGGTGAAGGTAGAGATCTTAGCGTAGCAGAACGTGTAGCTACGAAAACAAAAGCATGTGGATGTAGAGCGGGAGTTAAGATAATGTTTTTGGATTACCCTAATCAAACAGGATGGGTGATCAAAGCAGAGCCAGGGATAAGTGGCATGCACAATCACGAGTTTATTCATTACCGTGAGGGCCACCGACCCATGAGCGGCCTAAGTCCGGCGGCTAAGGTTTTCGCTCGCGATATGATTAAGTCGCACGTTAGGCCTACCAGCATCATGAAAGCCGTTAATGAGAAATTTCCCCGATGATCATCCAAATATGAGACACTTATACAACCTGAAGGAAAAGGATAGAAGGGAAGCAATGAATGGTAGAGACGTGATGCAACAATTCCTCCACCTTGCTCGAGAGCATAACTACCTTCATTGGATAAGACAAGACGATGAGACAAATGTAATGACACAGGCGTTTATGGTGCACCATCGGTCGACAGATATTCTCCGTACTTATCCGCATGTTGTTGGTATGGATGCTACGTACAAAACCAACAAGTATAACATGCCTTTTCTAGAGCTCATTGGGTTGACACCTTGTAACAAGAACTTTATTGTTGGTTATGCTCTGATGGCCAACGAAACAGCTGATAGTTACAATTGGGTGTTGGATAAGTTTAGGTTGCTTATCGGGGTGAATTGTGTCCCTGTTACACTCATAACTGATCGTGATTTGGGTCTTATGAAAGCAGTTTGTGAAGTGTTTCCTAACTCTGCACATTTGTTATGTAGATGGCATATCAACAAAGATGTGCAGTGTAGAGTGAATCTCATCATGGGAAACCCCGATGCTGGTCCGAGATTCTTGAAACGAAGTTGGTATAAGATAATTGACTATCTAGCGGCGGTTGAATGCATGAGAGATGTTTACAGACAGTGGCCTAGAATCATCGAGTACGTGGAAACTACTTGGCTTGTGTACAAAGAGAAGTTTTTTCGGGCATGGACGAACAATGTTCTTCATCTTAGGAATATGTGCACTAGTCGAGTTGAAAGTGCACATTCAGCTCTGAAATCGTGGGTTTTTAGTAGTACAGGTGCATTGGACACCATATTTTCTATTGCTCATAGTGAGATAGAAAATCAGGTGAAGAAGGTGGAGAATGACCTGGAGGAGAGTCGCCGTCGACATGGGATCTTATACAAGAATGTGGCTTTGCATAAGTTAAATGGCCGAGTCTCGCATTACTGCTTAGAGCTCTTACGGCTTGAGGAAACACGTATGCGGGAGTTGGCCAATGAGGTCTATGAGCGTTGCGGTTGCTCCTTGAGAACCACACATGGCATTCCTTGTGCATGCGCCATACGCAGACGCTTGGAGGCCAAGCAGAGTCTGTACCTGACAGACTTACATCCTTATTGGACTACTTTTATCCTTGGTGATGGGGTTAACAACCCCGATTTTGTATCTGAGGCAGTACATGATTCTCAGTACTTCTTAGAGTTAGTTGACCAGGTTCAAAACAGTGATCCTGCCATCTTGCGGAGTGCTACCCGGGTTTTAGAGGATCATCTGCGTAATCCCGGTGATTCAGCTTTTGAGCCTGACGTTGTTGAGAACCCCAAAGGAAGACCACGAAAGAATCATCCAAGTACAAAGCGTAACAAGAGTGGTTTTGAGCACACATCTCGTGGAACGTCAAGGAGAGGTATCAGATCAGTAGGTTCAGTTATGAGCATGTCTACTTCTATAAACGCTGAAATCAGTGGGTAGTCAAGGTTCAAGTGCATAATAAACGGAAGATGGCTGATACAAGACATATCTACACGCAGATGCGACTGCGGATCGAAGTCCCAACTCTTCAAACTACTAAACACACTAGCACGATTATGACACAGCATCACCGTATAAGCTCGCGGATCATGGTAGATACGTGCGCTGATGTGAGTCGGGTAGCTAGAAATCACGCTACCGTCAATAGGGCCCCCAGGCATAGACTCCGTGACTCTCCATGAAGTATAACTAGCAGCTCTAGCCCTGCTCGAAGTCCGACTACGTGCGGAACCTGACGACTCCGACACAAATCTACCTCCTCTGCCCTTCCTCACAGTGACGCGGAAAGTGGCCTCCTGTGGATCACCACTCAAAGCATTTTCCAACTCTTCCTCATCCCCGATATCCCAACTCGGAATATGAGGCGCATCCTCCGGAATAGGATCCACCCTAACCTGCTCTTCTACCCTTGCCCTCCTACTCGATGCATTGATACCATGAGATCGAGTATGTCGTGGCCCAGATCCCTCAACACCCACACTATCGCGGCCTACGTCCCTCGACTGAGCCTAATTATCAATATTTTTTATTAATTATTTTTAATTTAATATCTAGCACCTTCGTCGTTATTATATTATATTAACATTAATATAACTAAATTTGTCGCATACCATGCTACATTATTATTATAACTAATTAACACGCTAATTTTACTAAATATTAACATTAGCTAATTTTACGAATAATATCAACATTAGCGAATATTATAACATGTTAATATCACTAAATAATATTATTATTACTAATTAACATGATAATATCACTACTAACATAATAAAAAATTGCAACATAATATTATTCTAAAAAAACATGCAAAACATAATATTATTACTGATATTACAACAAAACATAATATTATTAAAATAAAAAATTGCAACAAAAATTCAAAATTCAAAAGAATAAATGAAACGATGATGATTTTCGTTTCCTCGCCGGAGGAAACCGTGTTCTTTTTCGTTTCCTCCACCGAGGAAACGAAATAGATCTTCGTTTCCTCTGTGGAGGAAACGAAAAAGTACATCGTTTGAGGAAACGAAAATCCACATCGTTTCCTTGCTGGAGGAAACCAAAAAAAAAAATTCCGACATAGTGGTGGTTTTTTCTGACGTGGTGGTGGTTTTTCCGGCAAATTAATAACTAAAACTGACCTGAGATGATGATTCGCCGGCATCTTTCGCCTTCTTCCTTGGCCCCATGTTTTTTCCGGCGGTTGTGTGGCGGTGCCGGCGGTGGTTGTGGATTCGGTGGTGGTGGCGTCGGTGGTGTTATCACGCAAGTGGTGGTGGCGTCGTCGTAGATGCGGTGGTGATGGTGGTCGCCACTTGCTGGTGGTGGATTTTGGTGGTGGTGGTTAGGGTGGTGGATGGGGTGAGGTGAGAGAAAGTGAGTGAGAGTAGGGGAGAGAGAGAGAGTGTGAGTGAGTGGAAGAGGGTGAGAGTGAGCGGAAGAGAGTGAGTGAGGATCTTTATGTAGGGGTAGTTTAGGAATTTCCAAAAAAAAATATGGGCGATTTTTAGTAAATACGGGCGGTAAATAGTAATGCCCATATCAAAATGAATCTCTATTCATAGATCTTGACAAAATAAAGAGTTGCTGGTACTAGCTTGTTATATACATACACATTTCAGAAAATCACACACATCTATCATAAAAGATAAAGTTATATAATACTAGATATCTAAGGATATTAGTATAATAGGTGTAAACCTATATATCTATGCAAATATATTAAAAGGCGTTCTTATCAAAAGAACTGTGTCACATGACCCTCTTCTCAACCTTCTAATACACATATGATATCATTTAAAAATATTAACAAAGTGTAGCTATTAGGAATCGACACATGACCTTTGAAATGAAATGTGAGAGTTTAACCACCAATGCACCATAATTTCAATGTTTACTGTTTCAAAGTAAAACAGAACAAAGCCTTATAATTATATGTAACTATAAAGACATAGACAAGTTTTTTGGTCTCTAACACTTTTATTAAGGTAATAACATTCTCTTACCCCAATTCCATTGAAATTGTTATTTTTATACCCAATTCCTTATATATATATATATTTTTAAACAACTTCTCATGCCATAACGTCCATTTTCCAATTTCGCACGACGGGAAATTACGAAAGGCTAATAAAATCAATTATGAAATTTATGAATAATAATATATATTTGATTATTGTAACTGGCATGGGGCATCGCCCGGACCAATATACTAGTTTTAATACAAATGTAGTGCTAGGGCAACTTAAAAGGGTAAGCCGTCACTAATTATTCACATGGTATCAAGAGCCAAGTTCTCTCTCCTCTTTTAATCCCTAATAGCCGACATTCTCCTCAGTTTCCAAGATTCAATTTTTTTTTTCTTTTCCACATACAGTCAACTCCAATGGCTTCCAATAGCTTTCCTTCTTCCGTTGCCATCTTATTTCGTGGCGCAATCACCATATCCAGTTGGCAGCCACCACATTCGCCGGTCAATTCCGCTGCTAACCCGCTTATGCTGAGCCAACAATCGCCTCCTTTTTCGTGGTCTCCGTGCTCCAAGATACTCTACATGTTCTCTCTCTTCTTGCAAAAGTTGGGACTTCTTATTCTAAAACATGGTTATCTATATTGTGATAATGTTTCTGCATCTTATCTTGTTCTTAATCCGGTACAACATGATTGCATTAAATATATCATGATTGATTATTACTTTGTTTGTGAACGTGTTGCTCGCTATTTTCCTACTTAGTTACAGATTACATATATTTTTACTAAGAGCTTGTCTAGTAAACGCTTTGGATTTCTTAAATCCAATTTGCATATGGTCCCCTACACAGATTGAGGGGGAGTAATAACTAGTACCTAAAGGTATTAGTGTAATATGTGTAAACTTATTTTTAATATAAATATAGTGCCAGGGCTACCTAAAAACTGTCACTAATTATTCAAATTATATCTTAACCTAAGTTTAATATTAGCTTTTTGGAAAAACAAACGAAAAGATCAACAATTTCGTTTTGCTTAAGACTGTTCCACCCTTTAATATTGGCTTTAATGTTGCAAACAAAGATAAATTTCTCTTAACTTAGTGAGCCTTCCTAAATCTAACTTATGTTCTATCTATTTTCTAATTATAACACTTCTAAAAGGAAATAAAATTGTTTTTATTTACAATGGGGGAGACAAGCAAAACAAGAAAGTAAATAGAGGTACTAAAACAAATCAAACAGTGAATCGTCAACAAGTTTGTGAATAGAGTTTAGCCATATCATGTGCTTTCTGAACTTTTTGACGATTCACTTTGAGGAGAAGACACCAGTGTAAACTATATGCCAAGCTCAAAAACTGACGAATTGTCCAGGAGATGGAGCAAGGCGCAGAAGAACTTAGCTTGACCGAAGGCAGGAAACGAGATTAGAACAATCCGTTAGAATAGTAACCCGATGAAAATTCTGGTGATGAATCCGAATGAGAGCATTTAGGAGCGCTTGAGCTTCTGCATGAAGGGCTGAAGTAGCAAGGCCATACATACCACCTCCTTGCAAAATGGTGTTTTCCATAGTATCAATAATCCAAGCAAACCCAGCAATTTTTGTGACTTTATTCCAAGCAACATCAATTTCCATTGGAACTTATAGTCACTGAACCCAACATTAGAATGCCCCATATGAATTCCCATAAAGCCAGGAGGGTGACTATAATTGTTTTCTGAAGGGTAAAGAAAGCGTAGAGCAGGCAGGAAGGAGAGAGTGCTTAAATGTTGTTGTTGTTGTTGTTGAATAGTAGCAACATGTTGCATAATGGTCGTAGCTTGAGCTGGAATACCACGAGAGACCCGATTATTTCTATGCACCCAAACACTCTAAAGAGTCCAAACTAATCTTTTGATACGAGTTCTCCGTAACCCATCCTCGCTTTTAAAAAGCAGGATATATTTGATGATCCAATCTGAGGAAGAGAGGTTATTATCTTGTGGTGAATGAATATAATGATTTATTAGAGCTGATCAAATCCAGCCCGACCCGATTTTTGGGCGGGTTTGGGCAGAATTGTTTGGTCCGCGGTCGGGCCCGACCCGTTTTTTTTGCTTTGGGACAGGCTTTGGGCAAGCTAAAAATGACATTTTAGTCTAATTTTTGGCCCGAAAAACCCGCTCTTTTTTGCCCGAAATAGCGGGCTTTGGGCACAAAAATTTGGCCCGGCCCGGCCCGGCCAATGGGTAACTTTTTCAAGGTGCGGCCCGGCCCGGCCAATGATCTCCTCTAAAATTTATATGTTGCCAAGTAGTTTGTGCTAGACTACAGGAGTAGAACAAATGCTCAACAATTTCAACCTCCCAAGTATAGGTATCACAAAAGGGGGAAAAATGGATATCTTTCCTATGAAGTTGATCCTTTCATAGGTAGTTTATCATAAAGAAGCTTACACATAGAAAAATTGTATTTAGAAAGGATGGGGAGATGCCAAAGAACCTTGAAGATTTGAGGTTGAAAGGTATAATTTATAGGCGGAGACTGAAGCTGACAAAGGGCTGCATAAGCCGATTTAGAGGTGAAAGAACCTTGTTCGACGTTTCTTTGTGAATAAAATTGTTTTGCACTCTTAGCAAATTCACTTACACAGATGCTACTAATCTAGGTTTGGATGTTATAGGATAATGCTCAATCAGATTTCCACATCGCTCATTCGCTTGGACTATTCAACAATGTAAGGATTTGGCTACAACTTTAACTGGTGCACAATTCATAAAGTGAATTGTCGACAAGTCTCTGGGGGCCATAAAACAGCAAAAGAATGTGGAACAACTCTTTTCATATGTTCTTACCCTTTGTAATTACTGCCGAATATGTGAAAAAAAAAAAAAAATTCTCCTTAATTTAGAAATTTCCTAAACCATGAGTCGATGGGATTTTCCTAAACCATATTTACCTCTGTATTTTTTTAGTTGCACCATTTGCTTTTTCACATTTATCGAGACGCTTCTTTGAATGTTAATATCTTTTATTGGGTGTAAGTAAAAATTATAAAAATTTGATATTTTGAATCCTTGCATTGAGACGAATCCAACAAGACCCCACTTGACTATGTTTTTTCTTATATAATGGTGCGAGATAGCTTAACAAAGTTGGTTGATAAATAGTGCTAAAAAGGCAAATGGTGCAACTAAAAAAATACTCCCTCTGTATTTTTTTTATCTTTCTCACTTGGAATCTTGACACTATTTACATTTAGATAGAATCTTTTAAATTATTCTCAGTATATAAGAAAAAATATAGTCATGTGGGGTATTGTTTGATTCGTCTCAATGAGTAATTTATTAATATTCAATCATTATAATTTTTACTAATATGTCATGGAAGATATTTAAGTTTGAATAAGTGCATTGTCAAACGTGCAAAGTCAAAGTAGGAAAGATAAAAAAAATACAAAGGAAGTACATATGTAGTATATAGAGTTTGTACAAGAGAATCTTAATTATATTAGGAATACAAAAGTGTAGACACCAAATTTTGAACCCTTTTTTTCGGACAAATAAAGATTTTGAAAAGAAATAAAAACAACGAAAACTGTCATGAATCGTGCCCCGTAAAATGCATGTTTCACCCCGGAGCACAAGTTTCATTCCGACGTACGATTTTCCATTTTTGTGTATTAGTCATGCGGTTTTGGCTTAGAAATATAATTTTCGTGAGTCGTAATACCTACAACCACCATTTTTATAAAATGATTTGTAGTATAATCGTGCTCGTCTACATTAATTTGACGAATTTTCTTTAATTGTCTTAAGTTAGTCTTTCGGAAAAACGAAAAACGAGTCGCGATTTTTTCCATGTGTAAGAGGGGGGGGAATCCGAATTTTTTCCGGAAAAATCGAGTGTGCGCCAAGCACACAATCATGCGCTAGCGCACAATCATTCTTTGCGCCAGACGCAGAGCCTTGCGCCTAGCGCACGACGTTGTGCCTAGCACAAGCTCCTGCGTTTGGCGCAGCATCCTAATCAGTTTTATTTTGCACGTTTTCCGATGCATTTTTTTTACGTATCAGGATGTTTAGGGAAGAATATTTTCTGAAAATCTGATTTTGCCTCATTTATGAGAAAATCCAAAAAGAATAAGAATATTTGTGTTTCCAAATAGATTTGATGATGTCATTAGGGTGAGGTCATTAGAGTGATGTCATTAGGGTGATTAAGGATGAATAAAAACTCAATTCAACTTCACAGCTTCTCTCTCTACTACTATTTTCCTCCTTAATTTTTTCCATATAAGCAAAAGTCATAATTAGTAAGTAAGCAAGTTGAAAAAAATTCAACTTAATTTCACTACTTTTCTCATCTTCTCTACTCCTTTTCTCTAAAAAAATCACACTTAAGAAAAGAAAAAAAGTTAGTAAGATAATTAGTAAGTAAAGAAGTTCATCAAAAGAAGGAAAAAACACAAAAAAGGGTTTAAATTAGTAATTAAGAGGATTTAGAAACTCACCTAGAAATTAAGAAAATCACAAAAAAGTAGAAAAATTTGCAAAAGGAAGTGCATCATTGAACTCACAAGGTAAACTTGAAGGTTTTTGTTGTAGTCTAACATCTACGGCTCTCTTGAAGACACTTGGGCTCATCAGAGTCGTACACGTGTCACCCTAGTTAAAAAGGAGAAAAGCCTTGAATCTCTGGGCTACACTTAGCTGAGTTAAAAGGTTTAAGTTACGGCCCAACAGTCGAGCCCGAAGCGATACAAGATGGGCGAAGGAGAGTGGTTAATAGACATCCACCGGTCTCGGTGCCGCCACGTGTCATGATCCGATTCCTCAACCAATCGAGAGGCCACTATTGTAGGTCAGTTTTTAAGGTTAGCTGTCAACTTGCTATCACTATTAATACTCCAGAAATCAGGAGAAAAGGCATTCAATGCAAACAGTGCAAAGTTACTCTGATAAAATACTCTCTCACTTTCTCTCTCTATCTCTACTTTCTCTCACTACTCCTGATATCTGACTTAAGCATCGGAGGGGGAACCACCACCCAAACCTCCAGGGTGGGTCCCTTTTTGCAGGCTCGGGAGCGAAGCCCAGGCTAAGGACTAAGCGGATTCAGACATCGTTGCACAAGTCTCCAGCTGAAGAACAGTCAAGATACTAATTTACTTGCTCGTAAGGGAAGCTTAGCCTACAACATACTTGTTGGACAAGTGGATAAAACATTTGGCGCCGTCTGTGGGGAGACGCAACGATGACTGATTGTCAGTCGTCCAACATTGCTAGGAATTGAAGCCTTCAAGTTAATGTCGAAGATACGGTGGAGCATGAAAGACCACCATCCATCGTCAATGTTCCTGGACCAAGCCAGCAACCGGTCATCCAAGTGAATCTAGATCGTCCAGTGACTGCCTCCCACCTGGAGAATGTTCTGAATGATTTTCAAACTAGGATGGCGGAGGTCGTCCAGGAACATATTAAAAGCAATATGTTGTTTTTTCATCATAACCCGGAGCCAGCTGCTAACAATCCACCTCGTCCTAGAGGACGTTCTCAAGTAGATCGTCCAGGCCCTAGTCGACATGTTCATCAGGAGCCCTCTAGGAGGACGGTAAGAGGAAAGCAGCCAGAGGATAATGATCAACGAAGGAAGATGGACTGGAACCTAGTGGTGAGGACTCAGGACCATGTTCGTCCAAGCGGGCACCGAATGGAAACAGATGCCAGAGAGTATCTAGAGGCAAAGAAAGCTGCTGTATTACAGCGATCAGCAACAGGATCTACACCATACATGAGAGACCCGCCTTTGAGGTTGTCGTCCAAAGGGGAAGGACGAAGTTTAAGTCACTCTCTTGTTCATCCACGTTAGGAGATGACAGTGGCTCGGCCCATGGTCTATAGGCGTCCAGTGCCTGCAAACACTTCATCCAATCCTGTAATAAAAGAATATCGCAAGGAGTTCATACCCATTGAGGGACAGCTGGGAGCCCTCCGGATCAACTTGCCTTCCCCATTCTCGGCCAGGATCATGGAGGCGCCCCCCTTCCCAAAGGTAAAACTCCCAACCATTGAGCCTTTTGATGGAACAACTGATCCTGATGATCACTTATCTGCTTACAAACATCAGATGTACGTCCAGGGAGTGGACGATGCTACTTGGTGTAAGAATTTCCCAGGTACCTTAAAGGGGTAGCTCGAAGTGGTTCAATAATCTTCCCCCCAATTCGGTTAACAATTTTATCGAACTCGGTTTATTATTCACCGAGTCACTTTGCTTGCCAACAAGCAAGAGCAAAAGACAAGCATGCACCTAGGCAAGGTCGTCCAGGGACCTAAGGAGGCTCTTAGAAGTTTCGTTAAGAGATTCAACCTAGAAGCACTTCAGATCCAAGATCTTAATGCTGGAGTAGCCTTTGATGCCTTCATCAGGGGTCTAAGGCCAGGAAGTTTCAAGTTTGATCTTGTTAAGAAGAAAATCTCCACTCTTGGTGAGGCTTTAAGAGAAGCGGAAGCGTTTATCCACGCTACCGAAGTGTGTACTGAAGCAAAACTTCCCGAGTCTAAGAAGCCTGAAGAGGTTGCTCAGCCAAAGAAGAGCAACCCCAAAAAGGCCGAGACCTGGGCTATAGCCGCTACCACCACTTCGTTCAGAAGGAGCAAGAAGAAGGAGGCCGAGCCATCCTCATCCAATCCTATTGAGTTTAACAAAGACCAATACTCCATTCTCATGGAGATTAAGGATCAATATGAGTTGAAGGCTCCAGCAGAGATGAAAACACCTTATAGAAATAGGGATAAGAGCAAGTATTGTCACTTCCACAAGGATTGTGGTCATGAGACTAATGAATGTAAGCACCTCAAGAGAGCTTTGGATGAACTAGCTCGAAAGGGAAAGATGAACTCCTATATGCCACAAGGGGGAAGGAAGTTTCCAAGGAAAGATGATTGGCATAACAAGAAGAAGGAGAGTGCAAGCACAGACGAAGATGTTGTTCTCGTAATCTCAGGTGGGTTTGCTGCTGGGGGACCAACCAATATAGGGCACAAAAACTACCTCAGGGAGCTCGACCAAGTTTTGTTAGCTGATCAGACGAAGGCTGAGCCCATCCCAAGGGTGGTAGCTAGTGAGCAAGATCGGGGCAGGTTGAGGACTCCCCATGATGATCCCTTGGTTGTAGAAATGAAAATAGCAAACTTGAGAGTAAGAAGGATCCTGATCGACACCGGAAGTTCGACGGACATCATTAGTGCTGATTACTTGTCCAGACTAAAGTTTGAGGAGAAGAACTTAGTTCCCGTTCACCATCCCATTATAGGGTTTGGGGGAGGAGTCATCCATCAAATGGGAAATGTTACTTTGCCCGTTCGAGTGGGAGAAAAGGATGCAGCTAGAACCTTGTTTATCAAGTTCTTGGTGGTCCGAGACTTGACAGCCTACAATGTCATTCTTGGACGACCAACTCTGAATCATGTCAAAGCAGTCATAGTAACTCACCTGATGCTGATGAAGTATGAGTGTGATGATGGCCAGATTGGCTCATTATATGGAGACCAGCAGGTGGCTAGGGAGTGTTATTTGACTACCCTCAAGCCGTCATCATGGAAAAAAGGCAGCAAAGATCAGACGAAGGTTACTGGCGAAAGGAAAACGTCTGAAATAGAGAAAGATCAGACGAAGGAGGCTAGCGAAAGGAGAACGTCTGGAATAGAGAAAGATCAGACGAAGATGGCTAGCGAGAGGAAAACGTCTGGATTTGTCAAAGACCAAGATGCCTCGTTAAAACTAACCATTGAGAGCCCTCAGACGCCTCTTGCTCCCTCAAGGAAGGTGTCTGAACATCTCCCCAGCAAGAAGAGAATATATGAAATCATCAAGGAAGAACCCTCCTCGTCTGAAGAGGTCATGGCCATCATGGGACTAGCAGTAGAACGTCCAGAGCCAGTGGAAGCCCCTGAAGAGGTACGTCTGGATGAAGATCGTCCAGAGAGGACTCTCAAAATTGGATCTTCGCTCAGTCCTGATTTGAAGGGTCATCTAGTCCACTTACTGAAAGAGTTTCAAGATGTGTTTGCCTATTGCGTTGAAGAGATGCCTGGAATTGATCCGAAAGTAGCCGTCCATCGGTTGAATGTTGATCCAAATTTGAAACCTGTTCGTCAGAAGAAGAGGCATTTGGGACCGGCTAGAAACCAAGCGGTCGACCAAGAAGTTCAGAAGTTGTTGGAGTCAAAATTCATCAAAGAGACTTATTATCCAGAATGGATAGCAAATGTGGTCATGGTGCCAAAGCCCAATGGCACCTGGAGGATGTGTGTGGACTACACAGACCTCAACAAGGCTTGTCCCAAGGACAGCTTCCCTTTGCCTAAGTTGGATCGTCTAGTAGATTCCATAGTCGGCCATGCTTTGCTGAGCTTCATGGACGCCTATTCAGGTTTTCACCAAATTCCGATGTGGCCAGAGGATCAGGACAAAACGTCCTTCATTACTGAAAAAGGACTGTATGGCTGGGTGAGGATGCCATTCGGCCTGCGCAAAGCCCCGGCCACTTTTCAAAGATTGATCAATAATGTTTTTCAAACCGCATTGGGACGAAACATGGAGGCATATATTGACGATATGATAGTTAAGAGCCGTCAAGAAGAAAGCCATGTTGGTGATTTGAGAGAAACTTTTGAAACCCTTAGGAAATACAAGTTAAAGCTGAACCCCAGCAAATATGTCTTTGGGCTCATGTCAAGGAAGTTTTTAGGTTTCTTGGTGGACCAGAGGGGTATAGAGGCTAATCCCGAAAAGATTCAAGCTATTCTAGATATGAAGTCTCCTTCAAAGACAAAGGAAGTGCGAGAGACCGACGGGTTGCTTGGCTGCCCTTGGACGTTTCTTGTTTAAGTCGGGTGACAAGTGCCATCACTTCTTTGCCACGATCAAGAAAAAGGCCAAGTTTGAATGGACAAAGCGAGGCAGAGCAAGCCCTTCAAGCGTCAAAGATCACCTTCGGCAGCCTTCCTAGGTTGGTCGATCCACCGAAGGGGAAAAACTGTTTGTATACTTGGCGGTGTCCACTCAAGCCGTGAGTGCCGTCCTTCCGGTTGAAAGAGAGACCGTCCGAGTTCCCATATACTTTGTGAGTCATGTGCTCAAAGATGCGGAAAATAGATATACTCCGACGAGAAGTTTGGATTGGCCCTAGTCATGGCCAACAGAAAGTTGAGGCCTTATTTCTTGGCACACGGTATAATCGTCTACACCGATCAACCTTTGAAGCAAGTTCTACGGAAGATGGAAGCCGTCGGGCGATGCTAAAATGGGCGGTTGAGCTTAACATGTTTGATATATCATTTGAACCAAGGAAAGCCATTAAGGGGCAAGCCTTGGCGAGATTTTATAGTTGAGCTTACTCGGCCAACCATAGAGCCAATATCTCGATCCAGCTAGAGGAAGGAAGCATTAGACGCTCATGGTTGATGGATCGTCCACAGCCAATGGATGTGGAGCGAGGAATCATTTGTCAATCTCCCGAAGGGGACAAGTTGGAATATGCATTAAGATTCCGGTTCGGGGCGCCAATAACGAAGCCGAATATGAGGCACTCTTAGTTGGAATCAAAATGTGCAAGGCGGCTGGAGTCGTTGAGATCGAGGCCAAATCGGACTCCCTCTTAGTTGTCGACCAGGTTAATGGAGATTTTGAATGCAAAGAAGCATCAATGAGCAAATACATGCGATCGATCAAAGATGAGATAGAGCCACTAAAACGATTTGTCCTCGACCAAGTACCAAGGTCGAAAATCATCAAGCGGACGCTCTCTCGAAATTGGCCGGCTCGAGGGAAGGTGATGTGCCAAGAACAGTTTTTGGGAAGTCAAACCCAAAAAGAGCATCGACCAAGAGCAGATTATGTTTCTCGGCCGAGGGACTGTCTGGATGGAGCCGATCATAGAATACAAGAAGACGGGACGATTGCCTTCGGATCCTGTAGAGGCTAAGTATGTGAAGGCTGGAGACAAGTGGTTTGAGCTATGGGACGAGACACTTTACAAGAAGTCATTCAACCGGTCTCTGCTCAAGTGAGTCACCAGAGAAGATGGTCTGGAGGTTCTGAAAGAACTCCATGAAGGAGCTTGTGCTTCTCACATTGGGGGAAGAGCTTTAGGGGAGAAGGCTTTAAGGACAGGGTACTACTGGCCTACCTTAAAGGAGGATGCTTTAGTCTATGCAAAGAAGTGTGACAGTCGTCGAAGCATGGAAATGTGCATCGGAAAGTCGTCCAACTATTTAACCCCCATCTTGTTCCTCTCGCCTTTTGCCAAATGGGGCATGGATATCCTAAGACCTTTCCCCGTGGCCGCCGGGCAAAAGAAGTTTGTGATAGTGGCAGTTGACTACTTCACTAAATGGATAGAGGCGAGGTCATGCGAGGAATAACAACAAACGACGTCAAGGGCTTCATCTGGAAAAGCATTATAACCCGTTTTGGCATGCCACAGTCCATCGTCTTTGATAATGGCCCACAATTTGAAACGCCTAAACTAAAGGAGTGGTTGGCGGAAAGAGAAATAAAAGCACACTTCGCTGCCGTTGCCCACCCACAAGCCAATGGGCAAGTAGAGTCCTTCAACAAGATTCTATCAAATGGAATCAAAAGGAAGCTAGAGAACGCCAAGGGACAAAGGGTTGAAGAGCTGCAGTTGGTGTTATGGTCCATCAGAACAACCGCCAAGAACTCTACAGGGGAGATGCCCTTCATGTTAGTCTATGGCACAGAAGCCGTATTGCCCATTGAGATTGAGGAACCCACCCTGCGAGTCATGTTGTACACAGAAGATGCCAACTGGGCTGCATTACGCACGGCTTTGGACCAAGTGCCAGAAGTCAGGGGCAATGCCTTGCTAAGAATGCAATTGTACAAACTGCGTATGGCTCGGGAGTTTAACAAAAGAGTTGTTATACGACTACTCAAAGTGGGGGATCTTGTCCTTAGAAAGATGGAAGCGGTTGGACGAGCTAAAGAGTTAGGGAAGCTAACACCAAATTGGGAAGGACCTTATCTGATTGTCCAGGAGTTACGCAGTGGGACTTTTCGTCTACAAGATCTAGATGGACGACCTATTCGCGTACTTGGAATTCAGACAACTTAAAGAAATACCACGTCTAACTCAGATCTTCGTCAGATACCTGTAGGGTAATTTGTAGTTACTCCAAAGTGCCACGGCACATGTAAGTAAGAAAAGAATTGTATACATGCATCTTGGCATTCAGCCAAGCAAAATCCATATAATACAATTCCTACTTTCTTATCTCTTTGTTTATTTTCACCAAGTTACTTCACTTTGGGGCATTAAATCAGTTACTCGTCTAAAAGTGACAATAACTTGGACAAAAATACAAACAATAGCAGAACGTCAAAATTGCTCACTTTTACGCCGAACATCGCTCCCTAAAAGAGACCGGCTAAAAATATAACGCATATATGGCCGTCAAATTGACAAAACCTCTAGTAAGAGTAACGTCAAAGTCTCTGAGAGAAAGCTGGCCTGAAATAAGACCTTAGTAAAGGATACTTACTTTCAAAAGCACGGACAGCTAAGTAGTCCAGACCCTAGTAAGGGATCGCTACTTAATGACGAGTGTTGCTCCCTCAAGGAAGCCGGCTAAAGCATGCTTTGAACATGTATCTCAAGCTCGTCCATCAACTTCAGCAGGCTCAGCCAAGGATGGCCGCTCTCCTTCTTGGACTTTGGCTCTCCCTCCATGTATGGTTGAGCTAAACCCAAGAAAGGGGGGATGATAGAAGCCTATAGGACGAGCTAAAGAGAGCAGGTCGTCCAAAAACCAGGACCTAGCCAATAGATGCATCTGTGATGGTTTGATAGTGCAGGACGAATGTTGGTAGCTCGAGCAAAACGGCTTGAAAGTGGTTCGTCCACAACTCAAACTTGCATTGGCCGTCTTCCCTCTTTGGGCAAGACTCGTCTAATCAAGTAGATCGTTCAAAAATCCAGGACGATTATCAACAAATACTTGAATATTTCATAAAATAACAGGTAATCGTCCAAGGGCAAGGAGGACAATCTCCTCGTATGAGCATTTTGCAAACCGTCTCAGACGAGTCCCTTCTGGTACTCGGAGACAAGTTTTAAAGATTAAAAATCTGAGCAGGATGTTGAACGATCATGACGAGGATAAGGTTATACTTCGTCAAATTGCAATTGTTAAAAAAAAAAAAAAAAAAACCCTAAGCGATTGGCAAAAAGTTGTTCATATATATATCAATAAGCAAGCATTTACAATTTTAGACTACTGAAGGGCTAAGAATATAATGGCAGACAAGCCAAGAAACTGGGAAAAATAAACCTAAAACTAGGCTTCATCTTCAGCGCGAGTTTCTTGGTCATCCCCAGGCTTCTCATCCTCGGCTTCGTCTTCAGGGTTCCCATCCGCAGCTGCAGCCTCGTCGTCGGAATCAAGAAATTCCGGAGGTTCCTGGGCGCACACCATAGCCCGATGGACACTCTGCTGATATTCCAGACGACGTACAAAGCTCGGGACCTACTCAGCTTCGGCTAGCATCTCGAAGGCCTTGACGGTCCAGTCCTTAGAGGTTTCGACGACGTGAGCCAACCCCTCCTTGGCATCATCGAAGGCCTTGGCCGCCGACCTTTCTAGACCGGCATTCTTCACCCTTAGGAGAATGTTCTCCCTTCTTAGCTCAGCGGCAGCAATAAGAGCCACATCCCTCTCACCCTTTAGATCAGTCGAGAGAGTATTTATGATCATCTTCAGACGGTCCCGCTCCTTGATCTGATCGTTGATGGTAACAAGATATTTCTTGTTCTTGGATTCCAGGTCTGGATCTCTTCCCCAAGGCGTCCAGTGACTGACGATCGAGGGTATTAGCCATCTCAATGTCATGGATGGCCTTGTCGCCTGCCGTTGTAGCGAGATGGACGAGATGCTTATTCTCTTTTCTCAGCTCCCTCGCCCATTCTTCAGTTAGCATGCTGCGAGCCAGAAGCTGGAACAATGAAAACAACACAAGTTATTAGACGAGTTGCAGAGTCAAAATTCGTACAAGTATAAAACAAGGAAGGCATTAAACAATACCTCGGCAGCAAGCTGAGACATATAGCCCACACGCCCGGCTGACGCTCCCCTTAATCCTTTAATGTAGGATTCGAGGTAGCACTTGAAGAGCTCCCCGCTTGCGCTCTTTCTCCGGCCTTGACATTTTGGCGAAGGCGGAGAAGACTCCTCGTCCGAATCAACGATGGGAGGAGTTGGGGGAATAGCAGGGCCTTTGCCCTTATCTGAAAGAGGGGGAGAGTCAGTTATTTTGATAGGAAAGACGATGGCTTGTCTATTGGACGGACTCATGGACCGTCCACCGACCCGCATCGTCCTAACTATGTTGGGGGTAATACGACTCACCAGACGAAAGTGATGCCGTCCTAACAGCTAAAGGCACCTGCGGCACCAGTCGAAGGCTCCTTTTTAAGAGCCTTGGCTTGTGGGGGAGGCATGCTTCTCTCCCCAACCTCGCCAGCAGAAGCCGTCTTATCTGCCTTCTTCCTTGTAAAGCCCTTAGGCTTCTTCGGCGAAAGGCTGGTCGGCGGGCCGTAGTTGGCCTCTTTTTGGACGAGGACGACTTCCCAGGGGGAAGTTTGTTTGTAGGAGCATTTTTCTGCAAAAAAGTGACGAAATAAGTACTATTACAAGACTTCGGACGAAGGTGGCCCGAAGAAGGTAGCCGTCCAAACATGGACGTTTTCCTACTTCATGCTATCTTCGTCGGAAAAAGAAAAGAAAAGTGATTTACAAACATCCAGACGAGTATGGCCCCAAGAAGGTGACCGTCCAAGTGTGGACGTCCTTCTATGGGCGACTCTCGTCCAAAAAATTGGATGCCAGCTCCAGGCAAGAATGGTCCCAAGAAGGTGACCGTCCAAGTGTGGACGTCTCCAGACGAGTATGGCCCCTAGAAGGTGACCGTCCATGTCTAGACATTCTCCTTCTTTGGGTGACCCTCGTCCAAAAATTGGATGCCAATTCCAGACGAGTATGGCCCCAAGAAGGTGACCGTCCATGTCTGGCCGTTCTCCTTCTTTGGGTGACCCTCGTTCAAAAATTGGATGCCAATTCCAGACGAGTATGGCCCCAAGAAGGTGACCGTCCAAGTCTGGACGTTCTCCTTCTTTGGGTGACCCTCGTCCAAAGATTGGATGCCAATTTCAGACAAGCTGAAATGATACTCGGAAAAAAAAAAATTTGTATTACCAATGTTCCGGCCCTCTTCTCGGCACTACTCTTTGCATACTCCTTCCACAGGTTGTCTGTAAATTTGGACATGCTGATTTCCCCCGTCCAAGATGCTTTGAGGCGTTGTCTTGCCGAGTCTGCAAAGAATAAAAATGTGTTCGTCAAATGAATTATAGACGAAGAGTTTTACTTGGATGATTTCAAATATATACCTTTATCCTCGGCCAACCGCAAGCCGGCAGCAACCAAGAAGTCGTCTTGGTAAAACATTTCCTTAAAGGGTATCCAGTTGGATGGCCCTTTAAAAGATCGTTGGCCGGCCTGGTGTACTCTTTTGTTCTGAAGTACTCCACAACTTCTTCATCGAAATTATCCTCCAGGTCCAGCCAGGACTGCTTCCGTCCCGTATTTGTGACAGACCGATTATAGAATCTATAGCTCTCAGTAGCCCAATCATTGGCCGCCTTTAAAAATATGAAATCGGCTTTCCATTCATGCATCTTCAAAGGCTTCCCCCAAGCCGTCAGGAAGCCAGGGCGGTTGCAGATGCTGAGCCATGTCCCGTCCACGGCCCCAGGTACCTTGGCCGCATAATGGATGTGGGTAAAGGCCTGAAGAGAAAGGGCTAGGCCGCGTAGCTCGCAGACTGCAATAAACGTCAGGACGTTGTGCCAAGCGTTTGGAGCCAACTCATTATGGCCGATATGGTAGTGCTGCAGCACTTGTTCTATGAAGTCATGGAGGGGAAACCTCAATCCTGATCTAAGGCCAGTTTATAGACGGCGAAATGGTTCCTGGGAGCGCTCAGGATCGTCGCGTCTTTATTAGGAATAACAAAGGAAAAGCCCGGCATGGGCATGAAAGACGATAAGTAATTTGGGTCTGGTCCTAGTTTCTCTAACCACTTACGGTTGACCAAAATGAAGCCAGGATCAGAAAGGGGACCTAAACGTCTTCTAATCTCCGACGAGGTAGTAGAGGCCTCGTCTGATTCTTCGGCAACCTCAGAATCGCTACCATTATTACCTTCGCCGATCTCCGCCATATCGGGCGTCCCCGCTGAAATCCGGGTCTCAGGTTTTATTTCGGAGTCTTCTGCATCATTGTCAAAAGGAGGCCTGTCCAAAGGCTGAGCACTTTGGACTTCTCTTGCCTCATCTGGCACCCGTCCAGTGGATTCCTCCATATCCGAGCTATTTGATGGGATTATTGCTTTTCGTCTTAGACGGGCCGTTTGCTTGACGCGCGCCAGATTACCCTGCACAGGTAAAGACTGGGTCGTCTGACTTTCTCGGCCAAAACTATGAAAATATATGTACTCGGCCAGAAGAGGCCCAACTCGAGAATGTGTCGAAGAAGAAGTATCGGTTCTAGGGTCAAGACAAGCTCTTGGTCGGCTAGGATTATTTGACGAAGATGATTCCATTTTATTGATTTTCTAAGAAAAAAATAAAGAATAAAGAAGAATGAAAAGATCAAAGAAACGATACCTGCTAAGAACGTCTGGGCGATTCGGTGAAGAATGCTGAAGCTGGACGATCACTCTCTCTCTCTCTCTCTCTAGGAAATTCGCAGAGCTTCTCTCTAGAAAAATTCATGCGAAGTGTTAAATGATTAAATGTCTTCACACCAAGGTTATTTATAGAGGAATAAGAAACCTGCGGAGCCGGTCAAGAATGACCGAAAAGAGAATACAACGGTCGAATATGACCAGTAGAACCCAGAAGAAGGCGCGTCACTTCATTTCAAATTGAACTACCTTGAGGGTAAAAGGGTCTGAACCGTCAGACGGACCGACAGTAAAAGCCCTTTTAGGGGCAAATGTTGTAGTCTAACATCTATGGCTCTCTTGAAGACACTTGGGCTCATCAGAGTCGTACACGTGTCACCCTAGTTAAAAAGGAGAAAAGCCTTGAATCTCTGGGCTACACTCAGCTGAGTTAAAAGGTTTAAGTTTTGGCCCAACAGTCAGAGCCCAGCAGTATAAGGTGGCTGAAGAAGAGTGGTTAATAGACATCCACCAGTCCTGGTCTGCCACGTGTCATGATCTGATTCCTCAACCAATCAGAGGCAACTATTGTAGGTCAGTTTTTAAGGTTAGCTGTCAACTTGCTATCACTATAAATACTCTAGAAATCAGGAGAAAAGGCATTCAATGCAAACAGTGCAAAGTTACTCTGATAAAATACTCTCTCACTTTCTCTCTCTATCTCTACTTTCTCTCACTACTCCTAATATCTGACTTAAGCATCGGAGGGGGAACCACCACCCAAATCTCCAGGGTGGGTTCCTTTTTGCAGGTTCAAGAGCGAAGCCCAGGCTAAGGACTAAGCGGATTCAGACATCGTTGCACAAGTCTCCAGCTGAAGAACACTCAAGATACTAATTTACTTGCTCGACAGGGAAGCTAAGCCTACAGCTTACTTGCTGGACAAGTGGATAAAACAGTTTTATTATTTTTTTGATTATCTCCTGAATCATCTACTAACTTTCTTCCTGTTTCTTCTTACCATTTTTTTTAATTTTGGAGTGATTTGGGTATGAGGAAGTCCTAATAGGTTCCCAACCTTAAATCACCCCACCTAGAATAGTCACCTCTAATGGGGTGACTCTTAGGAAATAATGTGATTATGTGATTTTCCTTAATCAAGTTGTTTTTCAGCACAAAATATATTTTCATAAAAAATATTCAAGACAAATTGTGCATTAACATCTCCATAAAAAAAATGTGATGCTGTAATTATAATCAGTTATGATTTCGTACGTCATTTCATTTTTCGTCTGTATTATTAGAATAGTTGTAGGATTTAATATTTTTCCTATGAAGTGCAAGATGTTTCAGCAATTGGGCTTTGGAATTTCTAAAAAACGAATTTTGTAAAAATAATTAAACATCATACAACTTTGTTGTGCAAAACTGATTTTGTTCGGAACCACCTAGGATTGTTCTATTAATAAAGTTTAAAAATAAAATCATTTAGACAAAACTAAAAACATAAAGTTTAAAGAAGACATCAGTTTCTTTCCAAAAATATAAAAATCATGTTCATATGAATTTTATAAAATTTTACATCATTTTTACAAAAATATTCATATAAATCACTAAATTTCAGAACACTGATTTTCTCTTTAGTTAAGGAAAAAATAAAAAAAAGGTCTTAAAAACGTCCAATTAAAGTGAAAATTTCCAGTATAGTCTTTCAAGGTGTCTAGAATGTTCATACCAAAAGTAATTTCAAAATAAGTTCAATAAGTTGGATTTCAAAGAATAAATTGAATAAAGGTCCTGTTTTGACCAGTTTTGACATAAAATTCACCATAATTTGAGTTGTCACTAAAAGTTTATGAAATTTTGACACAACATAAATAACTCACTGACATATCCATAGATATATCACATGCTCAATTTGACGCTTTATACAGCAAGTTATGATTTTTGAAAGTCAGTACAAGAATAAAAGTGTAATCTGGAAAATGAAATAAAGTGATTAACTCAAGTTTCATTAAAAAAAATATTATTTTCTTGATACGAAAATGTTAATTAAAAATCATGAAATTTTAAGTTTCTCTTAAAATGATTCATTTTTATCATGTAATAAATGAATAAAAATTGTCATAAAAAATCAAAATCAAAGAGGTTAATTAATCTCTAATTTTCACAAGTTTACAAATAAACATGAATTCTAAAGCCCATTCAAGGAGATGAAGATCAAGGAACCTCATGGTGAAGATCAAGATTGAAGATTTTGTATAGATCATAGAATTTGTACATTTTTGTTGTAATAATAGTTTTTTGTAAATAATTATTACATCACTCATTAATAAAAAACATGGAGATGTTTATGCATAATTTTCAATGACCCAATCTCAATTAAGAGGAAAAATTGCAAATCTAACTAAGTTAAATTGTATGATGATCCATCTTACGTTTTAAATTTATTTTCCATCTTCAAATGGATCAATCATATATAACTTGACATAATTAGATTGGTAATTATGATATCCGAATTGATTTTAGGCCGTTTCACGTGTCTCGCTTTAAATGGCCAAATTTCAATTAGTCAAACACAATCTCTAAATTTGATCTGAAATTGATCGTTTCTCTCAAAATGACTTAATAATTTTCAATTAAGATTATTTCTCAAAAGCCTTCAAATAAGGAAGCAAACCTCTTTTCCTAAGACCTCTTGAAAATTCTAAACATGATCACTAATTGAAGTGATTATTTCACCTAAAATTTGATCACTAAGTAAGGTGATTATTTCCCTCCTAAGTATAATCACTAATTAGGGTGATTGTCTTAAACCTTGGTTAATCGTTAATTAGGGCGATTATATTTTTCATTTTATCACAATTAAAGTGATTATCTTAAATCTTAATAATCGTTAATTAGGACGATTATTTTTCTCATTTAATCACTAATTAGAGTGATTATCTTAAACCTTAATAATCGTCAATTAGGATGATTATTTTTCTCATTTAATCACTAATTAGAGTGATTATCTTAAACCTTAGTAAATCACTAATTAAGGTGATTAACTTAACCCTTTTTATTTAATCACTAATTAGAGTGATTATCTTAAACCTTAATAACCGTTAATTATGGCGATTATTTCCTCATTTAATCACTTATTAGAGTGATTATCTTAAGCCTTAATGATCGTTAATTAGGACGATTATTGTTCTCAATTAATCACTAGTTAGAGTGATTATCTTAAGCCTTAATGATCGTTAATTAGGACGATTATTGTTCTCATTTAATCACTACTTAGAGTGATTATCTTAAGCCTTAATGATCGTTAATTAGGACACTTATTTTTCTCATTTAATCACTAATTAGAGTGATTATCTTAAGCCTTAATGATCGTTTATTAGGACGATTATTTTTCTCATTTAATAACTAATTAGAATGATTATCTTAAGCCTTAATGATCGTTAATTAGGACGATTATTTTTCTCATTTAATCACTAATTAAAGTGATTATCTTAAGCCTTAATGATCGTTAATTACGACGATTATTTTTCTCATTTAATCACTAATTAGAGTGATTATCTTAAACCTTGAATAATCACTAATTAGGGTTTTTTAATCACTAATCAAGGTGATTATCTTTCCTCTTAAGTTTAGTCACTTATCGAGGTGATTATCTTAATCCTCCTTCATATTTAATCACTAACTAAAGTAATTATCTTAATCTCATTTTAATCACTAATTGGAGTGATTACCTTATTCGTAATATATTTGTTTAATTCTAAAGGTGAGTTATTCATAATCTGTTTCTTTTTCTTCCCCAATGGAATTCGCCATTTAGGGTGAGACATAAGATCGAACTACAATGGTTTTGATCCATGAGTGGATTCCAATCCCGCAATGATTGGTACGTAGTGCAACTTCAGTGCTCAAACCTACCATGTACAAATGATATATTGGTCGTAAATAAAAATGGTTGATGTGTATAAGTGCAAGCTATGTGATTTTCTTTCCTTTTAATAGCCATGATTACTTTAAAATGGAAAATAACGCATTTAGTAAGAGCCCGTTATGTAGAACGGAGGAGAAGACGAGTTCCAGACGTTCGCACATCTTAACCTAAACCCCGAACCCTATCTCATTGTATGAAAGACCAATTTTCAAAAAAAGCCTTATCCATATGAAGTCATCATCGTTTTAAATAATTTTTGTTGAAATTGATTTTAAAACGATTTATTAAATAAATCTGTCCCTAATCAGATATTAATAGGTTGGCGACTTCCAAGTTTTCTAAAAATCATAGTCCAGTGAGAGACATTCGTGGGATTCAGACCGTTAATTAAGACAGTCATAAATCGGATTCCACAGGCTGGCGACTTCACTGGGGACTTTACTTCCACTTGAAATATATGAGGTTTAAACCTGCACAATGCTTTATTTTCCATATGTAAATATAATTAAAAAAAAAAGTTAATCATGGCTATTCACAATTTAATTTTTGTATATAGCATGCTTATGTGAAAATTACGTGTGCTTGATAGTTTATCGATCCATACACGCGTGCACTCTTTTTAACCATTTTCTTATTAGGTCTGATACCTCTGTCTATTGGCAAGGGCCAGAATTTTAGAATGACAAATTAATGAATTAAGGCGTAAAACCTACATCCGCGAGCTATTGCGACCGGCTCTGTCAGGAGCGTCCACCCTCGGTGGACACAATGGAAGTGACTCGAGGCCACTTTAAGAAAATCTCTCCTTAAATGAACCACCTTTTATTTGACCTTTAGGACACAATGATCAATGCACAAATGTCCTTTATCTATTTCAATTATTGAATAATGTGAAGAAAAAAAACATTCAAAAATGCCTCAGTCCGTTTTCAGTCAGTTAATATTTCAGTAATCATTAATTGTATTTGAATTGCTGCCGAAATAATTATTGAAATATTAAGAGTATTCTTGTTTATTTATCACAAGTGTCATGTAAAAAAAATGTGTGCTCACCCATTTTCAAAACAAAAAAAAACTCACATTTACTTCATAATTCTCTATCAAAAACAAAATTGATTTTTTAGAAAAAAAGTAAAAAAAAAAAAAAAAAAACTGTTTTGAAAAATAACCACAATATAAAACCAAAACAAAAAATGAAAAAAATAAAAAGAGTCATAACCACGAGTTTAAAACTTGTCATGTTTAGGAATTAGAATGTAATTAAAATGTATAGTCTAAAATACGAGAAGTCAAGTCTAAAATTTTGTGTCAAAAAGGGATAATTGTTTTCGAAAAAAAAAAGCAGAGGATTCTTCCATTTCCTGCCAAAAAAAACCTATTAAGAATAATTCATTAGTCAATTACTAACGTTGTTAGTATGTACATTTCAGATACTTCACATTCAAAAAAAAAAAACAAAAGGAGGAAAACTGAAACTTGCATCATTTCACAATGTCCGATTTTGGAAAGCAAATTCAGACTAAAGTTTCGGTAAAAGGAAAAGACCGTTGGAGATCTATCAACCAAATCTATGAAGCATCACTGTTACACTTTGCCACCGTTAGGGGTTAACATGGGATTATACTTCAACTTTTGCCATCAGTATGGACACAAAACAGACCGGCGTGTTGACCTTCGGCATGCCATCCACCAGCTAATAGAAGATGGAAAAATTCCCATTCCTCCATCATGGATGCCCCCAATTGTGTCCTTCACTAAGGCTGATCTTCCCAAGGAACTGGATCCTCATCAAGCTTTATATATCACTTTGAAATGCAATGGGCGAGAATTGACCAATGTACTAATAGATGATGGATCGGCACTTATTGTTTGCCCTAAAGGAACGCTTTATGAGTTAGGGTATAACAGCACATTATTAAGCCCTACTGATACAGTATTGGGAGCATACGATAATTCTTCAGGGAGAACTATAGGGACGATCAATCTTGAACTAAGGTATAAAGACTGGATTTGTGATGCAGATTTCACGATTGTCGAAGCTTTAACCTCATTCTCATTGTTGTTGGGGCGACCATGCATGGCTCCATACGAACAAAGTTGTTGCCTCTCCTGCACATCAAAAACTCAAATGCCCAACAACCTCAGGAACGATAACTATCCATGGGAATCTGACACGACCAAGAAGTATCACCCCCGCACCGCCAACAGTAGAAGATGAAACAGGTCCTCAGGGTGGTTCCCTCAACCATTGCATGCTAGGGAGTAATATTCCTTCAGTACCCCAAGGATCCAATTCGGAAGCCATTTACACTATTCCAATGACAATTGATCAGCTCATCGCTTATTCTGACATCTGTTGTGCTTAGAATATGCCAATAGGACCTCTCAATACAGATCAAGCTGAAACCACCTCTGTCATAACCTTCTCTGATAAAGATCTCCCCGATAACCCAACTCATAACAGTGCTTTGTAAATCGTTCACTAGTGGAAAAAAATGCAAGGGCTGCGGTGTAAGGGCTGCGTTTTATTTAAAACGCAACCCTTAATAGTGAAGGGCTGCGTTTTTGGGCTAACCGCAACCCTTCACCCACCCGCGAAAACATTATTTCAGTGGGCTTTTTAATATTTTAGAAGGAATTTTGGGCGGGCTTTTGAAATATCTAAACCCTAGCGCTCCTCTACTCTCCCTCATTCTCTCTCATTCTCTCTCCTCCCCTGCCTCTCTCCTCTCTCCTCTCTCACAATCTCCTTCCCTGCCTCTCTCTCTTCGACCTCGGCTAGAGTTCGCCGCTAAAGCACGCTACTGCACCAAAGCACGCTGCTTCTACCGTCATGCCAACAACAGCGACGCAACACAACAAAATCTTCGTCGTTCGTCGATCTCCTCACCTCCTTCGTCGTTCGTCGATCAAAATCAGTCGTCCTTCGCCGGCGATGGTTCGTGCTTTTTCAGACGACTTTCTCTCTCCTCTCATTTCTTCGCCGGTTCACTAGTGGAAAAAACTCTATATGTCACAACACAACCGCTGCGGTCCTTAAGAGAACCGTAGCGATAAATCCTCGAAATTTTTGGGACGAAAAGTGGGAACATAAACCGCTGCGGTCTTCAGAAAATCGCAGCGGTTAACAGAAAACCGTTGCGGTTTGGTGAACCGCAGCGGTTAATTATGTTTTTTTTACCCAGCAATTACCAAGCCAACTCTCCCCTGCTCCTTACAATGCGGAGCCCAAAAGGCCCAAATTTTCCTTTCAAGGCCCGCCCAAATTCTCATTTTCTTCTCTCCCGTGAGAAAACCCCAAACCCCAAAATCAAAATTCTCTCTTCCCCGTGAGATCTCTCTGTCTCTCTCGCTCACCGGTGTCTTGCCGCCTCGCCGGCGATTGCGAAGCTCGCCGGAGCTTCCCCCCCCTGCTTGCCGGCGTCTTGTTGTTCCCGTGCTTCTCCCTCCTCTGCTCATGTTGGTGGTTACGGCGCCGTCGCGCCGTTCTCCTTTCCCCTCTCTCTTCGTGGTGGTGGCACAAATACCGACGAGCTTTCGGCATGAACTCAGAGCTTGCCTTCGCTGCAGGCTTGTGAAAACCTACGATCAAGATTTGTGAATTGGTATTGTGAATTGTTTATTTTAGGGTTTTGATATTGCAAACAAGTATTCTCTCTATTTCTTCTTTATGTAATGTTTGATTGCTTGCAGTTTAGGGAATCAGGATGCGAAAAATGTCCCTTCTTTGGTTTGGATAAAGATCATGAGCGTGTTGTTGAGTGCACTACTCCTAATTTCACTCCATTTCTTTCTTTCTCTTCTATTTCAATTAAGCTTGCCTTTCTGTGTCAACGTTTCACTTTCAATTAAAGATTATTCTGATTTGTATGATATTATGTTTTTGGTTTTTCTAGGTTAATTTCAGTTCTCTCCCCTACTTTTTCCTCGATCATCTCTATCCCAAAAAAAAGTGTTAGAGATAATGCATCATTGGCCTTCCATTAAGATTAGGAACTCCTTCAAGCATGATTAGTTTCATAATATTGAGCGAGTCAACAGTGAGAACAAACGATCTCAATCTGCCACTGAAGTCCATCAAAATTTATGGCTTCTCACTTTCTGTCAAGAATTTCTCATGATTTTCAATTGTTGTTTCTGTTTTGGAAGTAAGCTATCTCTCTGTATCATGAATTTTTGTTGACTGTAGGCGTTTGTTATTCTGCTTTTATTGAATTTTCTCCGTTATTCCGATTTCTTTAATGGCGGCGATTTTGTACAATTCCAAACTAACATAGTTCTCCAAATAAACAAAGCAAATCAATTGAGCTAATGATGTATTCAGAAGAGTTCTAATATATTTCTGGTATCATAACATGTGAAATAGATTGGTATTTTATTATGAAGATATCTCGTTGGAGCATATTTGATAGTTGGGCCAGCTACAAGATCAACCAAACTCAAGACATAATTGGAGTCAATGAAATCGTTGCTAGCGGTCTCGCTAATAGGTATTCTTTCTCTCTCCTCCTTAATTTACATTTGTGCTTTTGTTATTTGCCCTAAATTAATGGATCTTGTATCAAATTATGTTCTAATTTATGTGATTTATGAGATAAATTTTGTTGTGGATTCGATATTGAAATGTTTCTAGAGATTCTTGTTTCTCGTATTGCAGATTTGTCATATATTCAACTGTTTTTCAGGGATTTTTGTTGATCTTTTGATTTTTTTTAGCTGTTTTTGGATGTTGTCTTGTATTCGTGTTTGTGTTTCATTATGTTTAGATAATCTGATTAATGAAGATAACCTGTATGGATCCAATTTATTTTTGTAGAAGTTACGATTTCGCCATCCGGATGTTGTAGTTTGAGATATCTCAATCCGTTATGTTCGAACCTGGTTTTTGATTTTCTCTTTGGTTTGGGAATGTCATTTTGTTTACTCAAGCCTCTAACTGGTTGGCCCAATAGAATTTTTTGGTTTCTCTACGGGATTTCGTTGAAGCGAAAGATATCTCAGGACTTTCATCTTTTTGCTATTCAAAGACTACAATATAACTAGTGTCTTGTAGCTTGATATACTCGTCTGTTCCATATGACAAATCCGGAGTCATCCTTCACTCCGTCCAAAACAATGTTTGTTGTACCAAAATGGGAGCTTCTTAAGGCTTGTTTTTCAATTCTTGAATTCAAGCCGCTATGCAAAGATTCTTGCTATTAAATAACTTGTCATGTATGTATGCTATGAATATACCGTTGTTCACAAGTAGTCGGGAAGTTTATGCTTAGCTTGATAAAGCTTGAAAGGGGATGTGGTTATGTTTTTAGAAGGCTCTCAATGTTGGAGAAAATTTACCAAGACATTATTCTTTTC